>VDFB02000003.1:384013021-384058270 GCA_007258455.2 Sequoia sempervirens | reverse complement strand
GTTCAAAATTCGGTTTCACTAAAATGACCTATGGATTTTTGGCACTCTAATGGGTCTCTAGCACTTTCAGTGTGTTTCACTTAAAAGAAGAGAGATTAGGGCCAAGAATCACAAGGTTTCATTCAAATTAATGTAATATTTGATGTGATATATGCTAAATTAACTAAACTAAGTGCAATAGATGACTTAAAACTAAACTAAATAAGTGAACAAATAACTTTTATGAAATTGTGGAAATCATGGTGTGTAATGCAAATATGAACAAAACAAAAGAAATATTTTGAACAAAAAGAAAAGGCTAATATCAGAGTGCACCTGGGAGTCAATTAAGGTTGTTTGAAGTGTCTAGAATGTTGACTAAGATTACAAAAATTTCACTAATGGACTCATTTTCCAAGGAGCGTGAATAGTCCATTGTCAAATGAAAAACTGTCGAGAAATGATTTTTGTCTATAGGGATCTCGGATCTGACAAACTCTAAAATTTGATGTCAAGGTGGACTCATTTTCCAAGGGTGGTGAATCAGTCCAATCTTGAATTTGTGGATGTATAGTTAGCAACTCTACAACATCAGATTTGTACAATCTTGAGTGTTGGGTTATTGATGTCAGATTCTACAGATCACATACATAAAGTGCTTAGAAGAAGAGAAATGATGATGTAATGTCTTAAAGGGCTCAATTGAATTGATTCCACTTTTCAACACCTTTAAAACCTATTAAATCTACAAAGTATCACAACCAAAAGGGAAAAATGTTGGTGGGTTAGTAAATAGGGGATTGCCTCAGTCAAACCCTAGTTTGGTACTCAAACCCAATGAAAATATGTGAAATGCAAGGGAAAGGATAAATGAATAAAATTAAATATTGTAACTTACCTCAAAACCCTAGTAGATGTAGATTTGAATCAATATTAATGGATGCTCCAAGATTCTTCAATGATTGTTTAATGATCTATTGCAAAAGAACTTGACAATAATTCTATGCTTGAATGCTTAGAAAATGCTTAATGGATGTGAAAATAACTTGTTGAATAATGGATGGGTGTAAAATGAGGTGAAATCAGTTTATTTATTCAATTCTTGTGTCTTAGTACTTAGTATACATCATCATAGGCCGACATCAAGTGTAAAAATGAATAAAATCCCAAAAGAAATTTGAAATTATTTTGATTTTTGTGTCAAGGTGATTTCAAGTGTTGGAAACTAAATGATATTTAATGTGGTGTGTTGGGGTATCATTCAAATATGCACTTAAATAAACCTTAAGAGTGTATAAGAAGGTCCAAATAGACATAAGAAAGTGTAAATAAGGGGAAAATCCCTAGAAAGGCATGAATCTTGATAACAAGACTTAACAACACTTTAAAAGGGGACTTGTTGATGTGTCAAACGATGATTTTTAACTGAATCATATTAAATAGAGTCTAGAATAATGTAGAAATTTTTTAGAACACATTCACAAGACTTCAATATTTAATAATTATCATTAAAATAAGCATGTTCAAGCCATGTTGCAATATAAAATTAAGATAAAACATATGAAACATGATGAAACAAGACCTAAAAGGCCATGAAAATGATAAAGGGCCATTTTTCTATGGCACAGGAAGCTCTACTAGAACCCAAGTTTGATTCATTTCAATTGACTAAATTCCATCATCCATGGCTACAATCAAATTGTCATCCTTAATAGAATCTTCAAAATAAATTGGATCAGCTTGTCTTAAAAATGAAAAATTAGAGCATAAATCATCATTTTCAGCCTCTTGTATTTCATCATATATCTTCTTGAGAATTCATGTCTTCTTTGAAGTGTTTATAGACCTCGATCTTAGTGATGCAAGTGTTAGATTAGAGGACACACTACTATTATTACTTGCCAGAGTATTTGGATTTGGAGTGATAGGTGCCCTTGTAGGTGTTGTAGGAACATTTTGCTTGTGTAGTAGGATTCACTACTTGATTTTCATTCTCTTGTGGAACACTGGTTGCAATTGTAGTTGACTTGTATATGCTGCCATCCCATGCTTCTTCTTCAACAAAATCAACATCAACGCTTATTATCAACTTCTTTGTGATAGGATAGCTTATATGCCTTGGATCGTTCACTGTATCACACAAATATACACTTCTCTTCTTTATCATCTAGTTTCTTTCTCAACTCTTGAGGTATCAAGGACTATGCTACACAACCAAAGACTCTCAAATGTGCTATATTATGCTTCCTTTTTCTCCAAGATTCTTCTGGTGTTTTACTTATCACTACTTTTGTTGGACATCTATTTAGTATGTATATCGAACATACAACGACTTCAGTCTAATATTCATTTGGTAGATGTTTTGATTTTATCATAATTTGTGCCATTTCCATGATAGTTCCATTCTTTATCTCACCTACTCCATTTTGTTGAAGAGTATACCTTGCTAGAAATTGTTTGTTTATGGCATTTTCTTTGCAAAAATTCTAAAAAATCATTTGATATGTACTCTCCACCTTGATCGGTTCTCAATGTTTTGATATAGTATCCACTTTATTTATCAAATTTTACCTTGAGTTCCTTAAAAAAAACAAATGAATCTAATTTGTATTTCAAGAAATAAACCCATAGGGTATGTGCAGGATCATGATGGGCCAAAAAGTGGAAATATGATGGGTATGTGGCTGATGACTATTCTTTTACCCAAAATTGATGAAATGAAAAGGGTTTTTAAAGGAGATTCTCAGATTTCCACTAATATAAATTATGCTTTACTTTGAATTTAATATGTAATTATTATTCATTTTCTATTCAAATTATGACTAAAGTCCTGATTGATAGGCTGATTGAAAAAAATCTATAGCTTTCAAATGGTATCACATTTTTTGAATCTAAAACATGCACCACATTCTATGCTTTGCATACTATAGTATTTAAAAAATACAAATTGAATTTCATGAATTTTTGACCAAGTTAAGGTGGTCATACATACGAGTTTTTATATTTTTTAAAATGTTGTAATAAAAAATCTATAATTAATTATTTACTTGGAAAAAATTTACAAAAAATATGCATCACATCGGGGCATGAGTCCTCTACTTAGATCTAAAATCTTATAAAAAAATATTATCATTTTATTGTCGTTAGGGTGGTCAGACAAACAGCTACTTCTTGGGTATGTGCGGGATCATCATGGAAAAAATAGGCCCTTAAGTGGCAAAAAAATCAAAAAAATCAGAGTTAGGAAACTTGACGTAAAAATTTGAATAAGTTATCTATATTATTTAAAAAATATGTAAGGATAGAATCTGTAGAAAAATGAATGTAGTTTCTAAACTACTAGGTTTGTTTAAGACAAAAAGAAATTTATTTGGTGAAAATTTGAAATTTCAATGCAGTAGTACTTAAATTTCAGGGAAAAAATAAGAAGTAGGTGTCTGTTTGACCACCCTAACCAAAATAAAATGATAATATTTTTTTATAATATTTTAGAGATAAGTAGAGGACTCATGTTCGATGTGATGCATATTTTTGCTGTAATTTTCCAAATAAATAATTAATAATGAATTTTATTACAACTTTTAAAAATATAAAAAAGCTCGTATGTTAACTAACACCATAACTTGGTCAAAGGCTCATGAAATTCAATTTTATTTTTCAATCCCTATAGTATGTGAATCGTAGAATATGATGCATGTTTGGATTCAAAAAATGTGATATCATTTGAAACCTAGAGATGTTTTTCAATCAACAATAATTAGACTTTAGAATTTTAATAGAAATGAACCTACTTATTAAAAAAGTATTTATATTTTTGAAAGCCGAGAATTTCCTTTAAAACCCTTTTTCATTTCATCAACTTTGGGTAAAAGTCATCACCACATACCCATCATATTGCCTTTTGGCCCATCATGATCCCGCACACCTCTTATTTTTCCCGAATTTAAGTACTATCATTGAAATTTCAAATTTTCACCAAATAGATTTTTTATTTTTTTAAACAAACCTAGTATTTAGAAACTATAGTCAATTTTCTATAGATTCTATTCTTACATATTTCTGAAATAATATAGATAACTTATTCAAATTTTTCCGTCAAGTTTCCTAACTCTAATTTTTTTGATTTTTTTGCCACTTAAGGGCCTATTTTTTCCATGATGATCTTGAACATACCCCATAATTTCTTGCTAAAATCATCAATGAATGTCAAGAAATAAATTTTTCTACTTATAGATGGTGTTTCCATAGGTCCACAAAGGTCTGAATGCACTATCTCAAGTGAATATTTTTCCCTATAATACTCCCCAACAAAAAATTGTTTTCTATGTTGCTTTGCTAATATGCATCTCTCAAATGTTGTCTTAGATGGCTCTATTGGTGGAAATCCATATACCATTCCTTTCTTGTATAATAGTTGTAACCCTTTGAAGTTTAAATGCCCAAGTCTTCAATGCCATAACCAAGATTCATTTTTGTATGAATCTTTGAAAGCTAATTCGGCAACCTTTTGCAATGCTTGTGGCTATAAAAATAGTTCACTTTGGATTCTAAGTGGAAACATTCTATTTTTTGTCATTTCAACTTTTGCAATCAGCCTATTGCTTGGTTTCTTATCTAGAATCACACATTCACAATTTTCAAAGCATATTCTATATCTTTTTTACACTACTTGTCTAATGCTTATAATATTGTGTTGCAATCCAAGGACATAGTATACATCAGAAATATGCTTCTCCTCACTTTGCTTAGTTTATATGTCAATTGACCCTTTTCCCATGTTTGAAACTCGTTGATCATTTCCCAATTTTACTTATGATTTTACTAAATCATCTATTGTTGCAAACATCTCCTTACTCCCACTCATGTGATTACTACAACCACTATCTAGGAACCATACATCTTTGGAGTTTTTTTGTGGTACATTGCATGTTATGAAAATAGTTTTTTCTTCACTAGTGTTGGGTTTGGTATGTGCAGGATCATCATGGAAAGAATAGGCCCTTAAGTGGCAAAAAATTCGAAAAAATCAGAGTTAGGAAACTTGACATAAAAATTTGAATAAGTTATCTATATTATTTTAAAAATATGTAAGAATAGAATTTGTAGCAAATTGAACGTAGTTTCTAAACTACTAGGGTTTTCTTAAAAAAAAAAAACTGTTTGGTGAAAAATTTAAATTTCAATGCAGTAGTACTTAAATTTGAGATAAAAAATAAGGTGTCTGTCTAACCACTCTAACCACAATAAAATGATAATATTTTTATAATATTTTAGATATAAGTAGAGGAATCATGTCGATGTGATGCATATTTTTTGTAATTTTTTTCCATGTAAATAATTAATTATGAATTTTTTATTACAACTTTTAAAAAATATTAAAAATCATATGTCTGACCACCTTAACTTGGTCAAAACTTCATGAAATTCATTTTTTTTAATCCTATATTATGCGAAACATAGAATGTGATGCATGTTTCAGATTCAAAAATTGTGATACTATTTGAAAGCTATAGATGTTTTTCAATCAGCCTATCAATCAATACTTTAGTCGTAATTCAAATAGAAAATGAATAATAATAATTTATTAATTTAAAAGTAAAGCATAATTTATATTCGTGGAAAGCTAAGAATCTCCTTTTAAAACCCTTTTCATTTCATCAATTTTGGGTTATAAAAAATTTGCCAGCCACATACCCTACACATACCTATCATATCACCACTTTTTGGCCCATCATGATCCTACACATACCCGGCTGGTTTTCATTTGTAAAATGTGCATTTTTCTTATCCATGTCATATTGTCTTTTTCTACATTTAGATGCAAAATTCCTAAATTTATTGCAATAATGGCATTGGATGTTGGATTTATCATACCTTTCTCTTTGATGATGGCTATGAGAATGGTTGCTCCCCCTTCCTCTTGCTAGTGTAGGATGACCATGTGGACTTGATGTTGGTCTTCTACTCTCAAATTGTGTATTTTCTCCTCCTCCTCTTCCTATAAAACATCCTCTGCCTCTGTTGTGATTTGATCTCCCTCTTGTTCTACCAAATGAAAGCTAAGTCTTGAATGCATTTTCCAATGATGATGTCCCTAATCGATTTAGTCTTTTCTCATGTACTAAGAGTGATCCCATTAATTATGTTACCTAATTTTCACACAGGGCTCAATCAGGCAGGAGGAATCTATGTTTCAGGTGTTCATGAAGGCCAAATGGAGACCTTGTTGTGCATGATTAAATTATACCCCTAATGCATTCCTCAAGGAGCTCAGTTGAAAGGCATCACTTAGTCAATTTGGCATAAAAATCATCAGAGAAAAGTCGGCAAGACCATTTTGTTGTCTTGATGACTAGCAATGTGTTCTATTTGGCTAAGTGCACTAGTCACCAAGACTTTTGAGTTGCTGTGAGTCTCTAGGTATCTCCCTGACAAGAAAAAAGGGGACTAACGGGGGGTCTCGGTGAAATTCAGGGCTCTTGGCATGATGTTTTAGTGACTAATGAAGGTCTCAACGAAGTACAATTTCATCACAAGGAAAAGAAGGGCCTCACTGAGAACTCTTGCCAAATCGGTAGGGTCTCAATGAAGTGAAGTGGCATCGGTGAAGGAAAGAAGATTCGATGAAAGGTTTCACCGAAAGCTGAGGGTCTTTCAAAACAAGTAGGTGCTTGAGAGATGTTTTAGTGAAATAAAGTGAGCTCAGCAAAAGGGGGTGCTATCGACTAGATCTCTCACTGATGGTTGCTAGTCATGCCGACATGTTTTGAACCTTTGGTATGACTAATGGAACCCGCCATGATGTCCTACTTATAGATAAAGGTCTCCCAGATAGTTGTTCACAACTATGGCATTGGGGAGAGTTGTTTACCTTCACAGAGAGGTCCTGCCAAAATAGAACAAGCTCAAGAAGAATGGAGGAGCTCGCTATGACGTCTGGCCGACCCGAAGGAGCTCTTGCCAAATGTGAATGACTAGGAATGGAAAAGGAAATATCGGTATGACTTTTGGGCTCGCTATGAACTCTCATCGACGGTTTCATGTTATGTCAATAGCTACAGAGGGGTCTAATCGCATCGGCGAGACACTTTTAGTGTCTCACTGACATGCAATTTTGATGAAGAGCTTTTGACCACCTGATGTAGCTTGTGTGGCATATATATGACCAATCAGGGGGAGCTACAGGCGGACCATTGGTAGCTTGACCGGTGCCAAGAAGATCAACAGAGTAAAAGTGACGTGGATTGGCTCTGAGCTCAGAAGCATTCAAAGCAATTTGACAAGGAGATTCGAAGGTGGACATGAAGGCCATGAAATTAATACTGTGGTTTCAAAAGATCAAGGAGGCCATTCCTAGAGCAACTCTTCACCGACATGGACAGCAAGGGTTCCCATTTGATATATCATTAACTTCATTAAAAGATCTAGGGGAAGATCTTTTGAAAGTCAGATATTTTTGTAAGCCCTAAGGGGCCGACATCTTTTTGTATATAGGGCATTTTTGCCTCCTTGTAAAGGAGTTTGGATTATGCATTCTCAAGAGTTAGTGATTTTTTAACAATCCTCTCTCAACCGATGTATGTTTTGTAACTCAATTGGAATCTAGAATACAACACAAAGTTTACCTTGGAATCCAATGTTAATATTTAGACTACTCTCATTTCTTTATTTTTAGCTTATGAAATTTTTCAACTATGTTTTCTAAGTCTGCATTAATACCTTAAAGTTGTGAAATTCATCTTTCATTCTTAATATATGTATGTAGATCAAGCCTTTTAAGAATGATGAATAAGTCTAAAGAGGTGATGTGGAGTAAGTGAAATAGCTACCATTAATTTTTCCAGTGTATGCTTATCTTGTTTTCATTTCATGATTTCTTATCAATTTGGTGTATCAGCATAGTATTTAGTTTTATTTTTATGCATTCTCCTTCTCCCTTTTCCTTACAAGATCAGTAGTTAAGTGACACCAAAGGAAGTCGGCCTTCTCCAAAGGTTGACCTTTGTTTATAAGTGACCCACAGCTTTGGAGGCCTTCCCATGTTACACTAAGGTGTTGAACATCAGGTTCAACAAGGGTGCAACTTCAGGTGATAACAAATTCGTCTACTCATAGTTTAGTAAGATCTTTGGCCTCCTGAATGGCTATTACAACTGGATCAAACTTTGTAGGTAGGCTTCTAAGTATTTTCTCTATAGTCTATTGATCTCCATTGGTTTCTCCATAGGATCTAAGTTGATTTACTATTGTCATTGCATGAGTGAAGAATTAATAAATTGAATTTAAATCCTTCGTTTGCAGATTTTCAAAATCTCTTCTAAGAATTTGTAATTTTTCTATTCTCACCTTGTCTATGCCTTGGTAAGTTGTTTGCAAACTTTCTCATTCTTGTTTTGATCTTGTGGCAGCTACAACTTTTGGAAAGATTGATACCTCCATTTTTGGATGAATTATAAACAATGCTTTAGCATCCTTCTTCTTATTTTCCTTCAACAAATCCTTCTCAGCTTATGACAAAGCCTGATAAGCTTGTTGGTCTCTTGGTTTAGGGAACCCATTTTCAACCAAGCCCCAAATATTCTAGGAGAAAAATAGGGTTTTCATTTTTATGCTCCAATAGTCATATTTTTTTCCATTAAATATTGGAATTTGTGGTTGTGCAATGCTTCCACATGTTCTTCAATAAAAACTTTTCCTCTGTATTGCTATTCCTTTGTTGTCTTATCCAATTTCTTCAATCTTGCAAACCCTTTCCTTCTGGGTGATGGCTGCAAACTTCAATATGTCTAGTAGATTTCAACTTGATCAGATATTTTCACCTATTTCTTAATTTGGTGCCTACAACTTCTTCACTAGCAATATTATCTTTCTCCAACTGGTGTCTAATTATCACAATATGCTAATAGATACAATCTTTTTAAATAGCTCCAACAAAGCTATTGCTTCAATCTCCTCTATAATGGCCACAATTTTTTCTTGGAAAACTTTTCATTTGATTGGGAGATTCTTTGACCTACAATCTCCTTTGTAATTGCTAGAGGGCCTCCTCTTTCATCAATATTTTTAGCTCTTTTGCAACCCTTTTTGCAGCACCTCCTCCTTTTCACCTTTAATCTTGATTTCCATGAAACATAAAACCCTTGCTTTGATACTAGTTTAATGGAATGCAAAGAGCAGGAAAGTAAGATTAGAAGGCTAAAATATAAATTATAAAACACAAACACAGATTCAACTTTCAACAAAAATATTAAAGATCATAAATTTTCATTAATGCCTTCTGAAGATAGAGCTATGAGTTCTCTTTTACAAAACATACATTTTTTTCAAAAAACCATAAAAACATAGCAATATTTTTACTTTACAAAAACAAGGCACATTTCCAACCACCGAAGGAAGCTTCTAGAATACGCATCCAAAATGGAATAGTCTAGATATGAAAGAAGACTATAGAAGGAGGGAAGAAGAATTAAATGTGGAAGATAGATAGTAGTTGTTTGGATGGAATAGTCTAGATACAAAAGAAGACTGTAGAAGGAGGGAAGAAGAATTAAATGTGGCAGATAGAGAGTAGTTGATGAACAAAGGAAGAGGAGATTAAAATAGCTGAGTTGGAAGCTACGTCACCAACATGGGAGCCGAGGTGGAATCTTAGCCATTAAGTATATCATTCTTTGAAACCATTAACTTAATGTTTTTGGAAGGAATCTAATAAGTTGTTCCACATAGTTCTTTATTTTATTTTATCAAAAAAAATTTGAAGAATTTTAATTGTGTCATAAGTGAAAATAAAGACTCCTTTGAATTTCCTGACCACTTAGAAGATGCTCCTACATCACTTCTCTTATCTTTTAACTATACCATAAGTCATCTATTTGTATATAATGTTGCATTTAATTATCATCTATAATGCCCGTTGTGCAAACCCCAGAGAACAAACATTGCAACCAATTTTTTTTTTAAATACAATTCAATTAAACATGCAATAAACATTATAACACATTCACATTGCACATTACATAAAATTATCACACTTATTTCTCTGGGGCACATGAGGTTATGTACATCGCAAAACAACTAATACCAAAAGTAAAAGATAATGGTAACAACTTATCCATTAGTATAATAATAACCATGAGTAAGAGTACATCCATGAACCAAGAGTTAATGTATCACCTCGTCACATATTACAACCATAAAGAATCTCTTTTAATAATAATACAAAGGATCCTAACTATTACATCATCGTTTAAACAATATATTACATGATCTGAATAAATAAATTACAATACATTTCCCAAACATGTGGCATGATAAAAAGTACAATAACATATGAATTACAAAGTGAACACTGGTACACTCCAACTAGAGAATGCTGAGAAGATAGAATGCTGATGGGGAACCTAATGTGTGGGGAGCATGTTCCACCCAACCATGTGAATTATAAATAACTCACCCCCTGTGCTCAAAGGTGACAAGGAAGAGATCCCAACCATGAATGTCAAAACCGGCTCCAAAAGAACAACAAAGTACAAACTCAAATACAAACTTAGAGATTACAATGACATAATCAACAACATTCATGAGTCAACATAATAATATAAAGCTATGAAACTCATCAAAATTAACCAAAGCAATAACAATTAAACAAGTCACCAAAGAACATTCAAAAATCATTTTCAAAAGAATTTGAAACAACATTAAGAATATAATTCTAGTGGCAACAAGAAAAAAGGCACAAGGGTGTCTAGTGGAGAGTGTCATCGCATAGCTCTCATGGGATATCCTAGCCCTTCCTCCAACTTGAGGTGTCATCACCCATCTATGGATCTCTTGGCCCTTCCTACTACTTGAGGCACCGGAACCATAGGGTAGCTCATGCGGAGCCGATAACCTCTCATGGGGATGAGGTTACGACTTTGCCAACCACAGCCTTCTCAGTCTATCATTAGTCTATGATAGCCCTAATGCATAGACGAGGTATCCAATATTTATTATCTTGTTTGTTTTACTACCCATCCCCTTAAGTTCTATTTTTAGGTTATCACTTGTTATACTACTCTTATGTGGGTTATCCTGTGCTCTTCCTTCTTTTGAGGTGTCGGCCCCCACGAAGAGCCACTCTCCCTAAGACCCTGAAACATAAACCAAAACAAGGCAAGGGTTGTTCCAAAATAGATAAAGCAAATAACTCAAACCAAGCCATGCGAGGCATTACTCATCTCACGATAATTCAAAACTCAACAACCCCATACAACCCTTCCAAGCATAATACCAATAAATTTCAACTCCAAGAGTACAACCAAAATGAGGATAAAATTCAAAGATTAAATCATGCCTCTGGAACTAAGTTTCACAAATTACAACTGGGTTCCCACATCCAAGAGTAAGGTCTACAACAATAAATAGAAGACAATATCAAGATCACAGGATTTCATAGCTTGAGAAAACAATTTGCTCAATTGCATATAATATCTCAATTTTAATCAATGCAAAGAGACACAATATTTTTGACAAAATTATGTAATTCATTTGCCCTTAATTAATCAATAAATCTACATTTAAAGATTTAATTCTAAAAACAAAGAAACATCATATATATACATCTTATATATATATATAAAATAATACATTAAAATTAAAAAAAAAATAATATTACTTTTAAAAATAATAATATATTTTAAATTTAATAAAAAAATATATTTAAAATTAATTAATTATATATATATATAATTCCAAGCCCCCATACCAAAACACGTGGTGGACCAAGTGGGGACTATGTAGTAGTCCCCACGGGCTGCTGTACGCAGCAGTCCTATAGACTGTTGTGCACAGTAGTCTATAAGGACAATTGTGGTAGTCACTGCCACAGGGGGAAGGGTGGGTAAGGCCTGTTGTCCCCCCCAAACCCCAAAATATAAATAAAAAATTTCAATTGCATATAAATTTTAAAAAAATAAAAATAGAATCTCTATTTTATTTAAAACAAAACCTCCATCCCTGGTACGAACGCCAAAAATGAATTCGGCCACAGTTTCAATTTTTGAACCACAATTTTAAATAAATAAATATATTATTAAATTTAGATATATATATATATATTTATATTTATATTTATATTTAATAATATATATATTTTAAAATTTCAAATATATATATATATATATTATTTTTAAAAATAATATTATTTGTTTTTTTTTAAATTTAATGTATTATTACATATATATATATATATATATATATATATATATATATATATAAGATGTATATATATGATGTTTCTTTGTTTTTAGAATTAAATCTTTAAATGTAGATTTATTGATTAATTAAGGGAAAATGAATTACATAATTTTGTCAAAAATATTGTGTTTCTTTGCATCGATTAAAATTGAGATATTATATGCAATTGAGCAAATCGTTTTCTCAAGCTATGAAATTGTGTGATCCTTATATTGTCTTCTATTTATTTTTGTAGACCTTACTCTTGGATGTGGGAGCTAGGTTGTAATTTGTGAAACTTAGTTCTAGAGGCATGATTTAATCTTGGAATGTTATCCTCATTTTGGTTGTACTCTTGGAGTTGAAATTTATTGGTATTATGCTTGGAAGGGTTGTACGGGGTTGTTGAGTTTTGAATTATCACAAGATAAGTAATGCCTTGCATGGCTTGGTTTGAGTTATTTTCTTTATCTATTTTGGAACAACCCTTGCCTTCTTTTCTTTTCTGTTTCGGGGTCTTAGGGAGAGTGGCTCTTTGTGGGGGTCGGTGCCTCGAAAGGAGGAAGAGCACAGGATAACTCATATAAGAGTAGTATAACAAGTGATAACCTAAAAATAGAACTTAGGGGGATGGATAGTAAAACACACAAGATAATAAATATTGGATACCTCATCTATGCATTAGGGCTATCATAGACTAATCATAGACTGAGAAGGCTGTGGTCAGCAAAGTCATAACCTCGTCCCCATGAGAGGTTATCGGCTCTGCATGAGCTACCCTATGGTGGAGGAAGGGTCAGGATATCCCATGAGAGCTATGCGATGACACTCTCCACTAGACACCCTTGTGCCCTGTTTCTTGTTGCCTCTAGAATTGTATTCTTAATGTTGTTTCAAATTCTTTTGAAAATGATTTATGAATGTTCTTTGGTGACTTGTTTAATTATTATTTCTTTGGTTAATTGTGATGAGTTTCATAGCTTTATCTTATTATGTTGACTTGTGAGTGTTGTTGATTATGTCATTGTAATCTTTGAGTTTGTATTTGAGTTTGTACTTTTTTGTTCTCTTGGAGCCGGTTTTGACATTCATGGTTGGGATCTCTTCCTTGTCACCTTTGAGCAAGGGGGGTGAGTTATTTATAAGTCACATGGTTGAGTGGAACATGCTCCACACCCATTGGGTTCCCCATCAGCATTCTATCTTCTCAGCATTCTGTAGTTGGAGTGTACCAGTGTTAACTTTGTAATTTAGATGTTATTGTACTTTTTATCATCCCGCATGTTTGGGATATGTATTGTAGTTTATTTATTCAGATCATGTAATGTATTGTTTAAATGATGATGTAATAGTTAGGATCCTTTGTATTATTATTAAAAGAGATTCTTTATGGTTGTAATATGTGATGAGGTGATACATTAACTCTTGGTTCATGGATGTACTCTTACTCATGGTTATTATTATACTAATGGATAAGTTGTTACCATTATCTTTTACTTTTGGTATTAGTTGTTTTGCGATGTAACCTCATGTGCCCCAGAGAACTAAGTGTGATAATGTTATGTAATGTGTAATGTGAATGTGTTATAATGTTTATTGCATGTTTAATTGAATTGTGTTTTAAAAAAAAATTGGTTGCAATGTTTGTTCCAGATAAAATAAAGTATTTTCTTTCATAACAATATAGACAAATTGGACATTCTAGAAGATGTTTTTTTTTGTTTTGACAAATTGAGAACAACCATTAACTTTTAGAAAGCTAGTTTAATCTCTTCCAGTAATTCTCTATTCAATCAAAACTTTTCTTTCCTCACACAAGTCATATTTAACTATTTTTTTTATTTTTCTCTGAAACAGAAGGCTGAAGGAGAAAACAAGTGGAACCTAGAGTCCTGTGCTTATTTGAGAATTTGATGATTCTTGCTTGATCTTGATGGCCTCTATGAAGAGCTTCTCATTACTGCTTCAAAATCTCCTGTCCAGAATACCGTGCTCGAATTCGACCAATTCTTTATTCAGAAAATTCTCTCCAACATAATGCAAGCAAAAGATTGAAAACCCCTTTCTAGAAACCTAGAAGAACTAATGAATTCAGAAAACTTAATTCTTGTGCAAGTTCAAATCAATTTCCTCTGTGTGTCTCAAACTCACAAAATTTTCAATTAAATAAAAAAATATTGCCTTTGCATTCTAAAAGCTCTAAAAATCCAAAATAAAAGAAATTATTTATTTTAAATCAAGCTTTTCAGTCAACCCTTAATTCTCATTCGTCCTTTCATCTTTTCTATTCTGTTATTCTTTTATTTTTCCATTTCACAATACTTTTTGTTTTAATTCTGATTTTACAACTTCACTTGCAAAGCACATAAGTTAATTTATTTAAATAATTTATTTTAATAATTATCCTCAACAACAATATTTAATTAAAATAACAAAACACAATTTAGTATTTAATTAGCATTTAATAAAACACATGACTTTTAAAAAAAAAACATTTAAATTTTTTCATACAAATTAATAGACAATTATTGCCACCTTTTAATTAAATAAATCACAACTTATAAAATATCAACGTAAATAACATACGACAAGACACTCACACAAACACAATAATAAGTACAAAAAAAAAAATTACAAGATCACACAATACCATTCAATCAAGACGGTTTGACAACATGGGATGAGGTGACTTCCTTGTCATCTCTGTTTCAAGATTATACCATTGGGTTATTGGTGCTCGCCCTGTCCTGCCGAAGCAGGTGGAATCAAGACTTTGTACCTGCAATCCCTACATACAAACGAGGTTGTGTACATGTGCATACATATATAAAATCAAATCATTACATTGTGAGAAGGAATTGCAGCATAGCGAGGCACTCACGAATGAGTGATGCTACACTGTCCTTTCATCAAATCTATTCTAACAATATAATATAACTGATAAAATAACATTTCTAAACTAACAGATCATATCATAACATAATTTACCAAATCGCTGCATCAAAATATATTTATGAAATCAACTAACATCACCAACATAATGTCATATCAATAACCATGTCCTCAAATTTATAAGCATAAACACCAAAGTCTACTTGTAGTACCCCTCCGTTTATGCTTATGTTTTTTGTTAGCATGCTTTCACATATGATAGACTTTGGTACTTTGTTTTGGATATTTTGATCGCTGACCTTTGAGCGACAGTGGATTCATTTTGTGATATGATGATACATTCTATGGTGATAATTAATTTCTGACATGCTTTGTAATAGCGTAGATATTTCCTTCAGATGTTATTGTTATATATATATTTATGGTAGATTAACTGTTACCTAATTTGTCAGTTTGATGTGACGTGTATTGGTGTGGAGAACGGAGTTGCATCACTCGCTTGCGAGTGCCCTGTGATTTCCATGATTTTCTCCACACAGTGTGTTTGTACAATGGATTATATATTTGTATGTCATTTGTTTGATTGCAGGATTGCAGGTACATGACACTGACTCCACCTAGTTACTCAGGTCTGAGCGTGTCAAGACTCAATGAAAATGTTGATTAGGAGGTAGTAACAAGGTTTATCCTAGTCTAGTCTTAAACCCAGTCAAAGTATGCCATCAGTTGAGTTTGGTATCTTTGGTTGTCTTGTAAGTGCCTAATTGGATTAATTGTTTTGAAAGGAAAATTTTGTCAATTTAATGATAGTTTATTATTCTTTAATTTACTGTTGATTTAAATTAATATTAAATGTTGGAAATAAAGTTTTACATTTTATTTAATTAATTAATTAGTTTGTTTGGTTAAGTAATTTGATCATTGAGATTAAAATTATTTAATTAAATAAAATTAATTAATTAAATTAAAATTGCTTTAATTGTGTGAATAGATTTAATTTAAATTAAATTGTTTTGTAGAAATGGTATGTTAATTGTTAAATAAATAAAATTAAATAAGGAAAGGGAAATTATATTTTTGAAATCTAAATTCTTTAATTTCTTGAAAGGCATTAAATTTTTGATAAGGAAGAAATAAAGGATTTTCGTGAGTTGGTTGGAAGATTTTTTTCTTCTTGACATGTGTGGTAGTTAAATTTATTGTTTCTTATTGAGGATTCTCTCAAGAAGATTTTTATGGATTTGGGGAAAACAAAAAACTACTTCACGGGAAAAGAAAGGAATGGAGTGTTGTTTTTTTAAAAAATATTGATCTCTATAATTTGTGATTTCCTCTGGGATTTCCTTAAATTTTCTAGAAGTTTTTTTGGATTAGTATTTGTTTTCTTTTGGGTGTTCATTTTTTGGAGGAGCTTTGGAGGATTGCACACAATAGGCAACAAAGTTTCTCCTCTACAGATAATTTTCAAGCTACAAGAAACAAGTTTTTCACTGGTTATTTATTTAATTTATCCTTTTGAAAAGTTTTTCTGTGAATAAGTATTAGTATTGAGAAGTTTTGTTTAAATTGTTTTAAAATCATGTCTGTTGAGGAAATTGTTTGTGTATTAAATCTCTATTCTTCTTGGCAAATTAGCCTATAGAGAATTGGCTATTTCTTTGTCAAAAGCTTCCCGCAGGAAACAGTTTGAGTAAAAATTTGTGATGGAAATCATTTATTTGGAAAATGAAATTGAAACCTCTGGGAATTAATTAGAATTTTTTGGGAAAATTTTTGTGCGTACTGTTAAATTTCTCAACTTCCCATCAAAAAACCCTGTTGAAAATATATTCCATTGTAAAACTCTGTTGAAATTTCTCAATTTCCCCATAGGAAAACCCTGTTGAATTTGTATATATATATATTATAGATATATAATTTCATATATAAATTGTATTATGAGAATTTCATTTTGAAATTCATGGTTATCGCCGTATAGGCGAATTTGGGAATTTTATTTAAAATAAACGAAATTAAAATTTCCATCATTTTTTTTTATTTTATATAAAATTTATGTCTTTAAAAGATACATATAAAAAAAAATTGACAGAGCCGAAGAATTGGGCGGGGCTACCCACGGCTGACCCCGCAGGGGGACAAAAGTGAGGGCCAAGCCCAACACTGCCCTCATAGGCGGCGCTTGGCTCAGCCGCCCATGGCTGAGCCCTCTGGGGAGGGCTACGGAGGCAGCCCCACCCACAACGGTCGTGGCTGTGACTCCTCAGCAGGGTAGGGGCTGTGTAAACAGCCAACGAAACCCTAAAGCAAATGTTTAATGAATAAAACTTAATTTGATTTGTTTAATATAAATCTAAATTGTTAATATATATCTATATCAATATATATATATATGTAAATATATATGTATATATCTGTATATATATATGTACATATATATATATATATATATATATATATAAAATTATATTTTATAGTTTCAGGAAATAAAACATTTAAATGTAGATTAAGAGGAAATTATATTGATTTATTGTAATAAGGAGTTGAATTTTTTTTTAAGCATGATTGTGGAAATTGGGAATTAGAAAATTAGTTCTATTTTATTGTTGCACATTGAATCATGTTTATTTTGAGTAGCTGCAAAAGATGAGTGATTGTAATGACTGGATTTAGTAAATCCGAATAGTAGATGTTTATTTCTCCTGATTTGTTTTAAATTGTGTTTCTTTTATTGGACAAATTGGGAATGTTTTAGATGTACAAGTCTTCCAAACAAGCTGTATAATGTGGGAGTTTTTATTATTGTAAAAATATTCTTGTATTGACTAAGGCTGTGTACATGCTTTTGCATGGTGTTTAGACACTTGGTTTTATGAACATAGACTTGATGTTCGTTTTAAAATGTGTAGTATTATATGTTGAATTTCTTGTGCACTTTGTCTACTTTAGTTTTGGGGACTTAGATTCCTTGTGTTATTTTAGGGGAGTGGCTCTGTGTGAGGGCGAACACACAAAGTGGTGCTTGGGTAACTCATGAAGAGTTAGTAAGTCAGTGGAAACTAAAAAAAAAATTAGTTAGCTTAAAATCCTTAATTAGATTAATAAGCCTCGCTTATAGACTCAAGGGCTAATTCAGTCCTGACTATAAGTTGAGAAGGCCTGGAATGGAAAATTGATATCTTGTTACTTTAAAAGATATTTGATTCCGCAACAGTTTGCATGTTGGGCCGGGTTTCGTAAGAGGTTAGCAGGGTAACCCAAGTTGGGGGCCGGAATCTAGGAAGAAACACTAGTGTAACCTATGCAACATTGTGATGACACTCCACCTACAATAATAGTGACCTTGTGAATTTAGTATATTTGATTATCCTAAATCTGGAAGCGGTGTAACCATCAGTTAAGTATGTACTTGTGTCTAGGGTTTGTAGGTTATGTCTAGGTAACCTTATTACTATCTCCTAGCAAGGGGGGTGGACCTACGGGTACCACATGGTTGGGTAGAACATGCACCTTACTCTGTTGGGTCTCCAGTTTATGATCATGGCAACAAGAGCTTCATGGATGGAGAGCTTGTATTTGGATATATATGTACTTCCTTTATTGCATCATTGGAAATCTTGTATTTGAAACATTCCTCAATTGTTATGAGGTGAACATTCGTAAAATGTAATTGTAAACTATTATTTGATCTACCTCATTTGAAGAATGAGTATTTTAACGTTATTTTAAATGCAATGTAAGAATCTTATTTGTACTTTATATTTTCATGAATGGAATACAAATGTTATACAATGTTTACTTTTAAGTTTATGTTATCTTATTACATGCAATGCTAAATACTAAAGTCATCTATGGGAATTCTCAAGAAGTGTGTCGTCATGTAACTTAGAGAATGTATGCAACTAATAAAGTTAATATTAATACTTTTAAAAAAAAAATTATTAAACTTTCATAGACAATGCAACATTCCTTAGGTTACAAGACGGGGCATTATAGATTGGTATCAGAGCCAAGGTTCTGACACTAGACGCTCTGGGTAATCGCGAGCCCATCAGGTTGACCTAGTACATAGTATCGCTATCTATTAGCCTTGGCTAATTACTATATGAGACTCGTTATTGTTTATGTGTAGGATCATGCCTAGGCGACGTGGTAGAGGTCGTGGTAGAGGTCAAGGTGGAGGGAGAGCGCCAATCCCTCAGGTTACTCCCCCTCTGAGCCCTCATTAGAGTGATCAGGTAGAGCAATTGGACCAAAGGAATGAGGGACATAATCTAGAATAGTCAGGAGTAGAGGGATCACAGTTGTGCCCTTTACTAGAGGAGGTCCTAGCTCGACTTGGACCTAGATAGGAAGTTGATCAGGAGGTAGTTAGGGAGCGTGATAGATCTCCCAGAAGGATTATTAGTGTTGTAGAGGAGGATTCTATAGTGGCAGGTCATATGAGGGATTCATTGAGGGAACGCCCTCCTACTTTTGATGGTACAGGAGGTGGTTTAGATGTAGAGACTTGGCTATTGGACTTGGGTAGATGTTTCGCTATGCACCCATTTGGTAGCAATACCTGAGCGAGATGTGCTATCATGCATCTGAGAGGATTCACCTCTACTTGGTGGCACTTGGAGGAGTAGAAGCTCCACTTAGATATTGGGTCAGTGTGTTGGGAGATGTTCCTGGAGAGGTTTAGAGCATGGTTCCCATCAGAACACTAGAGGCAATGACAAGCTGAATAGTTTCATGATTTACGTTAGTTGGTTATATCTGTTGAGCAATATGAACATAGATTTTATGAACTCAAGTATTATGAAGGAGTTGGAGATGATGAGGCAATGCTCGTACAACATTTTATCAAGGGTTTAAATGCCCGCATTAGTGGAGGAGTAAGATTCTTTGAACCGAAAGAATATGGAAGTAGTAGTGGAGAAAGTACACATAGTAGAAGAGAATCTGATATTAGCATTGGGAGGACATACATGTGTCCAAATTGGTAGTGCTCTGATAGCAGGTACTGGTCCATGGGGTGGACACGCACAGATAGGGGGTTCCTCTAGGAACCAACATACACCCTCTAAGGGTGGGCATCAGCAGCAGTAGTGTACACCTCAAAAGAATAATAATCCACAACTACAACAAGGTAATAGCCGGCAGACAGGAAAGAACCGCAACTGGTGGCACAACAAGTGCAATAGACAGGATCAACCTACTTAGAGTGCACAGTCTACCATCGGTAGAGGTAGTTTCCAGCAATCCAATGCACCTTCAAGCAGCAGAGGATTCGGTAGACGCACTGGTTGTTACTCGTGTGGTTAGCAGGGACACATTGCTAGGCAGTGTCCAATGAGGGGTTCTTTAGGTTTCGAGCCATGACCTACAGTGTCTGAGCCTACAGTTGGTGATGCATGGTGATCTCATATAGTTTATGCTGCAGTTGATAACCGTCAAGCCAATCACTAGAACACAGTGTTCGAGACTTCAGGCAAGTTACATGGTGTTAGGGTTTCCATTCTTTTTGATTCCAGAGCTACCGACTCCTTTATTCAACCTACCATCATTGAGCAATGTGGTCTTGTGGCAGTAAAGCAAGGTGGTAAGTGGCTGGTAGAATTCACCTCTAGGGTGAAAGTAGCGGTAGAGAACCTAGTACATAATTGTGAACTAAAAATTGGTATATTAACTACTTTAGTGGATCTACATGTTACACCTTTAGGATCATATGACATAGTTTTAGGTATGGATTGGTTAGCATCTCATCATGCTATGATTGACTATCGACTTAAGATAGTTAGTTACATTAATGATTTAGGTGTGAAAGTGGAAATCATAGGTATACAAAGACCTATCTCTTTGCGGATGATATCTGCTATGCAATTAAAGAGATGTCTTCATTAGGGTTGTCAACTATTTGCAACAATAGTTACTGATTTGGAAGAAGGTGAGAGTCGAGAGATATCTCTTGATGATCATCTTATTCTTAGGGAATTCGCTGCCGTGTTTCCTGATGATATACCTAGAATGCCACCAAAGAGGGATATTGATTTTAGAGTTGACCTAGTTCTAGGAGCAGAGCCTATATCTAGAGCTCCATATAGAATGACGACTCAAGAGTTAGAGGAACTTCGTATTGAGTTAGAGGAATTATTAGAAAAGGGTTTTATTTGTTCTAGTGTTTCTCCTTGGGGACTACCTGTCATCTTCGTAAAGAAGAAGGATGGGTCACTTAGACTGTGCATTGACTATCATCAATTGAACAAGGTTACGATTAAGAATCATTATCCTTTGCCTAGAATCGATGATCTTTTCGATCAGATCAAGGGAGCTAATGTGTTATGTAAAATCGATTTGAAATCTAGTTACCATCAATTGCGAATTGCTGAAGCAGACATTCATAAAACTGCATTTTGAACTCATTATGGGCACTACGAATTCACAGTAGTATTGTTTGGGTTAACGAACACAACATCAGTATTTATGAGTTTAATGAATGGTGTTTTTCATACATACCTTGATCGCTTTGTATTTCTCGATGATATTTTGATCTATTTGAGAAACATGAAGGAGCATGAAGAGCACTTGAGATAGGTATTGCAATGTTTAAGGGAAAATAAATTGTATGCAAACCTGAAGAAGTGTGACTTCTTTCAAACTGAGGTAAAATACCTTGGACATGTGATATCTGGAAAGGGTATTGTTGTGGATCCTTCAAAGATTCAAGCTATTGTATATTTTCCTGTGCCTACTAATGTAGGTGAAGTACATAGTTTCATGGGTCTAGCTGGTTATTATAGGCAGTTTGTTCAAGGATTTTCTAGGATTGGGAATCCTATTACTTCTCTTCAGAGAAAACAGAAGAAATTTGTCTAGACAGAGCAGTGTCAGTTGGCATTTGAGACACTTAAAGAAAAGTTGACTAATGTGCCTATATTGATTGTTCTTGATCCTACTAAGGATCACAAATTAAACTATCCCACTCATGATTTGGAACTTGCTGTAGTAGTGCATGCATTAGTTCGATGGAGGCATTTCTTATTGGGTCACCATTTTGAACTTCACACTGATCACCACAGTCTACAATACATTTTTACGCAACCTAATTTGAATGCTAGACAAAGACGGTGGATGGAGTTCTTGTGTGAATATGATTTTGAAGTGAAATATGTTCAAGGAAAAGAGAACATAGTGGCTGACGCTCTTAGTCGTCGTCAACATGAGATCTCTACTATTACTCTCGAAGTAGATTTGAGGGGTCAAATTTTAGCAGCACTTCCTACTGATAGATTGTATCAGGAAGTGAAGTTGGAGATTGAATCCGGTAGAACTTTAGAAGGTTGATTTGCAAGGTATATCCTTGAACCAGATGGTATATTACGACATTTAGGTCGTATCTATGTACCACATTTTGAGGGTCTTTGTACATTAATTATGACTGAAGCACATCGAGCTCCATACTCAGCTCATCCAAGTGTTAAGAAAATGCATGCGGATCTTCGACAATTGTATTTCTGGCCTGGTATGAAATGTGATATTGTTGACTATGTATCGAGATGTCTTGAGTGCTAGTGAGTCAAAGTTGAGCATCAATATCCCGCTGGATTATTATACCCACATCTCATTCCTGAATGGAAATGGGATATTATATCTGTTGACTTTATTGTTGGATTACCTACGTCATCACATCGACATGATGCCATTATGGTGACTGTTGATAGATTGACTAAGCTAGCTCATTTTTCACTAGTACGATCATATTACAATGCTTCATCCGTAGCTAGGATATTTATGGAGGACATAGTTAGAATGAATTGGATTCCTTGTAGGATTATTTTTTATAGAGATCTCGTATTTACATCAGCCCTATGGACTTCATTACAACATTCTCTAGGTACACAGTTGAACTTCAGTTCAGCGTATCATCCTCAAACAGATGGACAAACGAAGAGAGTTAATCAAATATTAGAGGATATGCTTAGAATGTACATAATGGACCAACAATCACATTGGGAGGATTATCTGTACTTAGTAGAATTTGCTTACAATAATGGATATAAGAGTTCCATAGGTATGCCACCATTTCAGGCATTATACGGACATCCTTGTCGAGCTCCATTGAGTTGGGATCGACTTGAGGATAGAGTGTTACTTGGTCCTAAGATGCTTTGAGACATGGAGCAATAGGTTGACCGTATCAGAGAACATTTGATAGCAGCACATGATAGGCAAAAGAAGTATGCCGATGTGCATAGAATAGATTGACAATTTACAGTTGGTGATAGAGTGTTTCTTCAAGTGTGACTATGAAAGAGTCCAATCCATTATGGAAAAGGCTCTAAGCTTGTGCCTCGTTTCATTGGGCCATTTGAGATCCTAGAGAGGATTGGTCCTGTGGTGTATCGACTCGCCTTACCATCTAGTTTGTATGTATTCATGATGTTTTTCATGTATCAGTTCTTAGACCATATCATCCTGACATTTCTCATGTACTTAATTGGAATGCATTACAGGTAGAGGACGGGTAGCTGGCTTTGGACCCCGTGGCCATTCTACAGCACTGGACGCTGGGTCTCAAGGGTCGAGACGTTGATCAGGTGAGGGTCCAATGGGATCCTAGCCATGAGGCTTCTGCTACTTGGGAGGATGCAACACGCATGAGGGAAATTTATCCCTATATGTTCGTAGGCTTTCAGGAGCAAGCCTGATCCTAGGGGGGAGGATGTAGTACCCCTCCATTTATGCTTATGCTTTTTGTTAGCATGCTTTCACATATGATAGACTTTGGTACTTTGTTTTGGATATTTTGATTGCTGACCTTTGAGCGATAGTGGATTCGTTTTGTGATACGATAATACATTGTATGGTGATAATTAATTTTTGACATGCTTTGTAATAGTGTAGATATTTCCTTCAGCTATTATTGCTATATATATGTTTATGGTAGATTAACTGTTACTTAATTTTTTAGTTTGATGTGACGTGTATTGGTGTGGAGAATAGAGTTGCATCACTCGCTCGCGAGTGCCCTATGATTTTCGTGATTTTCTCCACATGGTGTGTTTGTGCAATGGATTATATATATGTATGTCATTTGTTTGATTGTAGGATTGCAGGTACATGAAACTGACTCCACCTGGTTACTCAGGTCTAAGTGTGTCAAGACTCAATGAAAATGTTGATTGGGAGGTAGTAACAAGGTTTATCCTAGTCTAGTCCTAAACCTAGTCAAAGTATGTCGTCAATTGAGTTTGGTGTCTTTGGTTGTCTTATAAGTGCCTTATTGGATTAATTGTTTTGAAAGGAAAATTTTGTTAATTTAATGATAGTTTATTATTCTTTAATTTACTGTTGATTTAAATTAATTTTAAATGTTGGAAATAAAGTTTTACATTTTATTTAATTAATTAATTAGTTTTTTTGGTTAAGTAATTTGATCATTGAGATTAAAATTATTTAATTAAATAAAATTAATTAAATAAATTAAAATTGCTTTCATTGTGTGAATAGATTTAATTTAAATTAAATTGTTTTGTAGAAATGGTATTTTAATTGTTAAATAAATAAAATTAAATAAGGAAAGGGAAATTATATTTTTGAAATCTAAATTCTTTAATTTCTTGAAAGGCATTAAATTTTTGATAAGGAAGAAATAAAGGATTGTCGTGAGTTGGTTGGAATCTTTTTTTCTTCTCGACATGTGTGGTAGTTAAATTTATTGTTTCTTGTTGAGGATTCTCTCAGGAAGATTTTTATGGATTTGGGGAAAATAGAAAACTACTTCACGGGAAAAGAAAGGAATGGGGTGTTGTTTTTTTAAAAAAATATTAATCTCTGTAATTTGTGATTTCCTCTGGGATTTGCTTAAATTTTCTGGAAGAATTTTTTTTTGGATTAGTATTTATTTTCTTTTGGGTGTTGGTTTTTTGGAAGAGCTTTAGAGGATTGCACGCAACAGGCAGCAAAGTTTCTCCTCTATAGACAATTTTCTAGCTACAGGAAATAGGTTTTTCACTGGTTATTTATTTAATTTATCCTTTTGAAATTTTTTTCTGTGAATAAGTATTAGTATTGAGAAGTTTTGTTTAAATTTTTTTAAAATCATGTCTGTTGAGGAAATTGTTTGTGTATTAAATCTCTATTCTTCTTGGCAAATTAGCCTGTAGAGAATTGGCTATTTCTTTGTTAAAAGCTTCCTGCAGGAAATAGTTTGAGTAAAAATTTGTGATGGAAATCATTTATTTGGAAAATGAAATTGAAACCTTTGGGAATGAATTAGAATTTGTTTGGGAAAATTTTTTTGCGTACTATTAAATTTCTCAACTTCCCATTGAAAAACCCTGTTGAAAATCTATTCCATTGTAAAACTCTATTGAAATTTCTCAATTTCCCCATAGGAAAACCCTGTTGAATTTGTATATATATATATTATACATATATATTTTCATATATAAATTGTATTGTGAGAATTTCATTTTGAAATTCATGGTTATCGCCGTACAGGTGGATTTGGGAATTTTATTTAAAATAAACAGAATTAAAATCACCACCTTTTTTTTTTATATAAAATTTATGTCTTTAGAATATACATATAAAAAAAAATTGAGAGAGTCAAAGAACTGGGCGGGGCTACCCATGGCCGACCCCGCAAGGGGACGACAGTGAGGGCCAAGCCTAGTGTTGCCCTCACAGGCAGCGCTCGACTCAGCCGCCCACGACCAAGCCTTGTGGGGAGGGCTGTGGAGGCAGCCCCACCCACGGCGACCGTGGCTGTGATGTCGTGGCAGGGTAGGGGCTATGTAAACAGGCAACGAAACCCTAAAGCAAATGTTTAATGAATAAAACATATTTTGATTTGTTTAATATAAATCTAAATTGTTAATATATATATATATGTATGTATGTATATATATGTAAATATATATGTAAATATATATGTATATATCTGTATATATATATATATAATTATATTGATTTATTGTAATAAGGAGTTGAATTTTTTTTTAAGCATGATTGTGGAAATTGGGAATTAGAAAATTAGTTCTATTTTATTCTTGCACATTGAATCATGTTTATTTTGAGTAGCTGCAAAAGATGAGTGATTGTAATGACTAGATTGAGTAAATTTGAATAGTAGATGTTTATTTTTCCTGATTTGTTTTAAATTGTGTTTCTTTTATTCGGCAAATTAGGAATGTTTTAGATGTACAAGTCTTCCAGACAAATTGTATAATGTGGGAGTTGTTATTGTATAAATAGAATTCTTGTGTTGACTAAGGCTATGTACATGCTTTTGCACGGTGTTTAGACACTTGATTTTATGAACATAGACTTGATGTCCATTTTAAAATGTGTAGTATTATATGTTGAATTTCTTGTGCACTTTGTCTACCTTAGTTTTTGGAACTTAGATTCCTTGTGTTATTTTAGGGGAGTGGTTCTGTGTGAGGGCTGACACACAAAGTGGTGCCTAGGTAACTCATGAAGAGTTAGTAAGTTAGTGGAAACTCAAAAAAAACATTAGTTAGCTTAAAATCCTTAATTAGATTAATAAGCCTCGCTTATAGACTCAAGGGCTAATTCAGTCTTGAGTATAAGTTGAGAAGGCCGAGAATGGCAAATTGATATCTTGTTACTTTAAAAGATATTCGATTCTGCAATAGTTTGCATGTGGGGCCAGGTTTCGTAAGAGGTTAGCAGGGTAACCCAAGTTGGGGGCCGGAACCTAGGAAGAAACACCAAGGTAATCTATGCAACATTGTGATGACACTCCACCTAAAATAACAATGACCTTGTGAACTTAGTATATTTGATTATCCTAAATCTAGACGCAGTGTAACCATTAGTTAAGTATGTACTTGTGTCTAGGGTTTGTAGGTTATGTCTAGGTAACCTTATTACTATCTCCTAGAATAGGGGGTGGACCTACGGGTACCACATGGTTGGGTGGAACGTGCACCTTACTCCATTGGGTCTCTAGTTTATGATCATGGCAACAAGAGCTTCATGGATGGAGAGCTCGTATTTGGATATATATGTACTTCCTTTATTGCATCATTGGAAATCTTGTATCTGAAACATCCCTCAATTGTTATAAGGTGAACATTCATAAAATATAATTGTAAACTATTATTTGATCTACCTCATTTGAAGAATGAGTATTGTAATGTTATTTCAAATACAATGTAAGAATCTTATTTGTGCTTTATATTTTCATGAATGGAATACAAATGTTATACAATGTTTACTTTTAAGTTTATGTTATCTTATTACAAGCAATGCTAAATACTAAAGTCGTCTATGGGAATTCTTAAGAAGTGTGTCGTCACGTAACTTAGAGAATGTATGCAACTAATAAAGTTAATATTAATACTTTAAAAAAAAATTATTACACTTTTGTAGACAATGCAACATTCCCTAGGTTACAAGACGGGGCATTACAGATTGGTATTAGAGCCAAGGTTCTAACACTAGACACTCTTGGTAATCGCGAGCCCATTAGGTTGACCTAGTATGTAGTGTCGCTATTTATTAGCCTTGGTTGATTAGTATCTGAGACTTGTTATTGTTTATGTGTAGGATCATGCCTAGGTGACATGGTAGAGGTCGTGGTAGAGGTCAAGGTGGAGGGCAAGGGCCAATCCCTTAGGTTACTCCCCCTCTGAGCCATCATCAGAGTGATTAGGTAGAGCAGTTGGATCAGAGGAATGAGGGACAAAATCTTGAACATTCAGGAGTAGAGGGATCACAGTTGCGCCCTTTACTAGAGGAGGTCCTAGCTCGACTTGGACCTAGACAGGAAGTTGATCAGGAGGTAGTTAGGGAGCGTGATAGATCTCCCAAGAGGATTATTAGTGCTGCAAAGCAGGATGCTATAGTGGCAGGTCATATGAGGGATTTCTTGAGGGCACACCCTCCTACTTTTGATGGTACAGGAGGCGCTTTAGAGGTAGAGACCTAGCTATTGGACTTGGGTAGATGTTTCACTATGCACCCATATAGTAGCAATACCCGAGTGAGATGCGCTATCATGCATCTGAGAGGATTCACCTCTACTTGGTGGCGCATGGAGGAGTAGAAGCTCCACTTAGATATTGGGTCAGTGTGTTGGGAGATGTTCCTGGAGAGGTTTAGAGCACGGTTCCTATCAGAACACTGGAGGCAATGACAGGCTGACGAGTTTCATGATTTATGTTAGTTGGCTCTATATGTTGAGCAATATGAATGTAGATTTTATGAACTCAAGCATTATGCAGGAGTTGGAGATGATGAGGTGATGCTGGTACAACATTTTATCAGGGGTTTAAATGCCTACATTAGTGGAGTAAGAGTCTTCAAACCGAAGATTATGGAAGTAGCAGTGGAGAAAGCACGCATAGTAGAAGAGAATCTGATATTAGCATTGGGAGGACATACAAGTGTCCAAATTTGTAGTGCTTCGATAACAAGTACTGGTCCACGGTGTGGATAGGCGTAGATAGGGGGTTCCTCTAGGAACCAATAGACACCCTCTAAGTGTGGGCAGCAACAGTAGCATACACCTCAAAAGAATCATAATCCACAACCACAACAAGGTAATAGCTTGCAGACAGGAAATAACCACAACTGGTAGCGCAACAAGCACAATAGACAGGATTAGCCTGCTCAGAGTGCATAGTCTACTGTTAGTAGAGGTAGTTTCCAGCAATCCAATGCACCTTCAGGCGACAGAGGATTCGGTAGAGGTACTGGTTGTTACTCATGTGGTCAGCAGGGACACATTGCTAGGTAGTGTCTAATGAGGGGTTCTTCAAGTTTCGGGCCACGACCTATAGCGTCTAAGGCTATAGTTGGTGATTTAGGGCGATCTCATATAGTTTACGCTATGGTTGATAACTGCCAAGCTGATCGCCAGAACAGAGTGGTCGAGACTTCAGGTAAGTTACATGGTGTTAGTGTTTCCATTCTTTTTTATTTCAGAGCTACTGACTCCTTTATTTCACCTACCATCGTTGAGCAATGTGGTCTTGTGGTGGTAAAGCAAGGCGGTAAGTGGTAGGTAGAATTTTCCTCTAGGGTGAAAGTAGTGGTAGAGAACCTACTACATAATTGTGAACTAAAAATTGGTATATTAACTACTTTAGTGGATCTACATGTTACACCTTTAGGATCGTATGACATAGTTTTAGGTATGGATTGGTTAGCATCTCATCATGCTATGATTGACTGTTGACTTAAGGTAGTTAGTTGCATTAATGATTTAAGTGTGAAAGTGGAAATCATAGGTATACAAAGACCTATCTCTTTGTGGATGATATCTACTATGCAATTAAAGAGATGTCTTCATTAGGGTTGTCAACTGTTTGCAACAATAGTTACTGATTTGGAAGAAGGTGAGAGTCGAGAGATATCTCTTGATGATCATCCTATTCTTAGGGAATTCGCTGACGTGTTTCCTAATGATATACCTGGAATTCCACCAAAGAGGGATATTTATTTTAGAGTTGACCTAGTTCTAGGAGCAAAGCCTATATATAGAGCTCCATATAGAATGATGACTCAGGAGTTAGAGGAACTTCATATCGAGTTAGAGGAATTATTAGAAAATGGTTTTATTCATCCTAGTGTTTCTCCTTGGGGAGTACCTATCATCTTCGTAAAGAAGAAGGATGGATCACTTAGACTGTGCATTGACTATCATTAATTGAACAAGGTTATGATTAATAATCGTTATCCTTTGCATAGAATCGTTATCCTTTGTAATTGTCTATCTTCCTGGATATTGAGAATACAATTATCATATTCTCTCATCCTATCTCTCTCTTTTGTGCTATGTTTAGTCTTTTGATCCTCTTGTTTCTTTTCATAAGTTCTTACATGTTATTAGAGCAGTTGGAGGTCCTTTGCATAACAATTGTTGGGAGATGTTAGTTCATGTGAAGATGGTCAAGAGGAAAATCTAAGGAGAAGTGAAATGTTGGTGTGTTCTAGACCAAATCTGACGAGAAGACTATTTTTAGTTAGGATAGCCTTTCATTTCATCGAAATTCAACATTAGGAGAGCTAGATTGAAAAAATTTGCCAATTTGGGTATTTTTTCAATTTTCTAAATTTCTTTATAGCTTTGAAAAAAATCATTTTCTAGAAAAAATCAATTTTCAAAACTCTTTGAGTTTCTTCCTTAAAATATTTTCTAAAAAATTGTAAATTTTTGAAAAACATTTTTTTAAAAAATTGTATTTTTGATTTTTTGATTTTTATAAATCAAAAAATCAAAAATAAAAAATTTACTGCGCAGGGTACTCTGTGTACCTTGCTGCAGACTTGTACTAGGTGGGTATGCCAAAGCTGCCACTTGCTGATTGCTCATTCATTGTAGGCTACCCCATCATCTATGAACCCCACCATATCTCTTGGACCAATGACCTCAATATTCTCTCCGGCAGCTGGAAAATCTTCAAACTCCAGCAGAGAGTTGTGTACTAGCCCACCCGCGGCCCCACACTCCATGGAAAATATTCTGGAGCTTACAAAAATTGGTGGGAATTGAAAATTCTAGCATCCAATCTAACTTTGGTAACCCATATTCAAAATCTAGTGGTTCTCAAAAAATTCTAGAGACTATGTGAAAACATCGGGCAAACCAGGGCTTAAATTTGATGGTTGAATGACTGTATTGTACATAATTATGCTACATGGAAAGTATTTGCATGGAGTAAACTAATGGAAAAAGGTTTAATTTACTATATTGATGGAACCATAACTACACCTATGGATCCTAAGGAAAATCCAACTGCATATATTGATTGACTCACTAAAACTTCTATGGCATTGGGTACACTAAGAAAGTTCATTTCAAATGATCTCATTTTCCATGTTGATACATCTACTATAGCCAAGGAAGCTTGGGATAAGCTTGCTACTTTTTATCGAAAGGTTGATAAGGTTAAGGGTTACAAGCTTGAACATGATCTCCTAAGCCTTGATCCCTAGGATTTTGACACAATTCAAGATTATGTCACTAAGGAAAATGAGCTAAGAGCACAACTAAAGGATTGTGGTATTGAGAAAGAAGATGATCAATTGGTCTTCAACTTTTTGGAAAATCTTCCATCCGAGTATGTAGCCTTTGTTTTAAGTTTTCAGACTCAAACATTGACAATTAGCAACTTCACAGATCACCATCTTTTGAGGCTCTCACAGATCTTTTAATTCTTGAGCAAAATAAGTTGATGAAAATGGGAATTCTCAAGTCTTCAACTTCAAAAGAATTGGTGGTCAATCATGGAAACAACAAGTGAGGAAAAGTTAGAGACCAAAAGAAATCTTCACCAAAGCCACAAGGAGAGAATAAACAATGCACTCCTCCACAACAAAGCTGAACTTCATCTTCATCAAATAAGTACAACTATTCAAGCAAGAGGGAGAAACCAACATGTGCATATTGCAAAAATTTTGGTCATGATGAGCATCATTGTCATGCTAAGAAAATTGATGAGTTAAAAAATATCCTTAATAAGAACAACATCAACTTGCTAGTTGCATATCAGGAGAAGGATTCACATCTGTCCACTTCTACTTCTAAGGGAAAATGCACAACTCTCATGGTAACAACATGAAGCTCATCTCCTTCTACATCATGTCAATATGAAAAACATAAGGGGAAAGCATTTATTGTAGTTGCAGATTCCAATTCAGATAGGTGGATCCTTGATTCAAGAGCTTTACATCATATGACTTCTTCCAAGGATATGTTCTCTTCATTTGATTCTTGTTCATCACCACCCATTTTGATGGCCAATAACATTTCTTTGGAAGTTTGTGGAAAGGGGTCTATTGCCATTGAAGGTGGAGCATTTAATGATATTCTATGTGTTCCTATTTTATCAAGGAACATCCTTTCCCTCTATCAGATTACACATAGTGGTACAAGAAAGAGTGTAGAGTTCAAACCAGATTTTTTCATTGTTTGGGATTTTCATACCGGGGTTCTTTTTGTAATTGTGGAGGTTGATAATCATTCTCGATTCTAAACCTTCTTATATTTTCTCCTACTAATGATTTAGTTCACCATAGTGTGGAAACACTTGAGGAGAATGAGTATGTTTACTTGAATCTTGGAGTGCTCACTAATCCTAAGGTTCTTGAGCCTATAGATGATATTACATCTCCTACATTGACTGATGCACCTAATGACACTTTTGTTCTGCCAGTTTTAGTGCCTTGTGTTTTGGTGAAACAATGCATGCCTTGTCTTCCAGCAATAGTTTCATGGGATGACTACTTGACAGACATTGGAAGCTTGTTTGTGGAGTCCTACATTACAGATTTGGAAGACACATTTAATCATTTACATCTTCTCTTTGATGAAGGTGACTCTTCTTCAGTTGTTGTGAGGGAACACTCTCATGCTTATCTACATGATCAATCTTTCGAGGTTGATGTTATTCTGGATGCATATGTACAATAGTTGGAGGAGGCCACTTTCTCTCTTGAGGAGAAAATTGTGTCTTTAGAGTATGTTCTATCTTCATCCTTGCTAGATCTTGAGTTGTCTTTTTCAATAGATGAGAGTGTTGTTGCAAAGGGTTTCTCATAGGTCTAGGAAGCGACTACACTACAACCTTTGCACTTGCCATTATAGCTTCATATAATTTGGGAAAGGGATTTTTTAGCATCAACACAAGGAAATTTGAGAAGACTTCAAAGAATCCTGTAACGCCCGTCGTGCAAACCCCAGAGAACACACACATAACGTGAATAAATTTTTTTTTAAATAATGAAAGTAAACATGCAATAACATCAAATCATAAACACATAACATTAAATCCACTTGGTTCTTTGGGGCACGCGAGGTTACATTGCAACCACAAAACAAAATAAAGATAACGAAAACAACATAACCATTTAATTTATGAAAACCATATACAATGATACAACTGATAGCCATGATGCGAGTATAATAACATCGCATAATTACATCCATGATAAATCTTTTAACAAGATCCAAATCAAACCTAACTATTACATCATTGAAATAATATTACATCACAATTTTCTTGATACATGAATTACATTGAATTTCCCAACATGGGGATTGATACAAGAATAATGAACATGAAGTACAACTGATCACTGGAACATCTACACTGCAGAAAGCTGAGAAGACAAGATGCTGATGGGGAACCCAACGGGTGCGGAGCACATTCCACCCAACCATGTGAATTACCAAGTAAGTCACCCCCCGTGCTCAGAGGTGACGAGGAAGTGAACCCGACCATGAATGTCGACCGACTCAACAACACCATGTTACAAAACAAGTACAACCCGAGTATGCAATGCAAAACCATCAACGTACTCAAATCACATAACAAGTAAAACCAAGAACTCATTACGATAACATGAAGTACTAACACTTAACAATCATGAATCAAATCACAAGAATTCAAAGAAACATCACAAATAGATAACATCCAGAAAGAACCGAACCAACACCCAAAATACATTTTCCAAAGAGATAACATCCGAACCAACACCCAAAATACATTTCCAAATAAACCAGAACTAATATAAAGAACACGATTCCATAACAACTCTGAATCAACCATTCAATACACCATTCCAATAGGCAACAAGAACAAGTCAGACGGGTGTCAAGTAGGGAGGGTCATCGCATAACTCTCATGGGATCCCCTGGCTCTTCCTCCAACTGAGGCGCCGGCACCCACCTATGGATTCCCTAACCCCATAATCAGAACAACATAATAATAACAATATCCAGAGGCAACAAGAAACAAGGACAACAAGGATGTCTAGTGGAGAGTGTCATCGCATAGCTCTCATGGGATCCCAGGCACTTCCTCCTAACCGAGCGCCGGCACCCATCTATGGATCACCTGGCCCTTCCTCCTACTGAGGCACCGGCACCATAGGGTAGCTAATGCGGAGCCGATAATCTCTCATGAAGACGAGACAACTTTGCTGACCATGGCCTACTCAGTCTATCACTAGTCTACGGTAGCCCTAATGCATAGACGAGGAATCCATTTTTCTTTATCTTGTATGTTTTACTACCCATCCCCCTAAATTCTATTTTTAGGTTATCACTTGTTTAACTACTCTTACGTGGGTTCCCCTGGCACTTCCTCTTACCCGAGGCGCCGGCGCCCACGAAGAGCCACTCTCCCTATGACCCCTAACATAATCAAAACTAGGCAAGGGTTGAACCAAAGCATAAAAGCATAATACCACAACAAGAACACGTGAGGCATTAACCTTCTCGCAATAAATCATAATCCAAAAGTCTTAACAACCGTTCAACCCTTCCTAACAAAACCATGAAGTATCAATTTCCAAAAGTAATAATCAAAACGAAGAGAGCATTACAATTTAGCAAACCTCTGGAACAAGGGTTTTCAATAAATAACAATTGAATAAACAATTACACAAGGATTCCCACACCGCAACCAGAATAAAGGAACACCATAATCAAAATGCGCAAGAAAAAAAAATGACAATCCATAAGGTTTCACAATTTAACAACAAATTTCCCACATTGACTATACTAACCAATAATCACAAAAGAAGGACTCAAAACTGACCTAATAAGATTACAACATAAAAATTAAATCATTCCCCATGAACCAATAAATCAATTTTCCCAATTCGCCATTAAATCCTAAACAATAACATCCGTACTATCACATTTATAATAAATTTTCAAACAAATAAAATTTCTACATTTATAATAGTCATAATGACAATTTTTTTATTTTATTCTATTTTAATTTAAATCGTAACTTTAACACCTATATATCTATATATCACTAACTTTAGTAATGATAAACAAATCATTAATTATATAAAAATTCTAATAAATAAATAAATTTTTTAAACATATATATATATATATATATATATATATATGTATATAACTCTTAACAAATTTATATTTAACTATCCAACTTTATTAGTACTTATTTTATTATACTACCCGAACGATATAACTGCCAAACAATGCATTTACACTGACTAAATATGCATACTTATATATATATATAATAAAATGCACATAAAATGAATTTCAATAAAAGTCAAAATATATTATAAATTGCATATAAATCAAATTCAATAAAAATCGATATATATTATAAACTGCATATAAATCAAATTCAAATTAAAGTTGACCATTCAATAAATAAATATAGAATTAAACTAACTTTAAATTCTAAACAAAAAAAACAAAAAAAAACAAGCCACAGCTTGCGTGGGCCTGCCGCGGCTGTACGCAGCGGCTGCTGTAGCGGCCAGGCCGCTTGGTGCTGTACACAGCATGGCCTACGGAAGGGGTGGGGTACGGCCCCGCCATCCCCCCAACCCCCCCATTAAAAACTTTTCATAAATAAAATAAAATAAATAAAATTCTGACCCAAACAATAAACTTTTCAAATTTTGTTTTATTTATATATTTTATTTTTTTTATTTTAATTTTTAGAACACGGAAAAATGAATTTTGTTTTCCTGTGCACGGGTACAGTAGCAGATTTCAAGAAAATGAATACAAGGTATATATATATTTATATGTATATATATATATAAAATATATTATATATATATACTTCAATAAATAGAGTTACAGTTATATATATAAAACTATATAAACACAGATAATTTAATTTTTTTGTAATAAATACAGATTCATCACATATTCAAAATTTATATTAAAGATAATCACAAAAATCAAATTTCAAATTTGATTAAACACAAAAATTGATCTTTTCCTATTGATTTGTTTACCAGGAACCAATAAATTTTCAAATGAAGGTTTTCTATATTCACAAAAATTATTCTAAATAAAATTTATTTTTCTTCAATAACTAAATCATCTTTTCTACAATCCTATCATTGATAAATTAAATGTTTCAGAAGATTGGGGTTTTTGTTTTGACAAAAATTGGTACAATATAATAACTATGATTTTCTTTGTTTCCAGACTAATAATTTGCCCTGGTTTTAGTTCAACAGAAGTTTTTCCTATATTCACAAAACTCATTTTCTAATAACGTTTATTTTTCTTTTTCTGAAGCAAACAGATAACGGAAAAGGGTACGAGAAGATAACAACGAGAGGAACCTGGAGTCCAATGCAAATCTGAAGATGCCTGCTTGACTCTGATGCCCTCGAGCTTGATTCCCAATTCTTAGTCTAGAACGAACTCACAATCACTTGAGCAACTTCAACTTTCTGATCTTCTGTCTGTGTGTGTAAAAACTTCCAAAATACCTAATTAAATAAAAGATATTCTTCATTTCTTCCAAAAACTCTAAAAATCAAAAATAAAAGAAAACAATTCTTTAAAAGCCAGCTTTTTAATTAGATCTGTATTCTTATTCGTTCTCCCCACTTTTTAGTCTTTTATTTTGTTTTATTGTTTTAATTTCTATTTTAACCACTTTCTTGCACATCACATTGTCTATTTAATTTAAATAATTTATTCTAATAATTATCTTCAATCAGATAATTAATTAAAATAAATAACACATATTTAATATTTAATTATCATTTAATTGAAACACACGACTTTATAAAATCAAATAAAACATTTAAATATTTTCATCCAAATAAATCAATATTAAAATACACAATTATTATTCCCATTTAATTAACTAATTCACAACTTAGAAAATATCAGCATCAATTTAAATAATCATAACTTATAAAATACCACCTTAATCAAAATACGACAACACACAAAACACAAGCCACGAATGACGACAATTTCACAAAATAAACAATACTAGACAAACGAGACGATCTGACATCATGGGACGGGAGGACTTCATCGTTGCCTCTGTATCAACATTTACCCATTGGGTTATTGGTGCTCACCCTATCCTGCCGAAGCAGGTGGAATCGAGACTTGTACCTGCAGTCCTGCATACAAACAAAGTTGTGTACATGTGCATATATACATATATATAAAACTGAAACATTAACTTAAAGTACTGTATTGTGAGAAGGAATCGCAACATAACAGGGCACTCGCAAATGAGTGATGCCATATTGTCCTTCATCACACCTATTCTAACAATTATAATCAACTGATAAAATAACATTTCTAAACTAACAATTTATCTCATGACATATCTAGTTAAATCACTGCATCATAATATAATTCTAAAAATGAACTAATATCTAACCAACCACAATGTCAAATGAAATAATCAAATCCTCCAATGCATAAACATAATCACCAACAGTCTACTAATGGAATACAGCATCCTCAAATATCTAACTATCCAACCCAAACAATATCATCATCGTCACAAGTAGCAAACAACCGCATTGAAAAATACTAAATCCTACCAACAAGAGGAGGGGTATTACAAATCCTTACATTTTGAGGGTTCTTCCTTCTTCACTTGTGGATTGGGGAGACTTCATTCATGCACCTTTGGTATTGGTTCTTCCTAAGGGGAGGAATGTTCTTCAACACTTTTGGAGCAACTTCTTCATTCCTTCTCGAGCATCTTCCATGGGTGAACATTGTACATTGAGGGGGGGATACTTTGTCTCTCTTCTTCTCTTGTATGGGGGGAATTTTTCCTCACATGGGGTTTTGTCCTCATGTTGTGTTCATAAGTTTATGTATCTCATCTCTCTTTTGTGGGGTAGTTTTTTCCCACTGGGTTTTTCTATCTTTACTCCACTTGTGAGAGATTGCATTGCATTTGTACATGGGTACCTAACATGGCCCAATTGTTGGGACCCATCTTGCATCTTATCTTGCATGGTTAGCTTGATTATTCATTCCCTTAGTTTCACTTAAGGGGGGGTGTTGGTGTAAATAAGTATTTTTCTTAATACACTTTAATTAAGCTTATTTAGGGAATGCATATTATTATAGGTTGCACTTGTGACACCTAGTTATTTGCATTTTTCATCTAGGTTTGTGCATACATTGAGAGATATGAGTTGGACACTCAGGGAAGTGTGTGTAGGAGAAATTCCACTCTTTGTGGTGTGATCTACTTATCACCTTTTTATCTCCACTTTTTGTCGAATGATAATTCCACTTTAGGTGGATGATCCACCTTTCATGGAATTATCTATTATTTCTTTCTACCTACCCTACACATGATTGAGACACTTGTCTCATTCATGTCCCTTTATTGTGTCGAAGCTTTCCTTTATAAGTAAGCCTTGTACATACTTGTAATTGTCTATATTCATGCATATTGAGAAAGAATCATCATATTCTCTCATCTTGTCTCTCTCTTTTGTGCTATGTTTAGTCTCTTGACCCTATTGTTGCTTTTCATAAGTTCTTACAGAGAGCATACTAATAAGGAAATATGAAATAACGTGAAGTTAGTTCATATTAGAAGGTGAATCTTATGAATTTCAACTCTACGTACAATGCAAAGCTAAATTTGAATACCCTAACCTGAACATATTATAAACAAAATAATTTACACACAAAGATTGTTACATATATATATATGAGCATTGTAAAGAATTATAAACTTGAATATGACATTAAGAACTATTTGCATAAAAATGGGAAAATGGTTTTTGTGTATCAGAATGGAAATTTATTAGTTGGAAATTGGTTATGATATTCTAAAATAAAATTATATGTCATCTTGAACAAATTCTAATATTTTCTTCGTGGATGGGATGATAGAAATCCCATTGGAAACTTCAAACAAATAAATTCTATAGAAAAAAAGAGATATTAGAAATAATAACATTTAACAACCACCGAACTAATTTAATTGAAGAACAAACAAAGCATACATTTAAGGTAATCAATAAGTATTTTTTATTAATATGTAATATTAAAATAATTTTAAGTAGAATAGTAGTTTTAAATTCAATTTAATAAATAATTTTAGGTATGAAAATATTTTTTCTTTATAAAAAGAGAATTGAAAAATTAAATAAATTTTAATTTTTTAATAATTAATTTCTTAAAGAATAATAATGTGCTCAAAATTTCAGACACAATATAATTTTAGCAACCTAGATGCACATAGGTCAATCAATGAATTTCTTGATTATTGTTTAATTATCTTAAGATACATATCCATACAAATACATGGAAAATTTAAAGTTGTGGATTAAATAATATGTAGGAAAAGTATGAAACATTAAAGGGTTCTACTTTTTTAAAGACTTATTTGTCATGTCTTTTATTACTTAGATTGAATTAACAAGTATTCTTTTGAAAAAGTGATTCCATTAGTATAGTTATGTATTTTATTACTAACATTGAATAAAAAGGTATTCTTTTAAAAATTTATTTTTTATTTGAATATTAGTTATAATGGTCATCACAAATGAGTTTTCCAAAAAGGAAATATGTTATAAGTATTATCTACTCCATAATTTTGGGAATGCAATGAAACAATACACATATTTTGTATTGTTATTTTAATTGAATTAGAAGGTACGCCTTGTTTTGAGGGAACATGAGAAACATGTTACTAAATTTATAAAAGGATTTATGTACACATGTATATATGTGACAATAGATATATGGTACTAAATGTAAAACCACAAAACCCACGATCATTTCCCTCCCTACCATATTGGCATCATGAAGCCCCATGGACTCTAGCCAAACCCCCAAGCAAGATAAGGATGAAACGCCCATGGGAAATTTTGTCACATTCATCATACATTATTATTATAATTGAATTAGAAGGTATGCCTTGGTTTGAGGCAACATGAGAAACATGATACTAAATTTATACAAGAATTTGTACACACATGTATATATGTAACAACAAATATATGGTGTTAAATGTAAAACCACAAAACCCACACTCATTTTGCTCCCTACCATATTGGCATCATGAATCCCCATGGACTCTAGCCAAACCCCTGAGCAAGAGAAGATTGAAACACCCATGGGAGATCTCATGGAGTTTCATCATACAGATCACACAATAAAAATCTTGGGGAAACTTCAGTGTTTCCATATATAATATCTAATATTGTTGTGTTTTCTTTGATGTGGGAACTTGAAAGAAAAAATGTATCCTAGATTTCAAATCCCTTTGCATGCTTAAACCTAGTTCCTGCAAATGGAATACAAGGGTATGTTAGTGCACAAGCAAGGAAAATAAAGAAGGATAAAAAGCAACTATACAGGTAAAATTAATATATACAATGCAATGGTAAAAATAATGAATAATTTTTACAATTCTTTAACCAAAATTGTCTATTGAAAATGGGAAAGTGTCGCACATACATACACTCTTGATCGTGTTTAACAAGGGTGAGTTGCATTGGACCGAGTTATAGGAGCATGAAAGTATTTGAAATAGAGAGTGTACAATACACTATTTTTTTTAATATGTATTATATTTTTGTAGTCATATAAATGAAATAATATACATATACAATAAAATAGGTTAGCATTATTCCTTGTAAATAGAAACAAATAAAGTGAAATATTTTGAATGCATTGCATCTTGGTAAAGAATTGTCTATAAGTAATCTATTGGAGAAGTTGAAAACAGATATATGGAAACAATGACAAATGCAATGATTGGCATCATGAGATTTGAAGGGAAAAAATTTAGTCACATACAAAATCTAAACCAAGGAAACCATGACATTGTAAATGGTCTAGTTGAATGGAGCAATAGAAACCATTTTCATGTGCTTCTAGGGATAAACAATGTGATGCTATCAACAAATTGTTTGTCTGCTCAGAAGCACATGAGAGCGGTGTTTGGTTTCCATCCATAACCACATAAACCAATGCTTGTTCTCCTCCCTACCATATTGGAATCATGAATCCTTGTAGGCTCTAGCCAAACCCCAAGCAAAAATAGGAGGTAAGGTCCATGGAAAATCCCATGGACTCTTATCATATTCCACACAATAAGAAACTTGGGGAAGGACGGGTGTTTTGAATCAAGTAATGTAACATTGTAGTGTTTTTTTTTTGGGTTGAGAAGTTGACAAAAAATAGATACCCTGGTAAAGAATTCACATAATGGGATTTGTAGACGGTTACAAGAAGATGGATAAATGGAATATCTAGAAAATGGTGCAATAAGTAGAAAAGTCCATATAACTTCATAATGTGAGTTTAAATCTACCTATCTTAAAAATACAACTGCAATCTAAGGAATAATATAGTAAAAATGGTTAATGAAATTACACATCAATTGTTACATAGACTACCTACTAATACATAATGGACATTTTTCTTTGGGGGATGGGAGAAAAAGAATATCTTAAAAGATATTGAAAGGAAACAAGCAATCTATGTAACAATTGGCTTGTCAATTAAAACTACAAAAAATTAGATAAAATAGAGAGATTGTTAAAAAACTATTAGGAAAACACTTTAAGAATTAGAGATAAATGAAAGATGATGGAAATACACATGAAACATATTGATACAAGACAATAAATCTATTTGAGAGTTGGATTGTTTAATAAAAATTGCTCACATGGGCAAACGCTTGGCTTTTGTTTCCATGTATGTAGCTAGGAAGCTATGTGGTTTTCATAAGGAGCACTGAGTAGTTTGTTCCAGGGAGCTTGAAATAGATGAGGGAAAAAGAATAGCATGAAACACATTGATATAAGATTCAAGCTACATTGTTTGGTAGTAGATATTCAAGACAAATAGAGGAATTGTATAACAGGTATTAGAATAACACTTGTTTGGTATTAAACATCATACACAAAGAGAAAAATTGTATTGAGTTCCCTGAAATATAGATAGATACATATGCACATATATATGTATTCAATTCCATGATTGATATATAAAAATACACATATAGAAAATTATACATATCCATATATGTAGACGAAGAGCATTGTGGCTCATTTGAGAATGCAACAACAATTTATACATACATATGTATATCTAAACAAATTTGTATACTATGTTTATTCGTATTTATGTAGACTGTGATTTTAAGTAGAGTTTAAAATAGCATGTATAAGTATTTTCTACGTTGTGCAAAAATCGCTACAATACAACCATAGCATTCAATGATATAGCATTGAGATGTTGTTAAGAACAAAGCATTTAATTGTGCAGTATGTGTAACATATTCATAATGCCAAAATGAATCTTCTAACAATGCAACTAAATCAATATATTTTCTTGCATATTTTGGAGTATACTTTCCCTCACAGTGACATTGAATATTGCATTTACTTCTTGCTACGCCATTGCACCACAATTCCAGGATAATCTATATATATATATATAAAGAGAGAGATATACATATATACATACATATATACATATACATATATACATACATATATATACATATATGCATATATACATGCATATATTGCAAATTCAAGCTACATTATTTGGCATTAAATATTATAAACAAATAAGAAAATTGTAAAAGAATTATTCGGAAAACACTAGAGAATGACATATGTCTAATTCTTAAACATATCATCCTAACACCTCTTACAATTGTTACATAGACTACTTTTCTTGTACCAATATGTTGCATTATATTCTTTTTCCTTCATTTGTTTAAAGCTCCCTATAACAAACTGTTAATTGTCATTGTTTTTTTGTTTGTAAGGAAAGAAAATGTATTGATTAAGTTGCATTGTCAGAAGAGCCATTGCGGTGTTGCTTGCATATAAGGCTATTGTAAGAATCGTCATCCTCAAGTCCGTTCTATAACAAATTTGAGGGTTTTAAAACTATTGTGTTGTGGAATGTGTAAGTCATTTTACATGGGTATTTTGCATAAATGTTTTGTTCATAATATTGAATACAAATAAATGCAACTCAAATTTCTATTTAAGTTTGTGGTGTTATATGCATTTTGTATAGATCATTCCATCATATAATTGTTGCCATAACATAGAGAAAATAGGTATTGTCATGAAGAACTGGGCCTAAATAATTGATTTTCCAAGTTGGAAGGATAGCTACATTTCTCGACGCTTATAGAGCTATCTTTTCAACTTGATAATTCAGCTATTTAAACCTGATTTTTTTGTGTGGCGACGTGGATGTTGGTAATTACATGGGTTGGTGGTGGTAGTGTTGGTGTCCTCAATACGTAGAAGTTGAATGGTAAGTGTTTTTTCATGTGAGGGTTAATACATCTTGTCATTGTTGTACGATGGAAGTGAATGAAGTAAATGCAATATTCAATGTTTCAATTTGGGAAAGTATACTTTGATGAAGTTTTGTTGTCAAAAGAGCCATTGTGGTGTTGATTTGATAGTAGACTATTGTTAAAATTGTCGCGTTTGGGTCTTTTTTTTAGTAGATTGGAGAGTTTTAAAACTATGGTGCTAGGGAATTTGTGAGTTTTTTTACATGGGTATTTTGCATAAATGGTTAATTTATTGTTCATATCTTTCATTCTATGCTTATTGTTCCTTTTGATAGAAGGTTGGAGGGTTTGAACACTGATGTTCTATATAATGTGCGAGAAAGTATATTGATTAAATTACAATATTGAAATAGTGTTGTCACCTTCGGTTCCATGGTTGGTTTGATAGGAGACTATTGTAAAAATCATTCACTTCAGCTCCGTTTTGTGGAAGATTGGAGGGTTTTAAAATTGTTTTTCTTCAAAATCTGTAAGTCATTATACATGGGTGTTTTGCATAAATGATTTATTTATTTATTTATGTTAAAACTATTGTTGTGCGGAATCTGTAAGTCATTTTGCATGGGTGTCTAGTGTTATGGTTTTGTATGGATGGAGAAATTACAATTAAATATTTTTTCTTTCATCAAAAAATATCTTTTTCCCAAAATATGAAAAGATAATTGTAGGAACATGGACAAATGTAATCTGTAGAGTAGAGTATGGTTATTGTAGTCACGTGTGTGTAAGTATTTGTTTGAAGTTTTTGTCAGAATTTTCGTCATAGCAATGGTGAATTGTATTTGTTGACAATAGGGACACCCCATATGGGGGGACTTTTTTTAGGATTTTTTGTGGCAACATGGAGCATGGTAATTACGTGGGTTGGCGGTGGTGGAGTTGTTGGACTCAATACATGAAAACTCAATAGCTATGTATAATATTTAGTAACAAATAAGTTTTATTCTAATACCTATCATACAATTCCTCTATTTTTCTTGAATAGATATGTGTATATGTACCTGTCTATGTTTTGAAGCATTAATTTTGATGCAGGAGCATCCAGTGGTGTAAGGGCAATCTTGCATCACCCAAAAATAGTTAAATTTCAAGTTTCTCAATTTTTAGATGTTTTTATATTTTTGGATACCCTTTTCATCATAATGAAATTTCCAATTTACAGTTTTTATTTTCTATTCCTGGGTTGAAAGATATTGCAGTTTTAGTTTCCCAGATTTGCACCTAAAAATCATCCGAGTTGGATTTGAGGCACTTAGAGCTTCCGGACTGGCCCCGAAACTTGCTGAAATTGGTGTAGTAATTTCAAGTGCATTCTTGACTTCAAGACCTTTCCAACGGTTTAAACGGTTCACGAATTGGAGCCCCGGATTAAAAGTTATGGCCTCGGGAAGTTGGCGCACTTTCTAGAAGATACAATTGAAAATGTTCTTTTGAAATTTGAACTTCAAGTTGTAATATTCGCCGCCAAACTGCCTAAACTCAAATTTTAATGTTGTTTTGGCTCCAAAATAAAGAGGAGCTCATATAATGGGGGTTTTCTAATATTTTTGGGTAACTTTTGGGGACAAGCTCGCATGTTGCGAAAGGGTTATTCTGTAGCTTTCTATAGCTTGCATGTGTTGTAGAACTTGGGGATTTGATATCCTCTGCATGTAAGAAGCTCCATTTTCTGAATAATAAAATTATTCTCTAGTTTGTGGGTTATTTTCTGTGTCTCAGTCTGTGCCCTTATCAAGTGGTATTAGAGTGGGTTTTTGTGAGCGTGTGGACAGATCGTCGATCATGAGGTAGTTCACACCAGGACCGTGGTTGTGGGTCGAGGTCAAGAAAGATGCCTCCAAGAGTGATGCCTAGTAGGCATGGTGGTGCTAGAGGTGGTCGAGGTGGCAGAGATGCTGGTGGAAGAGATGCACTGGCAGCCCTCCAGAGGCAGATTGATGCGTTACAAGAGCAGTTGAGAAGAGGGTTAAACCTGAAGGAGGAAAGTGAGGATGAAAGAGAGGAAGAAGTAATCGGCGTAGAAGAGGAATAAGAAGTAATTGATCAAGACCAAATGCGGCTAATA
>VDFB02000003.1:383981510-384009154 GCA_007258455.2 Sequoia sempervirens | reverse complement strand
ATTTTCTTACAACAATTCTGTCAACAGAAGCACTGGTAGATCACCATTCTAGATTGTGTATGGAGGTAGCCCCAAAACAACTTTTAGAATTACATCAAGGATATTATACATAGAGAAGGTAGAGAACATATTAACGAGATGAATATAACGATTATGGGGCTAAGGTGAGATCAGAAAGAGAGGAGGTATAAGGAGTTTCAAATTGGTGATGAAGTGATGGTCACTTGAGGGAAAAGGTTTCGGTGGGGAACATATAACAAATTATGAAGATGAAGAAGTTCGGTCCATAAGATTTTGACAAAAGCAATTCCGAGAATGCATATGAGGTAGAGTTGCTTGATGGAGTCAACATTTCCCCTGTGTTCAACATTTAAGATTTGACAAAGTATCATGAAGGTTGAAGAAGCACCAACAATAGGGTAGTATGAAATTCCAGCGCCTACTTCAGAAAGGGAGGAGATTGAAGCAATCTTGGATAGTCGTGTGGGAAGAATACTAGAAATAGGTAGTATGAAGAATATCTGGTGAAATGGAGAGGAAGGCCTGTGGAAGATTCATCATGGCTATCTAAGGCAGTGGTTGACCAGTTGGGTTTTCCTCAACTATCTGAGATGTGACAGGGTCACTTCTCAAATTACCCTGGGTGTCTGATGCAGGAGCATCCAGTGGTGTAAGGGCAATCTTGCATCACCCAAAAATAGTTAAATTTCAAGTTTCTCAGTTTTTAGATGTTTTTACATTTTTGGATACCATTTTCATCATAATGAAATTCCCAATTTATGGTTTTTATTTTCTATTCCTGGGTTGAAAGATATTGTAATTTTAGTTTCCTAGATTTACACCTGAAAATCTTTCGATTTGGATTTGAGGCACTTAGAGATTCTGGAATGGCCCCAAAACTTGCCAAAATTGGCATAGCAAATTTCAAGCGCATTCTTGACTTTGAGACCTTTCCAACGGTTCAAACGGTTCGTGAATAGGAGCCCCAGATCAAAAGTTATGGCCCCAGGAAGTTGGCGCACTTTCTAGAAGATACAATTGCAAATGTTCTTTTGAAATTTGAACTTCAAGTTGTAATTTCGGGCACCAAACCACCTAAACTCAAATTTTAATGTTGTTTTGGCTCCAAACTAAAGAGGAGCTTTATTTATGGGCAGGTTTCTAATATTTTTGGGTAACTTTTGGGGACAAACTCGCATGTTGCGAAAGGGTTATTCTGTAGCTTTCTGTAGCTTGCATGTGTTGTAGAACTTGGGGATTTGAGATCCTCTGCATGTAAGAAGCTCCATTTTCTGAATAATAAAATTATTCTCTTGTTTGTGGGTTATTTTCTGTGTCTTGGGCTGCGCCCTCATCAGACTTTTAGAAACAATTCACATTGTATGTATATATATATATATGTGTCTAATATGACAGTGAAAGGAAAAAGTGCAAATTTCTTGCTTGCTCTCCTATGCAAAACATTGGCATTATGAAGGCTCATGGGCCCCTAACAAACTGTCAGCCAAGTAAAGCATGAAACACTGACCACAAATGTGATGCAGTTCCATCATATAACAAACAATGCCAAATTTGGTAAAAATATTGTGTGTTGCAATATATGGATGCCTTTTCCTAGTGTTTTTTTTCTTTCATTAACTTTGTAGGGAAAGAGAATGCTAATAAAGAACTATGGAAGATGAAATGTGTTTGTAATGTTGATAAATATACGAAAAGTAGAATATAGAGGAGGTGTTGTTTCAAAGCATAACCAATTTTACAGATGAAATACACAAATACTATTAAAAGGAAAACATCAAAGAAATAGCAAAGGTTTGCTTCAAAGCATTCAATATATAGATATAACTTTATAGACATACATAATTTTTCCATGCATTGGAACATATCTAGCCATGCAGAAAGCAAAGGAGCGAATGTATAACTTTGGTATGTACTAGAGGATATCTAGCCCTATAGTAAGAAAAGAGGTGAATGTATAGGTTAGTAAATTATAAATTTATAAAACATACATTGATTATGCTTATAATTATGGACATCTTTTAGGAACCAATTGTTTCATAGATGGGTTTCATATATCCTTGTGCACCCATGCTTGTATTGAGGCTAATATCATATTACAAAAAAGAAACATTTTGTTTCAATCTATCAAAATATATATTTGTGGTTAGGTGTGTATGAAACAACAAAAAATATAGGGGAAAAACAAATTACAACAACAATACGAGTATGTGAACCAATGGATGTGCATAGCAGGTTTTGACAATTCTACACCCTTTAAGCAAGGCAACCAACTCCACCACTAACAACCCATGTGGTCAAAAAACTCCACTGTTGTTGTGAAGAGTTTCGAGCAAGCCCTCACAAATTTCATGAAGTGTTATTATATATTAAGAAAAAAATGTAATACACAAAAGACTATATATTTTTGAAAGTAATACAGTGGAAGGCCAAAATAGTAAAATGTTGAACAAAGAATTTTATAGATCAACATTATACATATACATATACATATAGATACACATACACATATATATACATATGCATATACATATAAATATACATATACATACATGTACATATAAATATACATATACATATAAATATACATGCAAACATATTTTTCACCCTTCATTTATTGTTTATAGTTATCTTTGTGCATCATTGGCAATATACTCATTACCATATGAGAAATTACATTTAAATTTTCTTTCTTTCATCAAAAAAATATGGTTAGGGTTACTAATTTTTTCAGCTCTTGTATTATTCACATACTTGGCACTAAATATTATAGAGAAATAGAGAAGACTTACCTGGGGTTTTTACTGATGACATGGAGCGTACCTCTTCAACAAAGGATGTTCCTAAATGTTCCTCATTGGTTAATAAGCTTTGCAAAGAAATTATGAATTTAGAATTAACAAGGAAAATGTTAGTAAATGTCTTTTTAATAGCTCTTTTACAGTTTCCCTATTTGTCTATTAATGGAATGGGCTCAAAAAATTTCTTATTCCATCTTGAACCCTTAAGTAATTTAGGGTTGTTATCTTGAGGGTTTAAGGTTTAATTCATTTCCAAGTCATTTAAAAAAAAAAATATCTCATGTCATTCACTATCATTTGGTAAACCACTCCCTTGAATCCTAGGTCCATGTCCTTTATTTTATAAAGAATGGATAAGCCTAGTTTCCACTTAAGTCCTAATGGCCCTCATAGCTGTATCACTCATCACTAATTTATTCAAAGGTTTACACCTTGAGTTAGCGATGAGTGATGGAATGATGCCTTCCATTGATGTCACTCATTTCTAATGGCTTTTGAGCCTTCAAATTTTTAATAGCGATGAGTGATGCTTTTAGCCTTGTGTTCTTATCACTCATCGTGGATGGCCATTTAGAAGATAAACTTGAAGTAGCAATGAGCGATATGATGTGATATTGCATGATCGTGGATATATTTGGAATGTAATTCTCACACTAGCGACATATGATGGAGCTTATAAATGTTGTAAATCTTCTCATTGCTAATTGCTTGCAAAATATATTAGGAGAATTAGCAATGAATGAAGGCTTTATATTAGGAGCGACATGGGGAATTTGAGGAGTATGGTGTCAAGAGTAATTACTAACTACAGAACCAACTCTGTGCAAGTGAGGTGGTTAAATTCAAAGGGAAAAGGCTGGTGGAGCATGAGAAGAAAGAAAATAAAAAGTGCAAGCACCATGAAGCTCACATGGGAGAACATACCTACCCTAATAAGGCTACTAATAGCCCTTCATGGAGTGAGGGTCACACTAATCTAGGTTATCTTCTTTCCCTGGTACCTTTTGGAATTTCTAACAAGGAAGGGATAATGGTTTCACCATTTCCACCTTGAGAAAAATGTGGGCAACTATCCTTTTAGGTTGATCACTCAGAGTAATGACTATGCCCCATTTTTTATTTTTGATGAAACCACAATTTTTTTTCCTAGAGGACTCAATTAAAAGTTCATGTGATTTCATGTTTCATGTTCTAAATTGGAAGCTTTCCAGGCTGGTGTGTAAAGGAAATCCTATACTGCATGTTTTTGGTGGCTTGTATATTGTTTCCGGATGATATACTAGTTTGTGCTAGAGCTGCTATTGAAGAATCATCTTTGGTTAACAAGGATTAGGATTCAACATGGTTGCAAAAAACTTTTCCTTTTGAGGAGCTGGTGTGTCTTCATTCAAGGAATATGGCATGTGGTCTTTTACTCTTCCATTTTCCTTAGATGATTACATGTAACAAACTAAGAATATCTCAAATTATGGTACAAATGAAATGAAATGTAAGAGTAATTAAGCCTGATGCTTATGGCTCCCTTATTCTACAAAAGGGATTTCATGGCTTATTACACAAGGTTGAATTTTGAAGTCTCAATAGTGTTCTAGGTGAAAACTAAGTTCAAGAAAGGAACTTAGAATAGAATAGTCAAAATAGACTAGTAGTTTGTCTTGGATGTGAGATCATGTATGTAGTGATCTTAAATAATATTTATAGAGATTACTTATATCAGAAAAAATATTAGTATGGAATAAAATACTCTCCTATGCATGTTCCTTATGAGTCATGAATGAGAAATACTAATGCTGTTATCATTTGTCTTCAAATATTTCATTTGAATGTATTACTTTGTTTTTAGTTTTAATTCAAGGAGTTAATTAAAAATGCTTAAGTAGGGTTATAAAATTTGTAAGAAATGGCTTAGGATTTCTAAGAAGTAAATGTTTCTTGCACAGAGAGTTTTCATAAATGCAAAGCAATATGAAGATATTTTGTTTCTTATTTAAATGAGTAATTTGTAAATCACTGATCATTAGACATTTGACTCCATTGCTCCAATTGATGAGACACTAGTCACTTTGTCAAAAAAATATTGCATAGAGTGAACAAATAGTGTTCCTAGCCCTACACTTAAGATAAGATAATATTCAAATAAAAAATATTTCCAATGATAACATAGGTGGAATTATTCCCAATTCCTGGAAAATAGCTAGTCGCTCACTTGAAAATCCACCAAATCTTTAGTGAGGAAGAATTTATTTGCAATAAGTAGGAATCAATCCATGTATAAGTGTGTTACTAATCATATATAGTATCTGAAAGCACAATTGGGATCACCCTCCTAGGTCTCACAAAGCTTGAAGTGAAGGAGTAAGGATTACAAAATCCTATGCTCATTGTGTTGGCCACCAACTATCTAATTCTTCATAATAAGAGTTGGCTACTTTTTAGAGAATTGCTTGGTTCTGTTGGAAAAATCACTAATAGAAATGGTGACTCTATTGGGGAGAGTTTGAGAATATTTGATAGAATATCATCTAGCCTTAAGATTCATTGAAGTTTCAAATCAGTTTGGGTATGTGCAGGATCATGATGGGCCAAAAAGTGGCAATATGATGGGTTTGTGGCTGACAACTTTGTTTTTACCCAAAATTGATGAAATGAAAAGGGCTTTTAAAGGAGATTCTCAACTTTCCACCAATATAAATTATGCTTTACTTTGAATTTAATAAGTAATTATTATTCATTTTCTATTCAAATTATGATTAAAGTCCTAATTGATAGGTTGATTGAAAAAAATCTATAGTTTTCAAACAGTATCACATTTTTTGAATCCAAAACATGTGTCGCATTCTAGGCTTTCCATACTATAGGATTAAAAAAAGAAAAAAATGAATTTCATGAAGTTTTGACCAAGTTAAGGTGGTCACACATACGAGTTTTTTATATTTTTTAAAAGTTGTAATAAAAAAATCATAATTAATTATTTACTTGGAAACAAATTACAAAAATATATGCATCACATCGAGACATGAGTCATCTACTTATATCTAAAATCTTATAAAAATGTATTATAATTTTATTATGGTTAGGGTGGTCGGATAGACACCTATTTTCCTTGGAAATTTAAGTACTCGCATTGAAATTTCAATTTTCACCAAATAGATTTTCTTTTTAAACAAAGCTAGTAGTTTAGAAACTAAATTCAATTTTCTATAGATTCTATTCTTACATACTTTTTAAATAATATAGATAACTTATTCAAATTTTTACATCAAGTTTCCTAACTCTGATTTTTCTAAATTTTTTGCCACTTAAGGGCCTATTTTTTCCATGATGATCTTGCATATACCCGTTTGTGACCAAATATTGAAAATTGTTGAGTCCTATTTGCCCATCCGAGTCACTAACAAAAATGACGACTTTGCTAGGGACAACTTTAAGTCTCCAGTGGAAGATTGTTATATCATAGAGTCAAGAGATTGGTGAATATGGACGCCAAGTTCATATTCCTATGCCTGGAAGAATTTCTATTACAGTCATGTCAAAGAGTGTATGTGTGATTCTGTTGTGGTAGAAAACCCAGAAAGAAATTCATACTCAAATGAACTTCAGATTGTATGAGGTTTTCATCCTTTGTGAAAAGAGGTGGCAACTTTTTCAACAAACTTGATGAAGATATAAAAAACATTTCAGATTTACAACTATTTCCAATCAGGAAGGACTCTTTGTTGCAACTTATCTAGGTATTCTTTAGTTTTTAGTTTTCAAGAAAGACAAATCTATATGTGAAAACCATAATTGTAAAGTTTTGTAGAAATTTATTTCCCTATTAAGTGGTTAGGCCCTACAGAAGGGAATAATGGTATCATTTTACGTGCTTCCAAGTTATAAATTTGAAATTTCTATTGTGAAATGAAGTGTGTAATATGTTTTTAGACGATCTTGAGCAAATAGAGATGAAATTTTTATTATAAGAGCTTAAGATCAGGTTTTAAAAGAAGTTTGAGTTGCCGAGTATAATTACATAGTGTAAGAAGGCTTATAGAGCTGTAAGAAAATGTATCATCAACCTATGCATCCCTGTGTAGACCCAAATGTAACAATGCATAGTGCTCATCCCTTGTCATGTAATAAAAAAAGTTTCAACATTAAAAGGTACACAACCATAAATTTTAATGGAATTTGTGGTTACCCAAGTGTTATTCCACCTGAAATCATAAATAAACTACCAAATTTCACTAGTACAAAGTGTTAATCAACAAGTAAGCATCTACAATAGTTCAATAATTTAATTGATGATTATGAGATAGATCACGAGAATATGATCATGAGGCTATTTGTTCATTCTCTAAAGGGAGATTCAAGAGATTGGTTCTTTGAGTTACCAATATTCTTTTCCCATTCTTTGAATGAGTTCAAAGCAATTTTCATGGAGAAGTTTGGTGAAAGAATCAGTGTTAGTTATTTGCTCAGTAAATTTATGAAAATTGAGAAAGAGGAGGATGAGCTAGTCCCGGCATTTAATCAAATATTTTCCAAAACATTAAGGGAAATTCGTAATGTTTTGGAGCTAAGTGATGTAGTGTGTTTGGTTGTTTATTTGGGAGCTTTTGTTAATAAGATGAGTTACCTACTAAGAGATAAGGATCCCAAAACCCTACATCAAGTATATGGGATAGCCATGAGCATTGAAAACAACCTGAATTATGCAATGAATAAGGGTGATTTGAATACAAGTGTTTATTGCTATAGAAAACCAAATGTTGGTAAAATGTGTAAATCAGAGTTAAAAATGAATGTCAGAACATTTTCACCCCTATAGTTTCAGCTTGCACAACATTCTATAATACCGATCTCATAAAACCCAAACACATCATCAAGAAATTCTCATGTCTTCAAATTGCAATGATAACATGTTTTATGCTCTATCTTAGTCAAGTAGTGAGATATCACATGAAGAAGAAGAAAGTAGAGAAATTTTTGATGAGAAATATCTCAATGGAGAGAATGAAATGAATGGTTTCAATTCTTGTTTTAATTCTAGTACTTTTTCTCTTATGGAAGAAGTAAGACTGAGCATTCAGTTTGATAATTCTGAACATTGTTACAATATTGATGAGCCTTCTTGTTATAGTAATGATGATGGCATGGGGTATGAAAAATTTTCTGTTGATTATGAGTAGTCTCATAAAGTAGAGATGGAATCACTTCGTGTAGATCAGAAATATGTTGATAATGATGTGAGTACATTTGAAAATGTTTCTATCTATTCTTCTAGTGCTTACAGTGATTTTGGATGCAATGATGACTTGAAGGAAGTAGACATCCATGTTGATAAATTTGAGGCTTGTATGTCAAGAATGAACGTAATAGAAACCCATTGTTTGATGAGCCTCCATCTTCACCAGAAATGAGAAATGATCCTTATCATTGTAGAGATGATCCACTCTTTGTTGAGGATTTTGATGATGCATTTAAAACAGAGTTAGAGTTTGACTTTAAGAAAATAGAGCAACACATTGATGAGTTCCTTGAAGGAATTACATATGAATGTTTTTCATTTGATACAAGTGTTGTAGACAAGGTTGAGTATCAAAATTCTATCTACATGAAAGAGTATGGATGCTTTTAGTTTCTAATACAATTAGAAGGTATTTTGACAAAACATGGCAATAAGATGAATAACTTGAGGAATGCTATTTTCAATATGAATATGTTTTATGTTATAAGAATAACACATTTTTTTCATGTAATAATAAAAAATTTCAGTTTATGCTTGATTATGTAACACAGAATGATAGCGATTACACTGACAATGTTGTAATCAAAAGGGTTGTGAGTTACATTGATATTAATAATTGTGATCAAGAAAACTCTCACTTGTTTAGAAGAAGCCTAACATTTGTTTTGGTCCTAGGATTGAAATTTCTCTTGCTTTAGTGCTACAACAAGGGAAAATGTGGATGGAAAGACATGAGTTCTTTTAAGAGACTAGTCTTTGATAGAGGTAGAACCTTACCTATCGTTTTTGTGGCCTAGTGCCACCAATCAAGAGAATACAACCTTGTTAAACTAAAGGGTGCATACTATGATTTGCATCTTTGGGAATTTTTTCATGTTGGTTGGGTGGAGATTGGACCTCCCTTTTCAACTCTTTTTGGCTTGTGTATATCTTCTACATATGTTGTTTCTTTGGTTTTGTAATTGTGTGTATTCTGCTTCACCCAAAATTCTAAGATCTCACAATGCCTATAGGAGGCATGTGTCCCCAATCAGAGCCACTGATGGAACCCTCAAAAAATTTATTGTTCCATCTTAAAACCTTATTACATTTAGGGTTATTATCTTGAGGGTTTAAGGTTTTATTCATTGCCATACATTTTTTTTAAAATATCTCATGTCATTCACTATCATTTTGTAAACCACTCCCTTGAAGCCTAGGTCTATGTCTTTTATTTTATAAAGAATGGATAAATGATCTTTTGGCTTTTATATCCTTCATATTTCACCATTTGAAAAATATTGAGCCTGCTATTCACACATTGTCCTAGAGAAGTCCCCTCTTTTAGAACAACTTATGATCTCATGCTTGAAAAGTTTCCACTTAAGTCCCAATGGCCCTCATAGTTGTATCGCTCATCACTAATTTATTCATAGGTTTACACCTTAAGTTAGCGATGAGTGATGGAATGATTCCTTCCATTGATCCTACCCATTGCTAATGGCTTTTGAGCCTTCAAATTTGTAATAGCAATGAGTGATGCTTTTAGCCTTGCGTTCTTATTGCTCATCGTGGATGGCTGTTTAGAAGATAAACTTGAAGTAGCAATGAGTGATATCATGTGATATCATGTGATCGTGGATATATTTGGAATGAAATTCTCACACTAGTGATATGTGATGGGCCTTATAAAATTTTTAAATCTTCTCATTGCTAATTTCTTGCAAAACATATGAGGAGAATTAATGATGAACTAATGGCTTATGTTATGTTGCTCATCATGGATTCATTTCAGAACTTGAGTTTTGGATTAGTGATAAGTGATGGGTTTCCTCTAAATTTTTTTCTTTTACTACTTTGATATGATCCTATGAGCAATGTTTTTGTGCCATTTACTTTGTGTAGGTTGTATGTGTCTAAATTTGGTGCCTCCACAACATCTTCCATCACTGATAGGATCCTAGGAATGGAGTTTGAATTAGTGATGTGTGATGAAGGGATGAATATAACCAAAGGTCAAACCATTGGACTAGGGTCTAAACATCATCCCAGGGATGTTCAGACCATTGATGGAGTTGGGAGAGGATGAAATAAATCAATGAAAAATGATGATTATTACATGGAACGAGTAACATGGAAAGATCTTGAGGATTCAACATAATGCAAAAGGAAAACAATGAGAAGATTAAGGAAATGTTGATAAAGTTTGAAAGCAGGATGATCCAATGGACTGAAGATGATCACATACATAATTTCATCGCTAGTAACACCCCAAAATTTAAGGAATTTCAGCGATGAAGTGAAACTATGGAGATAGTTTCCCTCTCAGAAGAACTAGTCTTGTGTACTTTGTTGATATTAATGAAAGAAAAAATTAGGTTGGCGATATGTGGTAATTGGTGGATTGGATCTAATTTTTAAGGAATGAGGTAGCATTTGAGCTAGCATCATTGATTTATATGAACAAGTTGATAAAGACTAAAAAATGAGACCCTGATCATTGTGGATAAAGTTTTAAATTCTTTAAGATTGACAACCTAAATTCAAAGATGAATTGTTCAATTATCAACTCACTTGCTTGAAGATTTTCTTAATCAACTCCAAATCATCTATTTAATGTAGCTCACCTATTGTTTACTCTCATCACGATCTGAATTAAGTGTAAGGAAAAGGGTCAGTAATGAGTGTGTGGGTATTAATCTTCCTAGAGAAGAAACATGAAGGAAAGTAAGTCTGCCATGATGGTTCAAGAATCTAAGGGATTGAGTTCACATAAGTCTGAGGAAAATGCCCCTGAGGATGAAGTTACAACACAAGGGGTTCCTAATAAGCCAAAAAGTGGAAAGCAACATGGGAAATTTGTGGAGTATGGTGTCAGGAGTAATTACTGACTACATAACCAAATCCATTCAAGTGAGGTGGTTAAATTCAAAGGGAAAAGGATGGTGGAGTGTGAGAAGAAAGAAAAGAAAAAGTGAAAGAACTATGAAGCTCACATGGGAGAACATAGCTACCTAATAAGGCTACTAATACTCTCTCATGGAGTGAGGGCGAAACTAATATGGGTTGTGATCATTATGTCTAGAAGTTGAGAAATCCAAGTTCATATACCTGAAGATCACTTACATGCAAATAACCTATCACAGAAAGGAAGATATGGAGAAAAAAAAGAAAAGGGTGCTCTGAAAGCTAAAGATGCATTAATCAAAGAGAATGAAATAATACAATGAGAACAATCCTTATGAAGGAGATCAAGAAACCCTAAATTGTAACCTAAAAGTGAGTATTTAATAATTAGAATAATTATAAAATTCCTACAAAATGTAAAATAAGTTAATCTTTTTTTATTCAAGGGGTAAACGCTTTTGATTGGAGCTATGAAATAGAATACAACCATTCAACAATAACACCCCAACAGGTTTTGAACTTGGTGGCAAGAATCGCAATGCCACTGATAAACCATCACACCATGCCAATACCGACAATAAACTAAGTTAATCTTAAGAGAAATACAAAAGGTAACTTAATTAAAATAATTAATCTATACAAATTTTATTCTAACACCCCCCATTAAGATGAACTTAGGGAGTAGCTACAAACTAAAGGCATGAAATTAATGTAACTACAAGCTAGAAATAAAACTTGGGTCCCAACAACTAGGCCAGATAAGGTACCTAGTCACACCCAAATCTCTATAAAGTGAAAAAAAAACATGAAGGAAGGCCTCATAGAGACCCCTCAAGGAAAACTTCCCTCACTGCAAGCATAGATCAGAACTAAAGATAGTGTGGTGATGCCAAAGGTTTCATTTAGATGTCTACAACCTTCTCCTCTATAGGAATGTACTCCAAGATGAGAGAACCATCTTGAATTAACTACCTAATGAAGTGCATGTGGATCTCAATGTGCTTAGTTTGTTAATGCTCCACTTGGTTGTAGGAAATGTGAATGGCACTCTGATTGTCACACCAAACAATAGTGGGACTATCAGGAGGAAACCCAAACTCTATCATCAACTGTGGAAGCCATAGAATCTCCAAACTAGCTAACACTATTGCTCGATACTCAGCCTCTATAGATGATAATGCAATAGCCAACTGATTCATGCAAGACCATGTGATAGGACTAGAACCAAGGGAAAAAAATGCTAGAAGTAGACTTCCAATCATTGACATCACCAACCCAATATGAGTCAGTGAAGCCAACAATGTGAGGGGATCCTAATGTGTAGTGAATTCCATAATGAGTGGTGCCCTAAGTGTACCTCAGGATATGTTTGGCTGCTTTACAATGGCTCTCATGTGGATCATGTGAGAATCGAGAGACAAGGTCAACCAAAAAGGAAAGATCAAGATGTGAATGTGTTAAGTACAACAAACTACCAACCAAATGCCTTTATAAAGTAGAATCTACTAGAGGAGTACAACAAGTGGAAGAAAAGACAACATTGAAATGGTGTGGGTGTAGGCTTGCAACCAAGCATGCCAAAGTGCAAGAGAATATCAAGAGCATACTTCTACTGAAATATATGCAAATCCCATCCGAAGACTGAATAACCTACAGGAAAAAAAATAGTACAAAAGTTTGAGATCTATTATCTCAAACTGCTCCATCAAAGCTCATTAAACACTTTGAATCATGGAGTATGAGCTATATATAATAATGAGATCAAAATATAGCACAAGAATCAAAATATCACCCTCTTGATGCTAAATATACACTGTGTGATTAGAATGACAATGTGTAAAATGAGAGGAAAGCAAAAAAGAGTCCATCTTCTCATACCAAGCCTAAGGAGCTTGTTTGAGACCATATAATGAATTCCAAATTCAGTAAACCAAAGAATTTTCCTACGCAAAACCATGAGGTTGCTCCATATAGATCTCGTCATGTAGGTCCCCATGCAAGAAGGCACTCTTCACATCCATTTGAAACACTATCCATCCCTGTGAAGCTTCTAGTGATAGTACAAAGTGAATAGAATTCAACTTGGCTACAAGAGAAAAGGTCTGAGTAACCAATACCCTCAACCTAAGAAAACCCCTTTGCAATAATATGTGCTTTGTAATTATCTATCAAACCATCTACAACATACTTGGTACGGTACACCCACTTGCACTGAACCAACTTTCTTCCCTTAGGAAGAGGACAAATATCCCAAGTATGATTCTTCATCAAAGAAGAATACTCCTCATCCATGGCCCTATACCAATCAAGGTGACCTATGGCCTTTGAAATTTTTTGAGGATCATCCAAAATGGCATGACTCAAAAGGCTAGTACCAGATGTCTGAGCATGAGTACGATTAGTATCTGAAGGATCACCTATCAAAGATCTAACTTCCTTGATAGTAACATGGGCCCACTTGGGAAAATGTTGAGTACCTAGTGGTGGTGGAGATGGTGGATCATCATCTGCATCATCCTCAATAGATAAGTAATCCTCAAGAGATGAAGAGGAAGGAGTATGTAGTGAGGGAGAAGCTGGTGATGGAGAATCCATCAAAGGAAAGTTCTCATCGAACTAGACATCCCACTAAAAAATACCTCTCCTAAATAAGGATCAAGCAACCTATATGCCTTAACATCCTCATAGGAGCTAACAAATATGAGTGGTTGACTCTTCCTCTCCATGGCTTTCCACTGAGCATCGGGAATAAATGCCCACCTCACTATCAAAAAATTAGAATGTAGAAACATAAGGCTTGACATGATTCCAAGCCTCCTTAGGAGTCATATGTCACAATTCCTTATGAGGCATCTGATTTTGAATATAATTGGCACAATTGACTGCATCAGCCCAAAATGAAGAACTCATAGCTCGAGACTGTATCATTCAATTTTCCATCTCCTGTTAGGTTCTGTTCTTTCTCTCAACAACACCATTCTACTAAGGGGTGTAAGGTATTGTAAACTAATCTTGCAAACCATGCTTAGTGCAAAAATCCTTGAAAGTATGATTAACATACTCCCCCCATTATCTGTGTGCATCCTCCTAATAGAAAGTCTAGATTGCTTCTCCACAAATGTCTTAAAGATCTTGAATGAATCAAAGACATTAGACCTATACTTAAGAAAGTACACCCATGTACATTTGGAGAAGTCATCAATAAAAGTGAGCATATATTAGGCCCCTAAAAAGGAAGAAGTCGGAAAGGACATAAGGTCACTATTTACCAAGTCCAAGGGTGCCTTAGCACATGTGGCTCTACCCATAGGAAAAGAATCCCTGTGATGTTTTCCAAGGACACAAGCTCATCATACACCATCAGTATAGGAAATCTAAGGGAGCCCAATCACAAGTGTCTAAGTACTCATCTACTATAGATATCTATAATTGACATGGCAAAAATGCTCATGTCAAAGCCTACTCACTAAGTCTACATGTGCTATAAGAGAGGAACTTGAACTGTCTGAACTCTCAAAGCCATCAAATCTATATAAGCGAAAGGAAAAATCAACACTCCTAGTAGCCACAACTAAATCAGGATCATGAAGGTCTTGAATAACCACATCATGTGGTGAGAACTCAACTGTCTTACCAGAGCCAAAATGGCAACTTTGATAAATAGAAATTAGGTTTTTAAAAATGTCAAGAACAAGAAGCACATATTGAAGATAACCACCATCCAAGGAAACAATACCTGAACTCATAATTGAAAGTTGTGTTGAGTCACCAACTACAATTTGTGAAGCATCACTATGGGAAAGTGCAGTGACAATCTCCTGTGAGTGTGTAATATGGTGTGAAGCACTAGAATCTATAATCCATGTGGATCCTGAAGATAAGGCTCATATAGAAAGAGCATGAGCTTTCCCTATGGGTGGAGAAGGAGATTGAGGTGAGGTAATATGATGTTGTTGCATGGCTTCCTCTAAAGCCTCTAATCATTTTCAACACCTAGAAACTAGATGTCCTTCCTTACCACAAAAACTGCAAGGATCACCTGATTTCTTCTTAGTCTTGGAGGAAGATTCACCAAACTTAAAATATTTTCCCTGTTTAGGATTGGATTGTGGTTTTGAATTATACTTTGATGGTGGCTTGGAGGAACTCTCAGTACCTGTTGAATATGTCTTTGGCTTATGTTTCTGCTTCTGCTTCCCCTATGATGTTTGAGCTACCAATGCTTGGTTCTTTGATCCTGTAACAGTATCCAATTGTGTTAGCTTGGCCTACTCACATGTCAACCAATCACATAATACCTCAATGGTAGGCATGGTAAATTGTGGACGCAAAGCATCCATGGTGGAATAAAAGGTATAAGAGAATATCTTAAATGAACCTCGAAGCTTCAATAAAATTAGGTGTATACACTCAGTGTCTGTTTTGTTCTTACCACAATCTTGTAACAATGATCTGAGCAATTTGAATTTCATCAATAAATCCTCAATAGAAGGAAAAGAATTAGGTACCAAGGTGGTTAATTTTTCCTCAATCTGAAGTGCTCTAGATTGTTTAATCGTTCCAAAGAGAGTTTCAAACTTCAACCACATAGCCCAAGGAGTTGTACAACCCTCTAGATGGAAGAGAAGAATATTTGAAATATGCAAGGATAGTAAATCCATGGCGTCATCCATTTTATTTTTGTGCTAAAACTTCTCAAATTATTATGTCAACTAAGGTTGAACATCATCCAAACATGACCATAACCCTTTTGACATGAGAAGTCTGGTCATTTGTGCCTTCCAAGTGTGATAATTATGTGAGGAAAGATGCTTAATAGAGTCCTCCATAATGAATTAGTTTTGAAATGTGATTTTTGAAAGAGTTTTCTAGTTTTCTATTCTAAATTATAGAAATCCAGGAAAAAACACCCACCACAACACAAGAACCCAAACCCCAGTACAATTTTTAAAGTTGAAAAGTGAGAAAAAGAAAAATATGCTTCAAACAATACTCTATGTACATGGTAAATTATTTGATGAAATAAACTATAGATCTAGAAAGAGCATAGAACCTCCTTTCCAATGCCTATTCATTTGCACAAAACAAAGTCTAGACACAAAAGTCACACCCCCGGGAGTGCAAAAAACATGTTTTGACTTTGACAAGAAAAAAGGAATCAAAACTAAAAAATCAAAAAATCACACCTACACCACTGGATCAATGTCAAAATCAACTTTTCAATGGTATCTCTTTTGCAAAAAAAGGGAGCTAAAACGCAAAATTTATACCTGTTTTCATGAAAGTGCTCTAAAACTGCCCAATATGGCCTCTAGAGCCCTCAGGGGCTAAAGAAACAAAGCCCTTGGTCATATATAGGACCAGGGGGCTAGCGGCCTAGTACTAGGATGAAGCCCCTAGTCACCCATGTGACCAGCTTGGGGGTTGTAGGTCTGACAAGGGCTATCTTAGGGCTCTCAGTCACCTAAGTGACCTTTGCTACCACTTAAGTAAGGCCCTTAGGAGGATCGAGGCCTAAATATTGGCCTTGATCCTCCAAAGGACCTCCTATAGAGATTAGAGCCCCTAGGGGCTAGAGTCGGTGGCAAAGCAGCCGAGGGTGGTGGAGGCTTCCGAGTGGCTGGTAGCTACTCTTTAGAGGATTGGTGGCATGAGCTTTTACATTAGCTATAATTTTTTTTGCTAGTTTATATATATATTGAGAAATCTACCTCATGAAGCATGCCTTGGGGTCGTATGACCTTGGGGGAAAATTTTTTTGGCTCTTCGATCAATTGTGTTCAAAATGGAAAAAAATTATTTGAAAATGGGAGTTTTTAGGTGCTATGGACTCAATGGAAAGTTTCGTTTTGTCCAAAAATTCCTAGAAAAATAGGCTACCCCCAAACCCACAAAAAATGTTTGGCTTGAAACCCTTGCATAGAAAAAATCACTGAGGAAATATCTTCAAAAGACAAACAAGCAACTATAAGTTTGGAGCTCTGATACCATGTAGAAGTTGAGAAACCCAGCTTCATAGAACCCAAAGATTACCTGCATGCAAATAACTTGTCACAAAAAGGAAGATATAGAGACAAAAAAGTAAAGGGTGTTCTGAAAGCTAAAGATGCATTAATTAGAGAGAATGAAATAATACAATGAGATCAATCCTTATGAAGGAGATATAGAAACCCTAAAGTGTAACCTAAAAGTGAGCATTTAATAATTAGAATAATTATTAAATGGCTACAAAATGCAAACTAAGTTAATATTAAGAGAAATATAAATGGTAACTTAATTAAAATAATTAAGCAATAAACCTTTTACTCTAGCATTATCTTCCTTCCCTGGTACCTTTTGGAATTTCTAACAAGGAAGGGATAATGGTTCCACCATTTCCACCATGATAAAAATGTGGGAAAGTATCCTCTGAGGATGATGAGTCAAAGTAATGAATGTTCCCCATTTTTATTTTTGACAAAACCACGGTTCGTTTTCCTAGAGGACTCAATTCAAAGTTTAAGTGATTTCTTGTTTCACATGTTGAATTGGAAACTTTCTAGGCTGGCATGTAAAGGAAATCCCAAACTGACATTTTTTGTGGCCTGTCTATTATTTATGGATGATATACTAGTTTTTCCTAGAGCTGCTATTAGAGAATCTTCTTTGTTCAACAAGGATGGGAAGTCAACACAGTTGCAACAAAATTTTCCTTTTGAGGAGCTGGTGAGTCTTCATTCAAGGAATATGGCATGTGGTATTTTACTCTTTCATTTTCCTTATATGATTACATGTAACAAACTAAGAATATCTCAAATTCTGGTACAAATGAAATGAAATGTAAGTGTAGTTAAACCTGATGCTTGTGGCTCCCTTATTGTATAAAAGGGATTTTAGGGCTTATTACACAAGGTTGGATTTTGAAGTCTCAATAGGGTTCTAGGTGAAAACTAAGTTTAGGAAAGGCACTTAGAATAGACTACTAGAAATAGACCAGTAGTTTGTCTTGGATGTGAGATCATGTATGTAGTGATCTTAAATAATTTTTATAGAGATTACTTATATCATAACAAATATTAGTCTAGAAACAACTACTCTCCTATGTATGTTCCTTATGAGACATGAATGAGAAATACTAATGGTGTTATCATTTGTCTTCAAATATTTTATTTGAATGTATTACTCTGTTTTTCAGCTTTAAATCAAGGAGTTAATTAAAAAAATTTGAGTAGGGTTATAAAGTTTGTAATAAATAGCTTAGGATTGCTAAGAAGTAAATGTTTCTTGCATAGAGAGTTTTCATAAATGTAAAGCAGTATGAAGACAGTCTGCTTCTTATTTAAATGAGTAATTTGTAAATTACTGATCATTAGATATTTGACTTTGTTGCTCCAATTGATGAGACATTGGTCACTTTGTTAGAAAATCTTGTATAGAATGAACAAATAGTGTTTTTGGCGCTAGACTTAAGATAAGATAATATTCAAAAAAAAAGTCTTTCCAATGATAAAATAGGTGGAATTATCTCCAATTCCTAGCAAATAGCTAGTCGCTCACTTCAAAATTTGCCAAATCTTTAGTGAGCTAGACATTATTTGCAATAAGTAGGAATCAATCTATGTATAAGTGTGTTACTAATAATATATAGTATCTGAAAGCACAATTGGGATCACTTTCCTAGGTCTCACAAAGCCTAAATTGAAGGAGTAAGGATTTCAAAATCCTATGCTCGTTGTGTTGGCCACTAACTTTTTAGAGAATTGCTTGGTTCTACTGGAAAAGTTGCCAACATCTATAATATTTAGTGCCAAATAATGTAGCTTGAATTTTGAATTGAAAAGTGAATGTTATATAGATTACTTCAGGTACAATACAATTTTATCTTTGTCTTAGTTTTATATTTATTAGACATGGAAGCATGTCTTTATTTATTTTCTCATTAAATCTGTAGGTGAATAACGACTAAGAACCAAGAGTAATTAGTATTTGAAGAGAGTTTAAATTGAATACAATCTAATTAAACTAATGAAATAGATAATTTATGACTCCTCATTTTTTAATAATGAAAGAACTTATAACATTGATGCAGATTTTAAATGTGACATAAAAAAATTTGAAACATAAAGAGAAACTATATGAAAAAAATATAATCTACTAGAAATTCTATATTGCAAATATTAATATACAAATATAACAAATATTGCTTTTTTACAATAAAAAAATAATAATTCTTAGATTAAAATTTCACAACTTTTTAGCAATAAAATTCAACTATTACCTTTATACAAAATAGTTAAAATCTATATTAAAATAGATTGTCAATTATTACGCATATACAAAATATTTAATATATATTAAAATAAATTGTCAACTATTACCTGGATAGAAAATATTTGAAATATATATGGAAATGAATTGTTCAGTTGTCTTTGAAATTGTAATGTTTGTAAAAATATCATATAATAGTTTAACTGATTTTAAATATTTTAAAGTAAAAATGACACAAAAATTGACTAGAATTTTATTAAGAATGCAAGTTTGAGGAAAATTTCAAATCTATGAAATAAGAGAACTATTAGCAACACACTATTATTTCTATTTCAAACATGAATATTTATATATATATATAATATTACAAATTTCTTCGTTAACCATTTTTAGTATTTGACTATCATTATATGTTTGCCATTGAAGATAATATTGTTATTCAATGATTATAAAGAGAAGTCTAGTGAATTTAGAATTTGCATAAAATAACTAAAGATTCTACCATATAACAGGAATGAGCAATCATAGTGACAATGAAGAATAGAAAAAATTTGGGCAACATGTTAAAATTAAAAAGATGGCAGGTCAATGAACGTGCAAATATATAGATCCAAACATAGGAATAAATTATGTTAATATTTGTAAAATAGAAGTCTTAGCATCCCATAGTGAGTGTTTAAAAGAAAAGGCTACAAGAAATTATTGGAAGTGAAAAAGGGCAGTCAAAGTGTAGGCTGGCCAGTGGAGCCTTTTCTAGAATAGGAGTAGACATCTTCATTATATTTGAAAGAAAAAATTTACACTCTGCTTCAAAATCAACTTTTGTTGCTTTGAAAATCATTGTTTTTAGATGGTACTCATAATTATAAGTTTATTTTCTAATCAAAGTAGTAAAAATGTATGATTTACAAACAAGGCCTTTGATAACAACAACAAGATTTGTTGTAGAATCAAAGCTATACTACAACATGAAAAAGTCTTTTGTTTGAATTTGCAACAAAATAGTGGTAGCTTTATCAAAAGCAATACACCAAAGGTTGGCTGAATGTCTTTCAACTTTAGTTGCAGAAGATAGCAATAGTCATATTCCTCGATTTCCATTTGGAAACAATGAAAAAACCAAACATCAACATAGGAATGTGTGCATTTTCTTTTGCATTCTTTCCCATTAACCAGCAAGGGGCAAGTAAGATAACATAAAGAATCGGTTTTTGCAATTTGAATGCTTTCTTTAAAAATGGATTCAATAGTTTCTAGCAAGCCAAGGCAGTTGTTTAAGATGAATGCAATAGTAACTTTGTCATTTGAAGGCTACAACCTACAAGGTGCAGAAGAATATAAAGCCATTTTTTCTACTTTGATTAATCCCTTGGATCTAAGAGTGTTTTCCTCAAGGATAGAAGGGTTAATGTCAAGGACTGTTGCTATTGATGTGTTGATAACTTTACCATTAAATTAGCCTACACGACCACCCCACACAACAACTATGACTATATCATAATAAAAGTACATCAACTCCAAGCTATCACCTTTTTCTTGCCAACTTGGGCCCCACAAATTAACATCAATGAAAGAAGTAAAGATATCATAAAGTTTAATGGTTCATCAAATTGTTTTAGTTCCATTCTTCCTATGAATAGTTGAAATGTACCCAACATGAACTACAATGCCAATAATATCAACCAAGCTATTATAACTATAGTTGCTTATGTAACTAACTAGCACAAAAGAAGAGGTTTTTTGGCATGAAAATCTCATCTTCACACTATTTATTGTTGGATTTTCATCCAAAATAATTTTGAGATTACAATTTAATTTATTGAATCTTTTATTGGCTTCGTTGACCAATCCCCTTGATATTAAATAAGTTTCCCCCACCTCAACTCAATTGTAATGCAATTCAATAATATCATAAAAAAAAGAAATATGTACTTCTATCCCCTCCATATCTATAATGTCAAAACTAAACAGTTGCCCTTCACCTCTTTGTTTGTGGAAATGATACATTTCTCTAATATGTGTTACACGCCCTTTTACTATCCAAACATTTTGAAAAATGTTTAAAGATTTCATAGGGATGACCTTTGGAGGGCTGTTTTATTTTTTAGGGGACAATTGTAGACCAAATTTAGGGGTCCATTTAGAAGGAGAAGGAAGTATGGCCCCAAAATTTGCTCTTCTTGCTGCTTGAAAAAATACCTATGGGTCCCAATAATTTCACAATTAAACATAATCACAACTAAGTTGATATGATTAAGGCCTTGGAAAATAAGCAAAATAGTATATTGGATAGATTATATGAGGCACATATGAAAGAGAAAGAGAATTTTTAAAAATATACAATTAACAATGCATCCCACCTTGAATCTTGGATATTCCTACAAACATAGTCTCTTAAACATACAAGGGACCTTATTTTCAAGGCACCTAAAAAAAACATATTATTATATTTAGAAGGGAGGGTTTCTATTTACAACTGGTGTCCATCAGACAAGACAACCTTGTATTTCTCAACCTGCCCCTCATCACTGCAAAAAATTTTAAAGGATAGAAGTTGTAGGACTGGGGAAGGAACAATATCTCCAACATTGATGGAACAAATTGCAAATTAAGTAAAATTCAATTTTTTCTTTGTATCCTACAAAGACAAGTGCAATCAAGGAAAATGCACATCATCACAACAACTGAATAGAATGAGCAAGAAACACAAAGGATGGAAAGACATATTTTAATGTGTTCTAAAAGATCAATGCATGTCTACTTCCACATCTATATGGTTTAATAGGGCTAGCCATATGTGTATACACCTAAAGGCCAATAAAACTGGAAACATAAACAACAAAACATATGTGGTGTGCTTTTCTATTTCTAAGAATAATAAAATAATAGGAACCAAAAGGCAATCTTCAAGTTTATTACAAGAAAGGAAGGAAACTATAACAACAAATTTGCAACAAGTATAATGAAAAATAAATACAAACTTACATAATCAGGGTCTGGAGGATGGTGGATGGCACCCTCAGATCTAGACTTCGTAGTAGTACTTATGGGAGGTGACTCCAAATCAATCACCAAATCAATTTTTTGGGGCTCTGGAGACCCACCGATGAAGCCTGATTCCATAGAAATAGTTCTATAACCTTTTCAAGGCAAGAAATGTTCCAATTATAGTTGACTAGTTGGCACCTCTATTTCACAATAAAAATAAAAGATTAATGTATTGCAATATTCAATGCCAATTGGTAGACAACTTAGAAATATTCACAATCTTTGAGTTTGACTATATATGTATCCATGCAATTTTCTTACTATATTTCTATAAATTCCTATATGCAAACATTTGTATATGTTGCTACCTATTGCCTTCATCCTTTCTAATGGAAACAATAGAATATACAAAACAAGAATCAAAATGATTAAGTACATATATGGATTGAATTTTCCCTTTTTCTACATATTTTAGAAAACACATATAACTAGGTATATATATCCATATGTACACATGTATATATTCATTTATATATAAAGAAAGATATCTAAATGAATGTGTATACTATATTTATTCCTAACTATGTACTCATTGGCATGCCAAGCAAGGGCCTATCCAAAAATATGCACATAATGTAAAAGGTGGACAATGGAAAGAAGGGAAAATTAGTAGGTAGCAAAGGTCCTACAAGTTGAAACAAGCAATCTATATAACAGTTGGATTGCAAGTAACCGAAAGGGACAGATGAATGCCATGGTTATAATTTCTAGCAGTCTACAAAATTTTAGAATTTTACAAGAGCTAAACCATGACAGTCAACACTTTGTTACAAGGAGGTTGAAACAGGTGAAAAAAGATAAAATGAAACATAGTGGTACAAGATAAACAATGTATGTGAGAGTTGGATTCTCAATTCTAAATTCATGCTACATTATTTGGCACTAAACACTATATACAAATAGGTGAAATGCAAAATACCTATTAGGAATATATGTAAGAACCATAGGGAAATAATAGATGATGGAAAATTCAACTTTAAAATATGGAGCATAGGAAACGTAAACTACAATAATGAACATCTTGCTATGGGAAACTCAGGAAAACAATATCATGAAGAACACTTTATTATCTCAAACTTTAAATAGTTGAGTAAAAAAAAATCATGAACCATATTGATACAAGAGATATAACATATTCCATCCCAACAAAATAACCACAACAAAGATTTCATAATTTTAAAAATTGAAAACAATCCTTGTTACAAGAACAATAGAATAATCTATTACAGGAAACTTCAAATAGATGAGTGGAAAACAATATCATGAAATTTAGTGATACTTAAATAGATGAGGGAAAAAGAATATCATGAAACATGTTCATACAAGACAATCAATCTATATAACAGTTGCCTTGTAAATTCTAGATTCATAATTTTTTTACAATGCTTATTGACCAATGAGCAACATTTAGGAACATGTAACACCCCACTATGCAAACCCCAAAGGAACAAATAAAAATGCAACAATTTTTTTTTTTTAAAGCATAATAAATGTACTTAAGTATTCCAACATAGCAATGTTCTAAGTTGCACAAATAAATCCCTTGGGGTACACGAGGACATTACCAAAACTAATCCATAACAAGAATAGATTAAACATTAAATAACCAATATTGTAAATCCATTCATACTCATACCACCATTTAAAACATCCATTAACAACATCAAGAAAGATGCGAATATACCAATTAAAACCATCCATAGATATGACAATAATTGAATCATCAAGATATAAAGTATATATATTTTGACATATACAACATAACTAAATTAGTAATTACAAATGATAGTTCACGAATGACTACAAGGTCTAAATGTACATTACATCAATATAATAGTACAACATAATGAACATATAAACAAATCACATCAAGGTCTTCCCAACATATGTGGGAGAGGTAGATCAATAAATGAAATACATCAGTAGTACAAATGCACATCTGGAGCATAAGAATCCAGGATCAACAACATCTACCAAAACCCTACAATAAAAGATACAACTGCATCCAAAGGGAACCCAAGGGGGTGTGAAGCACGTTCCACGCAACCACTCTCATACTTGGAGTAGACAAGGAAGGATCCCTGACCAAGCACATCAACAATAAACACAAGACTAACTCTAGACAGGGTAACATGATGTCACTAAACCACACTGAAAACTAACAACGATAATTTAAAAAAGACATAACAATTGACCACTTTGAAACACAACAATAAATCACTTTCCAAATAGTACAATAACAAGTCATGAAACACATCATCATTAAATCTCAAATCCTAATATCAATAGACCACTTCTAGAGGACTTCAATAAAACAACATAAATGAAATGTTAGAGGAGAGTGTCATTGCATGGCTTCACATGGATTATCCAAACAACCTATCACAAGGTGTCGCCTCCATCTATACATGGATTATCTAGAAAACCTATTTTAAGGTGCTGCCTCCATCTTTGGTTCTCCTGACAGTCTATCTCAAGGAACGGCTCCATAGGGTTACTCATGTGGAATCATTTAGCTCTTGTGAAGACAAGGTAATGATCTTTCCAACCACCACCTTCTCGGTCCCCTTTAGTCTATGATAGCACTAACAAGAGGATAAGACATCAAAATTATCTTATTAATGTCTAGTCCCCACCCATGATTAATTACTTAGATTATCACTAATTACTCTAACTCTATGTGGGTTACCCTGACAACCCCTTTGTGCATCAACCCCCACTTAGAGCCACTCTCTCTAGACAATCAAACATAAATATTCAACAAAAAAAAGGATTGTACTAGCCAGAACACAAAACCATCCAATATAACATTCGTGAGGCATAACCATCTCGCCCAAACTCTTATGTATAACATTCATAAATAGTACAATCCAAGTGTGCATTAACGTCACAACCATGGTCAAAACATAGGCCAAGTATCAAATAGCAAAAATCAATAATGACATCAGTATCCCTACCTCTAGAAGTCCTAATCAACAACTTAAGTTCCTATAATAGGATAAGCTAACTCTAGGGTCTTCCCACAAGATATAACTTGAATAAAAGAAATCCACAATGGAATTAAACGAATAGTCTCAAGAGTAAGCCATTTACATAAAACAATGTTGCACAACTCATTTCAATCCTAATAAATTTCGCCAATAAAACAAATCAACTACTCAAGAACATTCAGTTAATTAACACATAGTTTATCCCAAATTTTCACAAATAAACTTATAATATTACCACTTGTAAAATTATCAATTTATTTCCTAACCATAACAATATAAATGACTATCCAACATACATATATATATAATTATATATATACATGTATATATATATTAATACAAATATTTAAAATTCATTATATATATATTTAACAAATAATTCATATGTATATATTTATATTTAATATATATATATATATATATATATATATTAATATATAAATATATTAAATAATATATAATTAATATATATATATATATTATATAACATAAAAATAATCACATGAAACATAAATCAAAATTTTATTTCCAAAGAAGTGACATGCATCATAGGGAAAGCCCATAGTACATAGTACTGTGGGCGGTGGGGGGTACGTAACCCCCAATAGCTAAGCCCAACAGCCACGGCTGCTATGCACAGTCAATGGTGACTGCATACTACAGCCACTGGGGGCCATGGATGGTACGGCCTCGACTGGCCACCCACCCCCAATAATTAAACAAAAATATTTTTTTTTCTTTTTAATATTTTTATTTTTAATATTTTTGTATATAAAATACATCCATAAAAAAAAACACGAATTCCATAGAAATAAATCTTTATTTTTTAAAAATTTTGTTCCATGCACAGGTTACTTTGCACACATGCCCAATATACTTTTTAAAGCATAGTTTATATTAAATCTTAATTCGCATGAAAATACAGAAAAATATGAACATAACATGCAATTAATTAAATATATTTTATTTAATATTCATATAAATGAAATTGCACAAGTACATAAAATTTATAAATATATCCATTCAAATGATTCAAACAAAATAATAATATATGTATATATATATATATATATAACCAGAGATTTAGAACAACAATATAACAACATATTTTTCAATAAACCCAATACAGATCTAACATGCAAATTCAACCTTCAATCAAAATTGATTTTTATTTCAAAATAATAAATCTCACTACTAAACTATATTGAAGAATTTTGAAAAGGTTTTATTAAAGTTTTCCATTCGAGAGTTTTAATACAAATAATTTTTCAATCACATAACCACTTTCAAAAGAAATAGAGGAATGGATTTTCAAAACACAACAAACTAAGTATTGTTTATACAACAATAAATAATAATAAATTACAAGAATAAAAAACCTGGTGTCCTTTGTTTGATGTAGAATCCCCTTTGTGGCTTCATCTCAAAATCCTACCTTCGACTCCCTTCCGAATTAATCTTCTCTTCAAAACAATTTGTTTATCTAGAAGCACAAAAACAAACTATTTTTCTTTCTTTTCAAGAAAAAAACCAGAGAAAAACCTTGTGTGTGTAAAAATTGTTGCACAATAAAAATCAGTAATCATAAATAAAGCTCATCATCCTTTTTCCTCAAAAATACCCTTCATTCATTGGTCCTTTTCTTTCTTTTTAAAGCATGCACTTATCTACAATTTTACTTCAAAATTAATTATTTTCTTCAAGATATTATTCTCACAATATTTTCTAATTTAATATCAGGGAAAAGATAATATATGATTATCATCATCATTATTAATTTAAATTAATTACTTGCAATTTTAATTAATTAAATAACTTTTTAATTTACAATATATTTAAAATTCAACATTTCACTAACTTACAATTAATTAAAGCAACAAGACAACATTAATTAATCTTATAAAATAAGATTAATTAAATAACCACTAACCATAAATAAAATAAATAATCAACAATCAAACTACACAAAGACAAGGACAAAACCTCAATCATGACACAACAAAACTTGAACCAGGATGATAGACTTGGGACAGGGACACTTCCTAATCAACTCCATTTTTTCACATTGTACATGTTAGGTTAATTTAATGCTCGCCCTGTCCTATCGAAGCAGGTGGAATCAGGACTTTATTCCTGCAAATCCTGCATACAAATAAATGTCAAGTAACACATATATATATATATATATATATAATCAAAAACATCATATCGTGAGGAGGAATTGTAGCGTAGTAGGCCACTCGTAATGAGTGGTGCTACACTATCCTCTCACCAAAGCTATACTAACAATTACAACATTAAATATAAAGTAACATTGCTAACTAACTGATCACATCGTAAACTAATTACTAAACCATTGCATCAGAATGTATTATTGAAACCAAATTAAACATCATAGAATCACAATATCAACATATATAATAT
>VDFB02000003.1:383941510-383976510 GCA_007258455.2 Sequoia sempervirens | reverse complement strand
AGTTGCTTGCTACATTTGACATTATTATTATGATTTATGATACTTTGTGTGGTGTTTAGATTATTTGATTATGTAATGGTTTCTCCTTAATGTTTTATATGTAGATATTGTGATCCTATGATAGTTAATTGGGATTCCGTATTATATTATGATGCAGTAGATAAGTAATCATGTTATCATATGATTAGTTTGTTTAGAAATGTTATTTCATCATTTTTATTGTAATTGTTAGTATAGCTTAGGTGAGAGGACAGTGTAGCACCACTCATTTACGAGTGCCCTGCTATGCTGCAATTCCTTCTCACGATAGGATGTTTGATTATATATGTACATGTGTTACTTGACGTTTATTTCGATGCAGGATTTGTAGGCTTAAGTCTCAATTCCACCTGCTTCGACAGGATAGGGCGAGCATTAAATTGGCCCAATGGGTAAAATGTTGAAAAAGGGAGTAGATTTGGAAGTATCCTCGTCCCAAGTCCGTCGTCCTCTTGTGAGTTGTTGTGTCATGACTAAGGTTTTGTCCGTGTTGTTTTGTAGTTTTATTGTTGAGTATTTATTTTATGGTTAGTGTTTATTTAATTAATCTTATTTTATAAGATAATTAATTAACATTGCATTGTTACTTGATTTAATTATGAATTAGAAAAATGTTAAATTTAATTATATTGTAAATTAAAAAGTATTTAATTAATTAAAGTGCAAGAAATTAAATTAAATTAATATTGATGAGGATAATTAAATATTATCTTTTTATTAATATTAAATTAGAAAATCTTGGGTGGATAATGTTTTGAGAAAATAAATTATTTTAAATTAAAATGGTAGATAAGTCTGAGCTTTTAAAAGCTGGAAAAAGGACAAATAAGGGAAGAGGATTTTTAAGAAAAGAAAAAGGAAGAGCTTTATTGATTTTTATTTATTATTTTATTATTTTGAGAGAGTTATTCACACACAGAGGATTTTTCCTGTTGTTTTGGTTTGTAAAAGGAAAAGAAAAGAAAAATAGTTTGTTGGTGCTTCTGGGTAAACAAATTGTTTTGAAGAGAAGATAGATTGAAAGGAGAGCTACAGGTAGGAAATTGGGAGGAGGCTACAGAAGGATTCTACATCAGACGAAGGACTTCAAGTTTTATTTTTTTAATTTATTATTATCTTATTATTCTGTAAACAAATCTGGTTGTTTTGTTTTGAAAAAACTATTGAAAGAAGTTATGTGATTTGAAATTCATTCGTATGAAACCCTTGAATCTTTAGTGAAATTTTTTGGTAAGACCTTCTTAAAGTTCTTCAATATAATTTAGTTCTGAAATTTATTGTTTGAAATAAAAATAATTTAGAATTGAACGTTGGATTTACTAGTCATATTATTGTTCTGAATGTCTGGTTAAACATATATATATACACTTATATATGTATATAAATATATTTAAACAAAACTAAATATACTTATATAACATTATTTTGTTTGAACTATTTGAATGAATCTACATTTATATTACAGAATTTGTTTTGATAATACTAAATAAATTATATTTTGATTAATTTTGTGTTCTTTTGTATTCTTTTGGTATACATACAAATTAAAACTCAATATAAGGAAAAATAATACTTAAAAATAATTATGGGCGAATTTTAGTTATTATGGAAATTCATATTTCTTTTAAAGTGTGAATTATATATATATATAAATATAAATTAAAAAAATTTAATTAATTTTTTTATTGGGGGGTGGGGGTCGGCTGAGGCCGTACCACCCACGACCCCCACTATGGGGCTGCGACCACCATAGGGTGGTATGTAGTACCACCGCCTGTGGGGGCTGTGGCCACCACAGGGTGGTAGTACCACCCCCTGTGGGGGCTGCAGCCACCATAGGTTGGTATGTAGTACCACCGCCTGTGGGGGCTGTGGCCACCACAGGGTGGTATGTAGTACCACTGCCTGTGGGGGCTGTGGCCACCACAGTGTGGTACTGTCAGGCATTAAATTTTCTTTTTTGTGTTTTATTTCGATTTATTTAGCTTTATATATATATATATATAATTTTGATTATATATATATTTGTATATATATATATATGTGTGTGTGTGTATATATATATATGCTTTATTTTATATTTATGTACGTTTAAAAAGAAAACAAAACATAAAAAAAACATATATATGGATATATATATATGTGATACATTTTTTCCATTGTGAATGTGAATTTTGTTATGATAAGTTTAGGAAAATTGTAATGTGTAAGGTAATTGTGCAAATTCTAAATAATCATGTGTTTTGAGTTAAATAGGATTTTCTCGAGTTAATGATTTATTTAATTGGAAAAAGTTGTGGTAAGATGAGTTTTATGGTAGTGTGTTTGTATTGGTTATGTCAGGTGGGAAAACCCTAAAGTTAGCTTATCCTGTAATAGGAACTTAAGTTGTCGTTTAGGACTTCCAGAGGTGGGGATATTGTTGGGTAATTGTAATCTTGTATTTTGATGCTTGGCCTATATTTTGGCTACTGTCGTAATTTGAGTTATACTTGGATGACACCGTCTTTGTAAGGCCCCACCTTGCATGTGATTAGTAAAGCCCTAATATGTTTTATGTGATCCTAAATAGATGGTAAGATGTATTATGGATGACAAATAGTGTGATTATTTGATAAAATTCTTGCTTATGCTACTGTGAATGTAAGACCCCATTTCATATCCCCCATTTTATTTCAATTGAACAAGTAGTTAGATGATAATTATGATGAAATGAATGATAAAAATATTTTTAGGATTCATGGGCATTAACCTTGATTTAATTATGATAGATGCACATGTGAATTGTTGGATATAACTTGAAAGTGTTGGGTTATTTGGCATACTAAATTTTAGTAAATGGTTCATCGTTAATGTTATAGGAGTTTAAAATGAATTACTAAGGTGGTAAACAAAATGATGGAGTGACTATGTAATGCCCCGTCATAATAACCTAAGAATGTTGCAATTGTGTATAAAAGTGCAATAATTTTTTTTTTTTTAAGTATAATTATTTAGTTAATTAGTTGCATGCATTCATTAAGCTATGCGATGTTACATTACTTTGAGTTTCCATAGATGACTTAAGTATTTCGCATTGCACATATTAATTAATTAACATATACATTAAAGATATAAATTGCATAACATTTGAAACTCCATTCAAGATAACATATAGTACTAACATGTTTCATACATTGCATTTGATAAGATGTTACAATACTCATCCATCTGATGAGGTAGTTCAATAATAATTACAATTACATTTACATAGTTCTCCTCATAGACAATTGAGGGATGTTTTCAAATACAAGATTTGCAAATTTACAATGAAGAAGTACACATAAGTTTCCAAGTGCGAGCTCTCCATCCATGAAGCTCTTGATGTCATGATCAGACTAGGGACCCAACAGAGTAAGGTGCACGTTCCACCCAACCATGTGGTACCCGTAGGTCCACCCCCCGTGCTAGGAGATAGTAATATGGTTACCTAGACATAATCTACTAACCCTAGACACTAGTACAAAACTAACAAATGGTTACATTGCTTCTAGATTCTTTGTCAATTGATTGTGCTACATACACAAGGATAACTTTTATTTTAGGTGGAGTGTCATCACAATACTGCAAAGGTTACCCTGGTGTTTCTTCCTAGGTTCCAGCCCCCAACCTTGGGTTACCCTGGTAACCTCTTACGAAACCTGGCCCCAATGCAACTCATTGTGGAATCAAATGTATTTTGAAGAAATAAGACACCGATTTTCCATTCCAGGCCTTCTCATCTTATACTCAAGACTGGTCATCTTATTAGTCCTAAGAGAGGGAAAGCATTTTGTTTTGATCTAGCTATGTCATTTGATTTTCACTGACTTAAAGTAAGTTACCCTGCACCATTTTGTTTGTCTGACCTACTAAGGATTTCGTATATGTGCGGATGATTCTAAGTTTTTTGAGTAGTTTTGATGCAAGATGGGTGTGTGGTTTTTATGATTCTGGCGAACTTAATGTCATGTTTACACTATCGTACTCATTACCTAGAATAGCCAGTATGCATCTTTATTCGATGGATGCATTTCTTATTAGTCACGTTTCGCACTTCATATTGATCTGGAAGTTTGCAATACATCTTCACTTTGCCTAACTTGAATGCTAGTTAAAACGGTTGATGGATTCTTGTGTGTATTTTTTGATTTAAAATATGTCCATTGAAAAGAACATATTTATTAGTCGTCTTAATGAGATCTCTGTTACTACTCTTGAAGTGGTTTTGATCTGTTCTATTTTTCTGATTTTCTAATGATATATTTTATATTCTGTGATTTCTGAATTTTATCTAGACCTTTAAGGTGATTTGCAGGGTATGTCTATTATGTTTTAAATATTGCAAGGTTGTTTTTTGTACCATATGTTTATAGTCTTTGTATATTTATTATATAATTCATCTATTTCCGTATTCATCTATCTATGTTCAATAATATTTATATATCTTCGTCTATTGTATTTGTGGTGTGGTATAAATATATATGTTGATTATGTATCTCGATGTCTTGAATGTATCGAGTTAAAGCTGTACATAACATCCCGCTGTATTCTTTTAGCTATATCTCTTTCCTAAATGGAAATGGGATATTAATCCCTATTGTTTAGGGTTAGCTACGTCCTCATTTGGTGATGAGCCATTGTGGTAGCGTTGCGTGATTGACTAAAGTTGGTGAGTTTTCGGCTGTCCTCAATACATTGGTTTTTTTTTATTTTGGAATTCATGAAATCGTAGATTCTTTTCTTCGTCTTTCTGGTTTAGATCCTTTTTTTACTTCATCCCTATATTTCGTTTCAACATGTTTTATGTACATAGTTGAACTTTAGTTCAGTTTATCATCCTATATCTATGGTATATATATATATTTACAAATATTATATATGTGCTTATAATGTACGTAATGTATTTATATTTACGCTGTGAGGGTTTTTCTTTAGTAGAATTCTCTTAGGGTTTCTTTTATCAGAGTTCCAAGGGTGCCATTGTTGAGGCATTATACTTTCTTTCTTGTCGAATTTCACTTAGTTGGGATCTTCAGATGCTTGAGTGTTACTGTACCTATGTTTCGAGAATTATAAAGTTTGACCGTATTAGAGAACCTTTGCTAGAGTAAGTATGCTACAGAATTTTGCTAAGCCAAGGATTTCCCAATATTTGCATGGTGAAGAGTGTTTCTTGTGCGACCCATAGGGGTCTAATCCATCTTAATTTCTTTAAGCTTTCCTTTTCGTTGTGCCATTTGAGATCTTAGAGAGAATTGGTTCCTTTGCTATCTACTGCCTTACCTCTATTGTCTCGTTTCCTGATGTTTTCAGTTTCTTTCTTAGACCAATTCCCGACATATCCATGTCCTTGATTTGCATGCGTTGCAGGTAGAGTACCAGCTAGCTTATAGCCCGTGTTTTTTTTACAACACTAGATGTTTTGTCTGAGTGGTCGATACGTTGTGATTTGAGGTCCAATTTTATCCTAGCCATGTTTCTTCAACTACTTGGTAGGCTGCACACATGCGGGAAGTTTACCCTATATGTTCTCAGGCTTCTTGGCAATCTTGTCTATTTGGGTTGGATGTATATTCCTTATTTAGCTATGCTTTTTCTATTATTTTTTTAATTTTCGGCTATTAACTTTTTTGATATTGACGCAGTTTTTAAAAGGATTTATTTTAATTGATTTATTTTTTTGATTACTGATTTTAATCTTTTAATATCAAATTATTTATTGATATTGCTATTTAATGTTTAGATGACTAACACTATTTCTTTGTCATTCTGATTTGATTTGTATTGTTGTGGATAATGTAATCACATTATTTGCTTGCGATTTTCCTTTGATATTCTTTATTTTCTCTGACGGTGGCTTGTCAAGCTTTATATATATATATCTGTATGTTATTGCTCGGTTGTAGGTATTGTAGGTACCTGACACTGTCTCCATCTGGGTATCCATTGAGCTTGTCACGCTCAATTGATACGTTGGTGGAGTCGGTTTGGTTTACCTAGTTTGTCTATAACCTAGCACTTACATTCATTTTTATGTGTGTGTGTTTGTCTTGCATTTTCTATTCATACCTTGTTTGAAATGAAGAATGTCAATTTTACTCGTAGTTTATTTATTTTATTCTGTTCTTTACATTAATTTATACATGTTGAAGAAATTAGTGTTTGTTATTTAATTATTTAATAGCTTATTTGGATAAATGTTTGATCTTAAAGGATTAAATTTATTAATTAAATCAATTAATTAGTTAAATTAAATTGTTTTAAAACTTGTGTGTGTGTGAAAAGATTTCATATTTGACAGTTAAATAAATTGTGGAAATTGTATGTTTAAATTAATTGGTTTGCATGCTCTTGCCCTAGTCAAGCTTGCCCTGAAGTGGTGCGAAGATATTTTGTAAAGTTCCGTCATGTGTGTCGTGTCTTCCTTGTAGGTGAGGCCTTTTGTTTAGGATCCCATTGGACTGTGACCTGACAAGGTTGTCCTCTTATTCCGAGCGTCTTGTGTTGTAGAATGGCTTCTTGGTCTATGCTTTTTGGTCCTTTTGTTGTAATTTGTTGCAATCTTTTGCTTTTGGTTTTTTTGGAATTGGTCTCAGGACTGAAATGGAAGCTTCGTGAATAGAGGCAATAGGTGGTTTGTTGATTTGATAGCCACGGGATTAATTTTTTTTAAGATTTTAATGGGCTTTTGAAAAGGCAAGCTTTGAGCGTTTTTCATATTTATTGGACTCTTTTTTGTGCACTCAATTTTGTTCTTTATTTCTTATTGGAAATTGTTGGTTTATCCTATTTTGTTGCATACTTCTTTTGGCTATTTTTTGCTTCTTTCAAATTTTCTAATTCGGTGAACTATTGTTCCTGTCTATTTACTGAGGTTGAAGATTTCTGTATTTTGTATGCAACTCTGTGTATTTGAAAGACGATTGTTTTGTTCCTGAATCGGTTGTTACCTTTGTTTCTCTGATAACTGTTATTGATTTGTTTTCTATAAATACTGATGATCTGTACGTATTGTTATCTATATGTATATTCTATGTATATCTCTATATTTGTATCTCTTTCTATTTATCATCTGTTTATTATTATACATTGAATTAAAGTTCTAGTATTTAGCTAAAGTATGTTGAAACGCCATAGGGCGAATTGATTTAGATCTCTATGGGATTTGATCCTACGAGGAAGCCATGATTCTACGATTTCATTTTTTGCTACCTAAGGATGAAGCATTGTATTGGGTAGGGGTGAAACGTGCGCTACTTTTGTTGGTGGGTCAGCGGTTGTGGTACTGGTTCCTGTCGACGTGATGGCGTGGGTGGCCGTGGGCCTTAGTTAATTGGTTAATTTTTTTTTTTATCAGGAATATTGTTTGCAATTTTCCAGTGGATTTTATTTTCAGTTTTGACTCGCTATATTTTATTTATTGATATATTATATTTATATATGTTTTATACCAGGCCAGACATACAATTTCCGTATATCTATATGTATTTTCTTTATATATGTATGATCTGAATATGTATCTTTATGATGTCAGTATGATTAATTATATATCTCAATATGTGTATATATATATATCTATATGGTATAATATACTTTTGGATTTTAGGACATACTGTATATTTTCTTTAAATGTGTTGCAGTTTCGATTCCGATTGATTCCTTATAGAATCTATTATTAGGAATTTGAGAAAATTTAACCTCTAGATTAGTTGAAGAGTATTTGTGTTGATTTTATGTCGACTTTTATTAAGAGCTTTATCACTATGTTGTTTTTTCCTTGGACGTATTTTACATCCGAATCATAGACATTATTGTCCTTGCTTTGTTTTGCTTTGTTTTTAGTTGGGTTGATTGAAGTTGTATTGCAATCTTGGTGATCAGTGTGAAGTTGGGATTGTGATTGTTGAGGAATTCCTGTGTTGGTTAATGATGTGTACTGGTTTTTGTAGGTATTTAGTTAGTTTATTTTGTGATCTTTGAGTTTGTGTTCGTCATGAATGATGTTACACTTGTTTTGTATTTGTACTCTTCTAAACCTTGTAAGGATGCTTCGACATCTTTGTTATGTTTAGTAGGCTTTGTAACCGTCAATATAGGTGCATGGTAACTTTCTAAGTGTTTGTAAGTCAGTGATATTTCTATGACACAAAGTTCTTTTTTTTCTTTTAAGAGATGCTTATGCCTCTCTAGAAAATCCTTCTACAAATCATCTATAGTAACCAGCTAGACCCATAAAACTACGAACTTCACCTACATTAGTAGGTGTAGGACAATCTACAATAGCTTGAATCTTTGAAGGATCCACATCAATACCTTTACCAGATATCACATGTCCAAGATATTTAATCTCAGTTTGAAAGAAATCACACTTCTTCAGGTTTGCATACAATTGATTTTCCCTTAAACATTGCAATACCTATCTCAAGTGTTCTTCATGTTCCTTCATGTTCCTCGAATAAACTAAAATATCATCGAGAAATACCAGGACAAAACGATCAAGGTATGTATGAAAAACACCATTCATTAAACTCATAAATATTGATGGTGCGTTTGTTAACCCAAATGGTACTACTGTGGATTCGTAGTGCCCATAACGAGTTCGAAAAGCAGTTTTATGAATGTCTGCTTCAGCTATTCGTAATTGATGATACCCAAATTTCAAATCAATTTTAGAGAACACATTAGATCCCTTAATTTGATCAAAAAGATCATCGATTCTAGGCAAAGGATAATGATTCTTAATCGTAACCTTGTTCAATTAACGATAATCAATGCACAGCCTAAGAGATCCATCCTTCTTCTTTACGAAGATAACAGGTGCTCCCCAAGGGGAAACACTAGGACTAATGAAACCCTTTTCTAATAGTTCCTCTAACTGAATATGAAGTTCCTCTAACTCCTGAGTCATCATTCTATAAGGAGCTCTAGAAATAGGCTTAGCTCCAGGAACTAGGTCAACTCTAAAGTCAATATCTCTCTTCGGTGGCATTCCAGGAATGTCATCGGGAAATACGTCAGTGAATTCCCTAAGAATAGGATGATCATTCAGAGATACCTCTCGACTCTCACCTTCTTCTAAATCAGTAACTGTTGTTGCAAATAGTTGACATCCCTGACGGAGACATCTCTTTAATTGCATAGCAAATATCATCCGCAAAGAGATAGGTCTTTGAATACCTATGATTTCCACTTTCACACCTAAATCATTAATGCAATTGTCTTAAGTCAATAGTCAATTATAGCATGATAAGATGCTAACCAATCCATACCTAAAACTATGTCATATGATCCTAAAGGTGTAACATATAGATCTACTATGGTAGTTAATGCACCAATTTTAAGTTCACAATTATGTACTAAGTTTTCTACTGCTACTTTCACCCCTGAGGTGAATTCAACTTGCCACTTGCCACCTTGCTTTACCGCCACAAGACCACAACAGTCTACAATGGTTGGTGAAATAAAGGAGTCAGTGGCTCCAAAATAAAAAAGAATAGAAACACTAACACCATGTAACTTACCTGAAGTCTCGACCATTATGTTCTGGTGATCGGCTTGGGAGTCATTAACTGTAGCATATACTGTATGTGATCATCCTACATCACCCATTGTAGGCTCTAAAACTGTAGGTTGAGGCCCAAAACTAGTAGAACCTCTCATCGGACACTGCCTAGCTATGTGTCCCTGCTGCCCACACGAGTAACAACCTATGCCTGTGCCTCTACCGAATCCTCTGCCACCCGAAGGAGCATTGGATTGCTAGAAACTACCCCTACTGATGGTAGACTGAGCACTCAGCATAGGCTAATCCTGCCTATTGTGCTTGTTGCGCTACCAGTTACGTCCCTTTCCTGTTTGAGGACTATTACCCTGTTGTAGTTGTGGGTTATTGTTCTTTTGAGGTGTTCATTGTTGTTACTATTGCTACCCACCCTTTGTGGGTGTCTGTTGGTTCTTAGAAGAACCACTTGTCTGTGCCTATCCACCCCGTGGACTAAAACCTGTTGTAGGAGCACTCCCAATTTGCACTCCTGTGTGCCCACCTAATGCCATAATAAGGTTCTCCTCTACTATGTGAGCCTTCTCCACTGCAAATTCCATAGTCTTTGGCTCAAAGACTTGGACACCACCACTGATGAGGGCATTTAAACCCCTAATGAAGTGTTGAACTAGCATAGGCTCATCATCGCCAATACTAGCATACTGCTTGAGTTTATAGAACCTATGTTTATATTGCTCTACAGAAAGAGCTAACTGGCGTAGATCATGGAACTCATCAGCCCTATGTTGCCTCCAATGTTCCAATAGGAACCATGCTCTAAACCTCTCAAGAAACATCTCCCAGGACATAGAACCAATATCCAAATGTAGCTTCTGCTCCTCTAGGCACCACCAAGTAGAGGCGAATCCTCTCAAGTGCATAATAGTGCATCTGGCACATGTATTGCTACCGTAAGGGTGCATGGAGAAGCATCTACCCAAATCCAGTAGCTAGGTCTCAGCCTCTAATCCACCTCCTGTACCATCAAAGGTAGGAGGGCGTGCCCTCAGTAAATCTGTAATGGTATCCTAATGTATTGAGTCATCTACTCTCCTAGGGGATCTATCTCTCTCTCTAACAACCTCCTGCTCATCTACCTGTCTAGGTCCAAGATGATCTAGGACCTCCTCTAATAATGGACGTATCTAAGAGCCCTCTATTGCTGACTGTTCGGGATTCTATCCCTCATTTCTCTATCCCAACTATTTTGCCTGATCATTGTGATGAGGGCTCAAAGGGGGAGTAACCTGAGGGATTGGCCCTCAGCCTCCACCTCAACCTCTACCATGACCTCTTCCTCCTTGCCTAGGCATGTTCCTACACATAGCAATAATGAGTCTTAGATACTTTTCAACCAAGGCTAACAATTGCGACACTACGTACTAGGTCAACCTAATGGGCTCGCGATTACCTAGAGCGTCTAGTGTTTGTAACCTTGGCTCTGATACCAATCTGTAATGCCCTGTCATAATAACCTAAAAATGTTGCAATTTTGTATAAAAGTGCAATAATTTTTTTTAAAAAAAGTATAATTATTTAGTTAATTAGTTGCATACATTCATTAAGCTATGTGACCTTACATTACTTTGAGTTTCCATAGATGACTTCATATTAATTAATTAACATATACATTAAAGATATAAATTGCATAACATTTGAAACTCCATTCAAGATAACATATAGTACTAACATGTTTCATACATTGCATTTGATAAGATGTTACAATACTCATCCATCTGATGAGGTAGTTCAATAATAATTACAATTACATTTACATAGTTCACCTCATATACAATTGAGTGATGTTTTCAAATACAAGATTTGCAAATTTATAATGAAGAAGTACACATAAGTTTCCAAGTGCAAGCTCTCCATCCATGAAGCTCTCGATGTCATGATGAGACTGGGGACCCAACAGAGTAAGGTGCACGTTCCACCCAACCATGTGGTACCCGTAGGTCCACCCCCCGTGCTAGGAGATAGTAATATGGTTACCTAGACAAAATCTACTAACCCTAGACACTAGTACACAACTAACAAATGGTTACATTGCTTCCAGATTCTTTGTCAATTGATTGTACTACATACACAAGGATAACTATTATTTTAGGTGGAGTGTCATCACAATACTGTAAAGGTTGCCCTGGTGTTTCTTCCTAGGTTCGGGCCCCCAACCTTGGGTTAACTTGGTAACCTCTTACGAAACCCGGCCCCAATGCAAATCATTGCGGAATCGAATGTCTTTTGAAGAAACAAGACACCAATTTTCCATTCCAGGCCTTCTTTTCTTATACTCAAGACTGAACTAGCTCAAGAGTCATAAGAGAGGCATAAGCATCTTGTTAACAGTTTTAATCTAACTATTGTGTCATTTAATTATCACTGACTTACTAACCCTTTGTAAGTTACCCTGACACCACTTTGTGTGTTGGCCCTTACAAAAAGCCACTCCCCTAAACATAACAAAGATTTCTATGTTTTCTTGACTAAGGTTTATAAAAAGTACAACATACAACAAACAATTTCAACATCATTCATGACAAACATTAATTCCTATGTTCACAAAATCAGGTAACTAAATACCATACAAAAACCATGTACACATCTTTAACCAACACATGAATTCAACTCAACAATCACAATCCCCACTTTCACATTTGATCTGGAAGACTTGAACAATTACGGCATTCCCAATTTTCCCAACTAAAAACACAATTAAAACAAATCAAGGACAATAACGTCTATTTTTTGGATTTACTAAATCCACTTGCATCAATTTGAAAACAACATATTTATAAATCATCTTAATAAAAGATCTATTTAAAATCAATAGAAATAACTGTTTCATCTAATCTATTTTTCTGATTTTCTCAAATTCACTATATATTATATTCTATAATTTCTCAATCTTTATCTAAAAATGCAACATAATTTAAAGAAAATATATATTATGTCTTAAATATTCTTAAATTATTTTTCCTACCATTATATATATATATATATATTTATATATATAATTAATCATATTTACATTATAAATATATATATATATATATATATTAATAAACATATATATATATATATATATATAAAGTATATCAATAAATAAAATCTATCAAATTTAATACATGTTAAATAAAATCTTTATGTAAACTTTTAAATAAAATTTGCTTTTAAAAAAAATGTTTTAACAAATTAAGCCCTAAGGCCCGTGGCCAAGCCGCACCCTCCATTTGGTGAGGACGTGGCCGCACCAGGGCTGCGCCACCAAAAAAAACGTTTGGGGAGGGTTTCGGCCCTCCCCAATACACTGTTTTTTTTTTTTTTACAAAAAATGAAATCCGCAGAATCTTTTCTCCACCTTTCAGGTTTAAATCCAAATTTTTTTAAAATCAATTTGCCTGTACGGTGTTTCAACACTATTTTAATCTAAATAAACTAAGAAATTTTCACAATTCAATTTATAAATAATATATATATGATATATATATATACAAATATATATTTATATGTACAGATCCTCAGGGTTTTTGTGGAAAAGAAATCTCTGAGGGTTTTCTTTTAAAATAGAGAAGTAACAACGGGGAAATTGGGGAAACAAAAGAATTTTCTTCCGGGTATAGAGATTTTCATACAAAATAGGGAAATCTTCAAATCCTTCAGTAAATATACAGTAACTATCTTTCCCGAGAATTATAATTTTTTAAAGAATTAGAAACCTTTCGCAGAGTAAGTATGCTATAGAATTTTACTAAACCAACAATTTCCACAACAAGAACACAGTGAACAAAATTTCTTACACAAAACACAGGGATCTAAATAAATCTTAATTTCTTTTAAGAAGCTTTCCTTTTCAAAATCCACAAATTAAAATCTACAAGAAAATAAATACCTGATTTCCTTTGCTATCTGATGAAGAAATCCTCTGTTGCCTCTGTTGCCTAAAGCTTCCAATTTCTTTCCCGAGAACCCATTCCAAAAATGACCAAAATCTAGAGATCTTCCACAAATTTTCAACATAAGTACCAAAAAGCATATACCAAGAATTTTTTTTTACAGAGCACAAAATATTTTCCCGTGAATAATAGGATAACCTCTGTGATTTCCTAGATCCAATTTTACCTCCGTAAACAAATTTCCTTAACCATAAACAATTAATGCACTGACACACATGTCGAGAAGTGGTTACAAAATATCTTCTCCACCACTTCTCGGCAATCTTTCCTATTTCAATTGCATGCAAATTAATTAATTTAAATATACAATTTCCACAATTTATTTAATTTTCAAATATTAAATCTTTTCACACACACAATTTTTAAAAGAATTTAATTTAATTAATTTATTTATTTAATTAAATAAATTTAATCTTTTAAGATCAAACCATTTAACCAAATAAGCTAATTAATTAATTAAATAACAAACACTAATTTCTTCAACATTTATAAACTAATTTAAATAACAGTAAATAAAATATAATAAACTATTATTTAAAATTGACATTTTTCCTTTTAAACAATTTATCCAAACAGAAAATGACAAGACAACCATGACACAAACTAAAACTGACAATGTACAGTGACTGGGTTATAGACTAAACTAGGGTGAACCAAACTACTATCTCCCAATCAACATATCCATTGAGTCTTGACATGCTCAGACCTAAGTACCCAGGTGGAGTTGGTGTCATGTACCTGCAATCCCTGCAACCAAGCAATAACATGCATACATATATATATATATAAAGCATTGAACAGGCACACCGTGCGGAGAAAATCATGGATATCACAGGGCACTCGCAAGAGAGTGATGTGATTCCGTTCTCCACACCAATACACGTCACATTAGATTGATGAAATAAATAGCTGTTAGTCCATCATAAACATGTACATAGCAATAATCAACTGAAAGTAATCATATACGCTATCTCAAAGCATGTCTAAAAAATCAGTAATCACCAAACAATGTATCATCATTTCACAAAATAAATCCACTGTCGCTCAAAACTAGCGATCAAATATCCAAAAAAAGTATCTAGCCTAATAGTGTGAAAACATAACAGCAGACATCATAAGCATAAACGGAGGGGTACTACGGACTATTTCATTGACTATATTCCTGTATTGGAGCAAGTGTGTATTTCCTTTCATTATAATGAAAATTGAATCATTAGGTTCATTTGGTGTATTAATGAGTAAATAGTTCATGAGTGAAAATTATGTGAATTGGATTAGCTAATAATATGAAGAGATATATGATCTAATCATGCTGGCCTTGGTCATGTGCAGGAATCAAATATGCAAATAGGAGGATAGAGAAATGTTGGAATCAAATGAAATACATCTTGGGAAGTTCTAAGTGTAGCCCTATTTGACTTAGAAGGGTTTGAGGTTTTATTATTCGATGGTTGATTGAGTAGAATCCAATTGTAGGACATGTGGTGTGAGTTTGGTTGGGGTTGGAACCCTTAGTTAAGATCAAAATTCGTATGGATTTTTCTGTGAGTTTTAAAAAGGGGTTATTGAATCAATTTCCTTGGTTTTTGAATAAGAATAGACCCCTAGGACCTATACCTATGGGTTTGGAACCTTTTTGACACATGTGAACTTTTCCTTGGAGTGTGAAAAGACACCTCAAAAGTCCACATTCATGAATGTGACAAATTCAAAAAAAAAAGTGTTGGGGCTTGGGAAGAGAGACTTGTCACTCTCAACCTTCTACTCCCCAAAATTTCTTGGAATTGGCACAAGACTCACACATGTGTGAGAACTTGTGGGAAAGAGTGTAGGTTTGGAAGATCCCTATATATCTCAAGAAGATGGAAGATTTGGATATTTTCCACTTCTCCTCTTGGAGAACTTTAGTGTAGATAGTAGAAAGCATGAGAAGAGGAAAGGATTCCACCACATTGGCAAGATAGTGATCATGAGGGTATGGCTTGGAGAGAAAATATGGATAAAAGAGTTTACTTCCTTCACCCTAAAGAAAGAGATAAGTTTTCCTATTTCCTTTACCCTTGTTTATTAATAGTAAGAAGGTAACATAGTGTATAGATCATGGTAAAAATAAATAAAAAAATAAAAAAATAGAAAACCTAGATGCATAAAATTTGTGCTATCTTAGTTTATCCCTTGTAAAAATTAGAAAAGACTCCATTTATCATCATGGAGCTGAAAGTATTCCTTGCTCGGGGATATGGCTAGAGCTCATGAGGCTCCATAATGCCATTACGGCAGGGTGGAGAGCAAACCTAGTTTAGTTGTATGCCATTCTTTGTATTTCTTAGAATTAGTTGTAATAGGGAAAGTTAGTAAGAGTAATCCTTTATAAAATGGTATGCAATTCATTTTATTTCTATGTAATGCTACAAAGTTGAGAGTTTAAGTAAATGGTATTTTGTTCTAGTTAAGAAAGGAAAATGGAAAAAAAAAGAAGCAAGTTTTCACTTATTGACATGTTTTTCTATGAACTCTTAAAGTTAGACTTTTTTTTCTCTTCTTGACCTTTTCTTAAGAATGCATTTGAACAATGGGCATTATATGTTCCTTTAGAAAAATTATTTGCATATGATAAATATAGATGCAGAAGTTGTAATGTATATATATGGAGAATTAGAAAAAAAATGTGTATCACTTTATTTAAAAAAAAGGTGAAGGAAGAAGAGGTTTTAAATTTTGAGTTTCAAAGAAAGAAAGATAAAACACATTAAGTTCTCATTTTGGACATATTACTTATTTCTCTTGTCCTTTAGACAAATGTATTTGTAACTTCCTATGCTTGGATGAAGAGAGAGAGATTTGCATTTAAGAGAAATAATATACTATGGGAAGGAGATAATCATTTATAATGCATGAATAAAGTGGCTAGTTTTATTTTTCTATACTCATTCATGTTACCCAAGAGCTAAGATTAATGATTTTCTAAAGATATAAGTAAATAAACCTTCTTGCAAATCATTTGGGAATTTCCTTATTAAAAATAATGTAAAATCAACCTTGTAACACATATTAGAAGTAAATACGATTTCCTCAGCATTAAATTAAAACTGATCTACTTAATCAATATATTTGCTATAATAATAGTTATAATAATACTATTTTTTTCTTATAATCAAACAGAAAAATAAATCATATATATTTATACATTGTAGTACTCTGAATCATTAAAATTCTTTATATCTTATTAAACTGTGAAAAAAAGATCAAGTTGGTAATTAATACAAAGTATATAAAACCATATTAAGTTTAATTTAAGAAGCTTTCCAACCAAATTGAAATTTAAATTATAGAATTTTTTTTTTATAAAAGAAAGAAATGAAAGAGATTATTTAAGAAAGTAGTTATTAATTAAATAAACTCTATGGGTGCAGTCCCACTCTAATAGTTTTATAAATCATGTGTTCTATTTATTTATTATCTCAAATCAGCAAGCTCAAACATTACAACAACAGTTTTAAAAATATATATTATACATGTATATGTGCTTAAAATAATTGTAGATGGAAATGCATGCTATCAAGGAGACAATCTGGTGATAATGAATTAGCCCACAGCTAAAAAATCTATAGGAGTTTCAGCCATTAAAAGGATGGCCTTCATCAATGCATAAGCTTTAAAGAAAATAGAAAAAGAAAAAAAAAATGAAAAAAAGCTCAAATAGATAAAAGAAAATCAGTGCATAAGTACTCAGTAGTGGATTTATTGCTGAGAGTTGTGAGGAAATAGTAAGGAAAGAGAATAATACCTTTGGAGCTAAAAGTCTGATTTTTTTAGGAAAGCTCGATTAATAAAAAGAAAGGAGAAAAAGGAAGTAGTATATAAATAAATATATAAGTACAGTGTGTATAATATTCTGATGATACATCTGTGTATACAAATATATTGCCGTGATTTGAACTACAGAAGAAGAAAATTTCATGCGAATAAGGTGACAGTCACATCTATGGCAAACAAAGCAATGTATTTGTGAACAAATAAATAAATAAATAAAATAGAAGTATCAGTCTACAAATATTAGATGGTCAGTGGAAGGGACTAAAGCGAGCATTTTCTTTAAAATCCTCTCTTCCATGCAATAGCCCTAGGGTAGAGAACAAAGAGTCTAAACACAGTAAATTAGTGAAGAGGAAAGGGAAAAAAATAAAAATAAAAATGAATAGAGGAAATAACTTCTCCTGTGTTAAATAACTCAATATTGGGAATTTTGTTGTTCTTCCTTAGGCTGTATGAGGAAGCTTCCAAATGTGTTTACTTATTGACCTGGATTTCCTTAGTTGCTACATTACACTTCAATTTCAATTTGGGTATCCTATCATTGTAGTTTTGTACTATAGCCACATCATTGGACTTCTTCTTGTTGGTGAAGCTCCCATGATGCCTTAGTCTTGGCAGGGCACACGTTAAAAATAAAAGCAAATAAAAGAATCCTCCTATGAACATTTAGAGTTTCCAAACTGTTACATGAATCTAAACTGGCCGATGGTAATAAGGTTCAGGGGTCAGATTAGCTAAACATCTTGGGTGGAAAATACCTTTAACATAGGAGTTCCACTCAACCTCTCAGGCTTCCTCTGATAGCTCTGATGGTGATGGAAATTTACCCACAACTTGTTAGTGTAATCCTGCATGAACATTTAGTCATGCATTTAAATCATTAGATGTGACATAAAGGCATGCTCGCAGTTATGTCGAGGGCTATATTGTTGACATACCTGAGCAAGTAGGTGTGAGGTGTCGGCTCATCCTGTCAATAAGTTCATTCTTCTCATAAGTCTCACAAGATAGATGGCAATTCATCGTGCCTATTAAATGTCTCTCTGGAAATCTGCATCCTGATATAGAAGTCTTGCTTGCTGTTAGAAATAGGAGTAAATGGTTCCTCTACACATCATTAATGGTGAAAGCTCAATAATGTATTTTTTTGGCTTTCCTATATTCCATGACATCTATGAATTTTAGAGTTGTGATCATGCCTTACATAATGACACCCACTTATAAAAGATATTACATATAGATAAAGAAATATCTTAATAACTATTCTTGACTCATATTAGCCAACAATAGTAATTAATGACAACTATAAATATGTGAGTGATAAATAAATGATTTAAATATTTTTTTTGTTAATAACACTCTAGTTCATGATAATAAGATAAATATGAGAGTCGCGGTCAAATAATTTAAATAATTATATGCATACGGATTCTAGTTAATAATATTAATGTTACTATGAGAGTGAAAATTAATGGGATTAACAATAATAATCATAAATATCATTAGTTTAATAATGATATTATTATTAATATCAAAATAAAATTTGATTGTTGTGATATAAAGGTATAACTTCATTATATATAAATATTTTGGTTAAAGAAACTAATGTTAGTAGTGATAATGTGAAGTTTAGTAGTAATATGTTACTCGAATCATTTATACCTCTATTTTAGTATATTGTTTAGCAATAACTATATGAATAATTGTTGGTGTGAATAAGTCTTGTACCTAGTTTATTCCTTTACTAGGACTTAGGGGACTTAATTCACATGTTAAGTTTACTTAGGCTATTAGTTGTCATATCTAGATAAGTATTAGTTGTCTTATCTAGAATTTCCACTTTCCTAGGTAGTTATGAGTTAGTTGTCTCATGTGATAAGATTAAGACACTTGTCATGATCTTGTCTTATCCTATCTCTCATCCTTGCCTTTATAAGCAAGGCATCTCTAGCATATTTGTTAATTTGGCATATAGCATTGTATAGTATTGCATTGATCATATTGTATCATATTGCAATCCTTGTTTGGTGGAATAGCATCTTCCATTGTTGCTTCTCTCTATCTCTTGTGGAGGTTCTTTGGCGTTGCAGATTGAAGATCTTGGGTTGTTAACTCCAACATGGTATCAGAGCTTTGAATCTGGCAAGCCCCTTCCATTTATTTATTAGAGAGTTTCCATCAATTTCTATTGTCATTTTTTGAGTTCTTGTATCCTATATTGCATGCTTGCATTTTGGTGAGATCTGGTGATTGCAGCGCTTTTGGCTATAGTGGCAGTATTTTAGGCTGTCCCATTGCGTCCAGGAGGCTCGAAAAAGTCAGATCTGGCTTTTGTTTCACTTAATTTCGTCACCATTTGCAGCTTTGGCAAAGAAGGGTTTGGAGCTCAAATCTAGTGAACAACTTTTTACAGGAGCACTTTGATCCAAAAAGAAGTCTTCCATTGCGTCTGGGTGGCCATTTCTGAGTTTTTTGATATATAATTTTCCTATATTCGGCAAAAGTTGTCTTCGGAGCAATTTTTTTTTAGCCGAGGAGTCGTACAGCCCCCCGCGCAGGTACGACGTCGTCAGAAATTTTTCAAAAAAAAAAATTATTAAATTTCGGTCTTTTTCCGTTGGCATTTTATTTTTTATTAAAAAAACTTTCAAAAAAATTATAAAAATTTTAAGCGCTTCACAAAGCGCATTTCATTGTATATTATTTGTGCTGTCGGCTTTTTTTTAAGCCGCAGACATTATAGTCTGCGGACAGTCTGCGGGTTTCACACCCTCTAGCGGCTTAACAGCCGCCAGCGGAGTCCGCAGTGGCTTAAAAGCCGCCAGCGGTCTTCACCGCCCACGAAATCCACCACCTTCGGTAGCCGCCAAACCTACGGTAACCGCCAGCGGCTTCCCAGCCGACCGCCCGCAGACAGCCGCCCGGTGCAGACCGCTAGCGGTTAAATCAAACCGCCGGTATTTTTTTGCAGCGCCCAGTCCGTGGTCACATTGCCGACCGCCGGCCAGCCCCCGAGGGCTTCAATTTTGCACTTGTTTAGTGTTGACAGTGCCTAAAATAGGCCTTTTTTTTCATTTTTGCATAACTTTTTGCCACGAAGTCGGATTTCTGCAAACGAGATATCATCAGAAAGGTGGTTTGACGAACTTCGCAGTGGTGCAGGTTATTTTACCAGATTTTGTCATTTTTTGCCAAATTTTTCAGCTTGAAGGTACAAGAGCATTTATTGCTTGTTCTTGCTGTAACTTTTGCCAACGAAGTCGAAATTTGGCAAACTTTTTTTTGAAATTGATTAGAAAATCACAAGGATTCTGTTTGTAACCTCTGTTTTCAGCTTTGCAAGCTCATTTTTCTAAAAAATTGTAAAAATCACCGTGTGTTATAAATGGTTGATTTGAGCTTGTCACTTGTAAAATTGCAAAAATTGTTCATTGTAATTTGCTGGGGGGGTTGCAAAATTAGTTTTTAATACATTCTGGGGGGGTGAAAGGCACAATTTAAGTGCCACATTGTCCTTTTCTTTTGGTGATTCATGGCGGATCTAAGGCAAATTGAACCACTCACTCCACATAATTATCATACATGGAAGTTAAAAATGACTCAGTTGTTACAATCTAAGGGTCTATGGCCAATGTTAGATGCAGAACAACCTGAATTTACAAGGGATTATGAAAAGTTTGTCCATAGATGTAAAATGGATGAAGCAAAAGGGCTCATTGGCTTACATGTATCTGATAATCTTTTATTTCATATTTCAGAGTGCAAAACACCTAAGAATGTTTGGGACAAACTTGAAGAATTGTATGGTAAAGTAAATCATTTTAGAACCTTGCAACTTCAAGCAGAACTACAATCCCTCTCTCCAGATGCGTTTCCTTCAATGCAGGATTTTCTTGCTCAATTCAAGATGATTTTGTCACAGTTGAAAGGATGTGGACGTGATGTATCTAGTGATGAATGTATCTTCTTGATTCTGTCTAAGTTAAAGGGCCCTTATCAAGTGTTTTCTTCTACTTTCTATTCAACTATGGATGCAATAGGGAAAGATTACAAAATTCCTACATTTGAGTTGTTTTGTGAGCGTCTTACTAGGGAGGAGGCCAAGTTAATTCAGTTGGATGCCTTACCTAATTCTAAGAATCATGCTCTAATGGCTCAATCATCCAAGGGTAAAGGAAAGAACAAGAAGAAGCCCAAAGTAGAATCATCTTCTGGTAGTGAGAATCCCTCCAAACCGAAGCCGAAGAACAATCAGAAGTCCACCCAATCTCCTTCTTCTTCTACCTCTGGAGATTCTTCTTCCAAGTCCAAGAAAAAGAACGGAGATCCTTGTTCATTTTGTGGCAAAACCGGACATGATGCATCTCATTGCTTTAAGAGATTAGAGGCCTTGGAGGAAGCTATGAAGAAGCACAATATTTCAGTGGCTAAGCCTTCTTCCATGGGCAAAGGGCAAGCTCTTTCTGCACGAGCTATGCATTCACCTTCAGATAGTTGGATTCTTGATTCAGGTGCCTCACATCACATGACAAATTCACGTGATCTTCTTGATTCCATAGTTCATACTTCTACTTCTCAGATTGCAGTTGGGAACTCTTCACAGATTCCAGTTTTGGGGACAGGCTCCGTTCAAATGCTAGATGGGTGCATTGAGGATGTTTTACTTGTTCCTAATATTTCAGCGAATCTTCTTTCCGTATATCAGATTTGTCATTCTGGAGATGGGAAGTTAGTTGAGTTTTCTCCACAAAATGTGACTATTAGACAGTTGCAAGATCCTGAGAAGGTTGTCGCAACAGGAGTAGTAGATCATGAGAATCATTTGTATCGATTTGATGGATTTGAGTCTACATCAGGTTCATGTTTTGTTGCTCATGCTGATTCAATGAGCAAGCTTTGGCATGAGAGATTTGGGCACTTGAATTATAGATATCTTCAGCAAATGAAAGCACATAACTTAGTGGTTGGTCTTCCAAAGATCACTTGCACAGATGGTGTTTGTCAAGGATGTGTTCTTGGCAAGCAACATCAAGATCCTTTTCCTAAGGGTCACGCTACACGTGCATCCACACCCCTTGAGTTGGTCCATAGTGATCTTATGTCATTCCCAACTCCTTCTTTTTCAGGGGCCAAGTATGTGCTAACATTCATTGATGATTTTTCCCGCCGGACATGGGTCTATTTTTTGAAGCTCAAGAGTGAAGTCCTCACCAACTTCAAGACCTTCAAAACCTTTGTGGAGAAGCAGTCAGGTTTTTCTCTTCGACAAATACACACAGATAATGGGAGGGAGTATGTCAATCAGGCATTTCAGGATTTTTGCAGTGTGCATGGTATTCTTCATCAGCACACAGTTCCTTACACTCCTCAACAGAATGGTGTGGCGGAGAGAAAGAATAGGACTCTCATGGAAATGGCCAATTGTATGATTCAGTCTAGGTCCATAGCTCCCGCTTTTTGGGCCGAAGCTGTCAATTGTGCCAACTATATTCAGAATCCTATGCCCCACAAGGCAGTGCGAAATATGACCCCTGAGGAGGCTTGGTCTCATCGCAAGCCTAATGTTTCCTTCTTCAGAGTATTCGGTAGTGAGGCTTGGGCATTCATTCTGAATGGTCGGCATAAATCCATGGAGAAGAAGAGTCAGCGTTACATCTTTGTTGGCTATTGTGAGGATGTGAAGGCATACAGATTGTTTGATCCTGACACACGAGAGGTTCATTTCCGACGTGATGTTCAGTTTTCTGAGACCTTCACCCAGCCAGATCCTCCTACAACTTCTTCTTCATCACAACCTACTCAGTCTTCTTCAGTTGATTCTACTTTGCTACTTGAGGAAGACTTTGATGATGGTCTTGATGAACCTCCTCCTCACTCACCCACTAGGCCACGATGGGCTCGAGTTACTCTTGAGGAGGCTGGTCCTCTTGTTGGTGATCCCACAGTCACTTGCCGCACTCGTTCTCAGACTTCTGGAATTAGTCTTTTGAGTCATGTAGTTTCAAATGATCCTCAGAAGTTTTCAGATGCTTCAGGTATTCCAGAGTGGGATAGTGCTATGGCTGATGAGTATTCTTCTTTGATGAAGAATCATACTTGGGATCTTGTGCCTCTTCCCAAGGGAAGAAAGTTGGTTCGGTGCAAGTGGGTGTATTGTACCAAGTATGCAGCCGATGGTTCCATTGACAAGTACAAGGCTCGTCTTGTTGCAAAGGGGTTTTCTCAGGTTGAAGGGATTGACTATTCTGAGACCTTTGCTCCTGTTGCCAAGATGGATTATATTCGCCTTGTCCTTGCTATAGCTGCATCTCAGGGATGGTCAGTATATCAGATGGATGTGAAGAGTGCTTTCTTGCATGGGGATCTTCATGAGGATATATATATGGAGCAGCCACCAGGTTTTGTGCAAGACTCTTCACTTGTTTGCAGGCTTCGACGTTCATTGTATGGTCTCAAACAAGCCCCTAGGGCTTGGTATGAGAAGATGGATAGTTTATTGCTTGCTTCCGGTTACACTCGCTGCCATTCCGATCCCACAGTTTATACACAAAGACATGGAGAGGATCTACTTATCCTTGTGCTCTACATGGATGATTTGATTCTCACAGGGAGTTCTACTTCCATGATTCAGAGTACACAGCAAGCATTGATGGAGCGATTTGATATGACCGACCTTGGCCTTTTGCATTACTTCCTTGGTCTTCAAATTCATCAGACTTCTGAGGGGATCTTCATTTTCCAGCAGAAGTATGCTCTTGATTTGCTTCAGAGATTTGGCATGGCAGATTGCAAGCCTGCCCCTACTCCATTCCAGTCAGGTGTTGTACTGTCTTCCAGTTGTACTACTCCTACAGTTGATCCTACATTATATCGGTAGTTGGTTGGCAGTCTTTTGTACTTGACACATAGTCGTCCTGATATTTCCTTTGCAGTTGGACTTGTCTCTCGCTTCTCACAGGAGCCTCATGAGAGTCATTGGAAGGCCGCCAAGTGTATCTTGAGATACATTCAGGGCACTACACATTTTGGCATTCACTACACTTCAGGTGCATCTCAGATTGTGGGCTTCACTGACTCAGATTGGGCTGGTGATGTCAATGATCGGAAGTCTACTTCTGGCTTTGTCTTTTGCCTTGGTTCTGGTCTGATTGCATGGTCATGCAAGAAGCAGACAGCTATTGCATTATCATCGACAGAGGCTGAGTATCGAGGTGCTGTGTTGGCTAGTCAGGAGGTTTTGTGGCTTCACAGTTGATGACTGAGTTCGGATTCCCTTCCACTCAGCCCACTACTCTTTGGTGTGACAATCAGAGTGCCATTCATATTTCACGCAACCCAGTGGAGCATCAGCGGACTAAGCATATTGAGATCCACATGCACTTCATTAGGCAGCTCATCCAGGATGGTGTTCTCAGCTTGGAGTATTTGCCTACAGATCAGCAGGTTGCAGACATCTTCACTAAACCTTTGGCATCACCTCATTATCTTCAGTTGCGATCGATGCTTGGGGTGAAGGAAGTTGTCCTTGGGGGGTCTTGAGGAGTCCTCCTTCCTTCATTAGTTTTCTTTGTTTCTTTCTCTCTTTTGGAGAGGAGTTTTCTCCCATAGGGTTTTTCTCCTTTTCTCCGCTTGTGAGAGTTTTTTGTTTTGTACATGGGTACCTCATCAGGCCTAGTTGCCGGGACCCATCTTTTGCATTATGCATTGGTTTGTACCTCCCTAAGTTGCACTTAAGGGGGGGTGTTGGTGTGAATAAGTCTTGTACCTAGTTTATTCCTTTACTAGGACTTAGGGGACTTAATTCACATGTTAAGTTTACTTAGGCTATTAGTTGTCATATCTAGATAAGTATTAGTTGTCTTATCTAGAATTTCCACTTTCCTAGGTAGTTATGAGTTAGTTGTCTCATGTGATAGGATTAAGACACTTGTCATGATCTTGTCTTATCCTATCTCTCATCCTTGCCTTTATAAGCAAGGCATCTCTAGAATATTTGTTAATTTGGCATATAGCATTGTATAGTATTGCATTGATCATATTGTATCATATTGCAATCCTTGTTTGGTGGAATAGCATCTTCCATTGTTGCTTCTCTCTATCTCTTGTGGAGGTTCTTTGGCGTTGCAGATTGAAGATCTTGGGTTGTTAACTCCAACAATAATGACATGAACCAAGGTTAATAATAATACTATTATGTGGATGGAATCAGAGTAATGTTATAACCTTGATTGAGACTAGATGTTAATACTAATATTGATGAATGCACCATGTTCAAGTAGAGATAAGAATGTTATGATTGGTTTGTCTGGTAGATAGCAATAATATGGTGTACACAAGAATTAATTAACAATGTTAGTATTTTTGGTTGACTAAAAAATAATTTAACATTTTATTAAAGAATTCACTGTTGATTATTGATAATAATTCTATTGAGGTTAATTTTTATTAGAAGTGTTATATTAAGGGTTAAATTGTGACAAGCTAGTAATACTATCATAATAACTAATTATAGATTAATACTCATCGATGCTTAAGAAATAATAGTATTATCATAGGATAGTTGGTCAAGTAATTGGTTGCTGTCATGGGTTAAGGTATAACATCAACTCTATAATTAATATTGTTTGATATTTCTCAAGGAAAGATTATTGTTAATTAATCATGGAATCATGTTATTATTCAATAGACCATTTAATACACTCATTTAATATGTGTATAAATATACGACTAAGTGGTTTGGTATAAATGTTGTATTTGTAATCCATCAATGCTTAAATATGTTATTCGATAGTTTATGATTTAAAAAATAAAAATTTGTTGGGTTTTTCTAGCGAAAATTATGGGCATGAAACTTGGTATCAGAGTCCTAGGTTGCAACTCTAGGGAGCTCTAGGGATGAATTGTGCATTAAGTATTGTGTGTGTGTGGATAAATGTGCAAACCATTTTATGTAAGTTAGAATAAATAAATAAAATGATAAGGAAAAATTCTAAGGGACTCACATAGTGTAGTAGTTGAGTACTTAGTTGTAATTATCTAACCCAAATAAGGTTGTAAAGTACTAAATTGTCAATAATTGATGGTTATAGATAGATCAAACAATTATTTAACTAATGGCATTCAAATTTTTAAAGAAACTCAATCTAAACATGGTCCCTTGATTTAAGAAAATAAGGTGAACGACTTGAGCCACATATTAGTCTAATTAACAAGGGCTATGGTGGGAATCTAGCCTTCTGAAATTAAATTTTCTTAAGCCTTAGACAAGTTATAATCGAGTTCTTGAAGTATGGGCTTTACTTAAAATGCATGAATAGTTTAATAGGACATTATGATGTGTAGTATTAAAGAAACATTATTTTGTTGACTTCCTAAGACCATAATTCTTAAATATAATAATAATGTAATTTCTTAAAAGTAGTGGGTGTTTAGGAAGCAACATATTTTCTTATAGAAACCATAGTATGAAGTAAGGATGGAACATCATGACTATATTTGGAAACATGTAACTAGCCAAAAAAGAAAGAGTTATATGGACCACGAAAGAGATTAATGTGTTAAAGGTCATAATTAAATGAGTTTAAATCTCTTAACCCTTGATTTTAGCAACAACAAGAGTGAAAGAATAGGAAACCTCTTGACCTTGTTTTATGTGCAATTTGAGCACCCCATACATTTAGGATTTAAAATATTGTCAAAGATTAAAATTAAAACTTTAAGATGTAGATTGTTGGACCTAAGTCTAAGGACTTGTTCATGATTGGGTAATAGGTTCAAGATACTCATGAGCTACTACTTTGCATGCCCTAGACCATGGTACATTCCTAGGTCTTTCCTATTACTCAAGAATCTTAATTTACACATAACTATGTATAAGGACATAATTCCTATTCTTATGAATCAACAAAGGAATCACTTTATGGATGGTAGGAGAAATTTCATGTATGATGATATCAACTTATAATCAAAACCTTGGATTGTATAGTAAATCCAATTTACGAAAAAGGTTAAAACTAGATTCTACCTTGAATTGAATGATTAAAACTTAAAGTATTTAAAAACTTTTGCAAATAAATGGAAACCTAGTAAACCTAATAGAGTTATAACAACAATAAAACTCTTACGTCTCATTGGTTAAAGTTTAAATAACATACAAAATAACTCAAATTCTAAGATTCAAGCCCAAGGTGAATGCATAGAAGGATTAAATTAAGATATGATTGTGAGGATCAATATATGTGGTGTTTAAATTATTTCCTATAACAATTATATATAAAAACCTTTTTGAAGAGACCTTATCAAAATATGAAGTTGGTGTAAAACATTGCCTAGGAAGTAGTCATGTATACAATTAGGTGTTGACCTTGAAGGTTGTGGATGTCACAAAAATTGAATAATCAATTGTGGAATTTATAAATTGAGCAATGAATTATGTGTGATTTGTGGTGTATTAAGTGATTAGAAAGTTAACTATATAGATAAGAAACATTAAAGTAGACTTGTAAAAATTTCAACTAATGTTATGCACTCTATACCATTGACTATACATACACCTTGGGGGAACAACATATATACTTGAATGTAAAGGTGAAAAATTGAAAGTAGATAAAACCTTCAAGACTTTTACTCAGTGTGCATTGTTATGAGGTTAGATGGAACCGTGCTTTTTTCTTAATGATAGTTATAACATGTGAATAAATGGTTCAACCATAGATAGAAAAATGCAAGATTCGTAAAAATATATTAATAAGTTGAGAGAATTACTCTTCCATTATTTATCATTTGCTTTATGCATTGAGTGTACTTTTCTTCTCATATTGTAATGTTTCAAACAAAAATGATTGACTATCTTCCTTATTAAGTACGAAACCTTCTTTAACATGTGAAAATTATAGTGGAATTACCCATATCGATATGTTAGTGAACATAACAAAACATGGTTGAATGAAAGAGGAAGACTAGTATGGATAAATATAGAAAACCAATCTTTACCATATATGTGATGTCAAACATTAACTTAGTAAAATGGGAAGTGTGGTGTACCATGTATTGTTAAATTTTAGGAAAGTGGGGTAATATAAATAAGCTACACTTGTGCATCATCTAGTGATTTATTTTACATATGTATTTAAAGTGAGTAGATGATTACAAAAATTGAGAAGCAAAGTTAAAATTGTTTAAAGAAAATGGAGTGTATGTAAGTGAATTGATTTTGTTCTATAATATGGTGAATTTCATAGTGTATTATGTTATGTCATGTGAAGTGAAACTAGTAAATGTGTTGTGCTCCAAATACATGATACAGGGTATCAAACTTGGAATAGGGGTGGTGGACATCTAGTATGATCCCCTATGTGTACCCTTTGTGATAGCCTTTATGTAAGCTAGCTAGTTGTGAGTTTATGTAAATGTGTTAAGTGCGCAAGTTAAATGTGATGCATTCCTTTGTGAGTCTTATTTGTATGTTAAATGTGTGTGCCTAGTATATGGTTCCCCCCTTATGGGAGTACGATGCCAGCTATTGTAAATAGGGGTTGAGAGGCACATGTTCTCCCATCAGGAAATTATGAGCTCGAGGCATTGTCCCTAATCCTGAAAAAGGATCTATGTCGAGTCATTGTAATCCTCCCATGGAAGTTGATCGTGGCCTACTCCCCCACATATTAGAGCCACACTCGTTGGTTCACAGTGCAAACCTACCCCTTGATGTTTATAACCCATGGGTAAAGGATGGAATTATGTGGACCATATAAATTACAGATTTTGGATATTTCAACAATGCTAGATATTGGTACTATGTGAAAATGTTAACCATAATTTTGTGCGTTATCATATTTATGTGGTCAGGGACCACCAATTATTCATATTTATGTGGTCAGTGACCACCAGCTATTCATATTTATGTGGTTAGGGACCACCAACAATTGCATGCTATTATACTTATGTGGTTAGAGAATTACCATTCCCCTCCTCCCCCTTAGGTGGCTTATCAAGTCACATGGTGCTTGTAATGTGAAAATTCTATTGTTGAAAAATAAATTATTGAAAATTTCTTAATTGATGCTTTATTTTATTTTACACCAGCAGTGTGAATTTTATGTTTATTTTATTAGGCTATTCAACCATTTGAATATTTTTATAGTTTGAGTTTCCTCAAGGACTTATTTAATTTCATTTTTTAATTAATATTGGAATGCTGAAATGTAGCTACAATTGATCTTTATTTGGTTTTTCTCTTGATTTTATAATTTTCTATTTTATTGAAATGATGGTTTATGATCTTATGATTTCTTGGTTTGAGGCTTTCTTAATGTTTTCTAACTGTTGGTAAGAATTGTGTAATGTGGCATATGTAAACTTCCATATCCCAAGGGGTTCCCTAGCAGGTCGTATAGGGGAGTATATGCACTGGGGAATTGTGAATTATTTTAAAGGGGTTGCAAATGGGACCAGTATGGGACGGTCATTAATCCATTCTTCCCATAGATCTATGATTGATCTTTTTGTACCTTCTTTTGGAGGATAACCCCCTTAAACTAAGGGAAGGTACTAGGAAATGTATGGAGGGGTCCTTAGAGAAGGGCCTCAAGAACATATTTCCTAATGGCTATGGTATCCAAGAATATCCATCCTTGTAAACCCCATTGAACCTTGTAACATGATTATGTAATTATTGTGATGCGTGGATACATTTGTAATTAAATAGTTACATGTGAAAAGACTTGACTGCTATGTGAGAAAGAAAGTGACAAAAAAAATTGGGAATATCATTATTCTAGAGACATGATTGATATTGGAAAGAAAATATGTTTGAAAACATCATGAGTGATGTTTATGATGCAAAAAGGGAACCTTCAAGGGTGGATAAGGATGTTATTGTGTTTTGGATACATGTTGGTGTAATTGTTAATAAAAGAATGTTAATTACATAGATAATTACTAGTATTTATTACATTGTGAGTAATATATTGGTAAAATGTTCTATCGTGAGAATTTTTTTTTTAATTATTTAGAGGTTTGATGCATGGAAAGGATGTCTCTAATATGTGCTTATAGTTAAATATTTTGAATCACTTCATCATGGAGGTAAAGTAATTGGTATGTTTAATAGATTATATACATTACTATATGAAGGTTATGTTTCCAAACCTTAACAACTTCTAGGAGGAAGTCTAAATTAAGGGGAGGGGGATGTAAGGCCCCACCTTGCATGTGATTAGTAAATCCCTAATATGTTTTATGTGATCCTAAATAGATGGTAAGATGTATTATGGATGACAAATAGTGTGATTATTTGATAAAATTCTTGCTTATGCTACTGTGAATATAAGACCCCATTTCGTATCCCCCATTTTATTTCAATCAAACAAGTAGTTAGATGATAATTATGATGAAATGAATGATAAAAATATTTTTAGGATTCATGGGCATTAAACTTTATTTAATTATGATAGATGCACATGTGAATTGTTGGATATAACTTGAAAGTGTTGGGTTATTTGGCATACTAAATTTTGGTAAATGGTTCATTGTTAATGTTATAGGAGTTTAAAATGAATTACTAAGGTGGTAAACAAAATGATGGAGTGACTATTTCATTGACTATATAATTGTATTGGAGCAAGTGTGTATTTCCTTTCATTATAATGAAAATTGAATCATTAGGTTCATTTGATGTATTAATGAGCAAATAGTTCATGAGTGAAAATTATGTGAATTGGATTAGCTAATAATATGAAGAGATATATGATCTAATCATGCTGGCCTTGGTAATGTGCAGGAATCAAATATGCAAATAGGAGGATAGATAAATGTTGGAATCAAATAAAATACATCTTGGGAAGTTCTAAGTGTAGCCCTATTTGACTTAGAAGGGTTTGAGGTTTTATTATTGGATGGGTGATTGAGTAGAATCCAATTTTAGGACATGTGGTGTGAGTTTGGTTGGGGTTGGAACCCTTAGTTAAGATCAAAATTCGTATGGATTTTTCTGTGAGTTTTAAAAAGGGGTTATTGAATCAATTTCTTTGGTTTTTGAACAAGAATAGACCCCTAGGACCTATACCTATGGGTTTGGAACCTTTTTGACACATGTGAACTTGTCCTTGGAGTGTGAAAAGACCCCTCAAAATTCCACATTCATGAATGTGACAAATTCAAAAAAAAAAGTGTTGGGGTTTGGGAAGAGTGACTTGTCACTCTCAACCTTCTACTCCCCAAAATTTCTTGGAATTGGCACAAGACTCACACATGTGTGAGCACTTGTGGGAAAGAGTGTAGGTTTGCAAGATCCTTATATATCTCAAGAAGATGGAAGATTTGGGTATTGCCCACTTCTCCTCTTGGAGAACTTTAGTGTAGATAGTAGAAAGCATGAGAAGAGGAAAGGATTCCACCACTTTGGGAAGACAATGATCATGAGGGTATGGCTTGGAGAGAAAAGATGGATAAAGAGTTTACTTCCTTCACCCTAAAGAAAGAGATAATTTTTTATATTTCCTTTACCCTTGTTTATTGATAGTAAGAAGGTAACATAGTGTATAGATCATGGTAAAAATAAATTAAAAAAATTAAAAATAGAAAACCTAGATATATGAAATTTGTGCTATCTTACTTTATCCCTTTGTAAAAATGAGAAAAGACTCTATTTATCATCATGGAGCTAAAAGTATTCCTTGCTCGGGGATATGGCTAGAGCCCGTGAGGCTCCATGATGCCATTACAGTAGGGTGGAGAGAAAACCCGGTTTAGTTGTATGTCATTCTTTGTATTTCTTATAATTAGTTGTAATAGGGAAAGTTAGTAAGAGTAATCCTTTATAAAATGGTATGTAATTCATTTTATTTCTATGTAATGCTCCAAAGTTGAGAGTTTGAGTAAATGGTATTTTGTTCTAATGAAGAAAGGAAAATGGAAAAAAAAGAAGAAGCAAGTTTTCACTTATTGACATGTTTTTCTATGAATTGTTAAAGTTAGATTTTTTTTTTCTCTTCTTGACCTTTTCTTAAGAAAGCATTTGAGCAATGGTCATTATATGTTCCTTTAGAAAACTTATTTGTATATGATAAATATAGATGTGGAAGTTGTAACGTATATATATGGATAATTAGAAAAAAAATGTGTATCACTTTATTTTAAAAAAAAGTGAAGGAAGAAGAGGTTCTCAATTTTGAGTTTCAAAGAAAGAAAGATAAAATACATTAAGTTCTCATTTTGGACATATTATTTATTTCTCTTGTCCTTTAGACAAATGTATTTGTAACTTCCTATGCTTGGATGAAGAGAGAGAGAGATTTGCATTTAAGAGAAAGAATATACTATGGAAAGAAGATAATCATTTATAATGCATGAATAAAGTGGCTAGTTCTATTTTTTGATACTCATTCATGTTACCCAAGATCTAGGATTAATGATTTTCTAAAGATATAAGTAAATAAACCTTCTTGCAAATCATTTGGGAATTTCCTTATTAAAAATAATGTAAAATCAACCTTGTCACACATAACAAAAGTAAATACGATTACTTGAGCATTAAATTAAAACTGACCTGCTTAATCAATATATTTGCAATAATAACAATTATAATAATACTATTTTTTCTTATAATCAAACAGAAAAATAAATCATATATATTTATACATTGCAGTATTGTGAATCATTAAAATTCTTTATATCTTATTAAACTGCCAAAAAAAGATCAAGTTTGCAATTAATACAAAGTATATAAAACGGTATTAAGTTTAATTTAAGAAGCTTTCCATCCAAATTGAAAATTAAATTATAGAATTTTTTTTATAAAAGAAAGAAATGAAAGAGATTATTTAAGAAAATAGTTATTAATTAAATAAACTTTGTGAGTCTAGTCCCACTCAAATCTTTTTATAAATCATGAGTGTTCTATTTATTTATTTATTTATTTATCTCAAATCAGCAAGCTCAAACATTACAACAACAGTTTTAAAAATATATATTATACATGTATATGTGCTTAAAATAATTGTAAATGGAAATGCAGGCTATCAAGGAGACAATCTAGTGATAATGAATTAGCACACATCTGAAAAATTTGTAGGAGGTTCAGCCATTGAAAGCCTAGCCTTCATCAATGCATAAGCTTTAAAGAAAATAGAAAAAGAAAAAAAAGAAGCTCAAATAGATAGAAGAAAATCAATGCATAAGTACTCAACAGTGGATTTATCACTAAGAGTTGTGAGGAAACAGTAAGGAAAGAGAATAATACCATTGGAGCTAAAAGTCTGATTTTTTTTAGGAGAGCTCAGTCAATAAATAAAAGGGAAAAAAGGAAGTAGTATATAAATAACTATATAAGTACAGTGTGTATAATATTCTGATGATACATCCGTGTATACAAATATATTTTTGTGATTTGAACTACAGAAGAAGAAAATTTCATGCGAATAAGGTGATAGTCACATCTATGGCAAACAATGCAATGTATTTGTGAACAAATGAATAAATAAATAAAATAGAAGTATCAGTCTAGAAATATTAGATACCAGTTAGTGGAAGAGACTAAAGCGAACATTTTCTTTAAAATTTTCTCTTCCATGCAATAGCCCTAGGGTAGAGAACAAAGAGTCTAAACACAGTAAATTAGTGAAGAGAAAAGGGAAAAAATAAGAATAAATAAATGAATAGAGGAAATAACTTCTCCTGCGTTAAATAACTCAATATTGGGATTTTTTTTGTTCTTCCTTAGGTTGCATGAGGAAGCTTCTGAATGTGTTTACTTATTGACCTAGATTACCTTGGTTGCTACATTACACTGCAATTTCAATTTGGGTATCCTATCATTGTAGTTTTGTGCTGCAGCCGCATCGTTGGACTTCTTCTTGTTGGTGAAGCTCCCATGACGCCTTAGTCTTGGTAGGGTACAAGTTAAAAATAAAAGAAAATAAAAGAATCCTCTTGTGAACATTTAGAGTTTCCAAAATGTTACATGAATCTAAAGTGGATCATGTTAATAAGGTTAAGGGGTCATATTAGCTAAACATCTACAGTGGAAAATACCTTTAACATAGGAGTTCCACTCAACCTCTCAGGCTTCCTCTAATAGCTCTGATGGGATGGAAATTTACCCACAACTTGTTAGTGTAATCCTGCATGAACATTTAGTCATGCATTTAAATCATTAGATGTGACATAAAGGCATGCTCACAGTTATGTCGGGGGTTGCAGTGTTGACATACCTGAGTGAGTAGGTGTGAGGTGTTGGTTCATCCTGTCAATAGGTTCATTCTTCTATAAGTCTCACAAGATAGATGTTGTTTCATCGTGCCTATTAAATGTCTCTCTGGAAATCTGCATCCTCACATAGAAGTCTTGCTTACTATCAAAAATAGGAGTAAATGGTTCCTCTACACATCATTAATGGCGAAAGCTCAATAATGTATTTTTTTGGCTTTCCTAGATTCCATGAGATCTATGAATTTTAGAGTTGTGATGATGCCTTACATAATGACACCTGCTTATAAAAGATATTACATATAGATAAAGAAATATCTTAATAACTATTCCTGACTCATATTAGCCAGCATTAGTAATTAATGATATAACTATAAATATGTGAGTGATTAATAAATGATTTAAATATTTTGTTTTATTAA
>VDFB02000003.1:383631174-383941410 GCA_007258455.2 Sequoia sempervirens | reverse complement strand
TTTTGCTCCCAGTTAACCTTCAGAGTGCCTAAAATAGGCCTTTTTTTCTTTTTTGCATAACTTTTCGCCACGAAGTCGGTTTTTCGCAAACAAGATATCGTCGGAAAGGTGGTTCGACGAACTTCGCAGTGGTGCAGGTTATTTTTCCAGATTTTGTCATTTTTTGCCAGATTTTTCAGCTTGAAGGTACAAGTGCATTTATTGCTTGTTCTTGATGTAACTTTTGCCAACGAAGTCGAAATTTGGCAAACTTTTTTTTGAAATTGATCAGAAAATCGCAAGGAATCTGTTTGTAACCTCTTTTTTCAGCTTTGCAAGCTCCTTATTCTGAAAAATTGTAAAAATCACCGTGTGTTATAAACGGTTGATTTGAGCTTGTCACTTGTAAAATTGCAAGTTTTGTTCATTGTAATTTGCTGGGGGGGTTGCAAAATCAGTTTTTAATACATTCTGGGGGGGTGAAAGGCACAATTTAAGTGCCACATTGTCCTTTTCTTTTGGTGATTCATGGCGGATCTAAGACAAATTGAACCACTCACTCCACACAATTATCATACATGGAAGCTAAAAATGACACAATTGTTGCAATCTAAGGGTCTATGGGTAATGTTAGATGCAGAACAACCTGAATTTACAAGGGATTATGAAAAGTTTGTCCATAGATGTAAAATGGATGAAGCAAAAGGGCTCATTGGCCTACATGTATCTGATAATCTGTTGTTTCATATTTCAGAGTGCAAAACACCTAAGAATGTTTGGGACAAACTTGAAGAATTGTATGGTAAAGTAAATCATTTCAAAACCTTGCAACTTCAAGCAGAACTTCAATCCCTCTCTCCAGATGCGTTTCCTTCAATGCAGGATTTTCTTGCTCAATTCAAGATGATTTTGTCACAGTTGAAAGGATGTGGACATGATGTATCTAGTGATGAATGTATCTTCTTGATTCTGTCTAAGTTAAAGGGCCCTTATCAAGTGTTTTCTTCTACTTTCTATTCAACCATGGATGCAATGGGGAAAGATTACAAAATGCCTACATTTGAGTTGTTTTGTGAGCGTCTTACTAGGGAGGAGGCCAAGTTAATTCAGTTGGATGCCTTACCTAATTCTATGAATCATGCTCTAATGGCTCAATCATCCAAGGGTAAAGGAAAGAACAAGAAGAAGCCCAAAGCAGAATCATCTTCTGGTAGTGAGAATCCCTCCAAGCCGAAGCCGAAGAACAATCAGAAGTCCACTCAATCTCCTTCTTCTTCTACCTCTGGAGATTCTTCTTCCAAGTCCAAGAACAAGAAAGGAGATCCTTGTTCATTTTGTGGCAAAAATGGACATGATGCATCTCATTGCTTTAAGAGATTAGAGGCCTTGGAGGAAGCCATGAAGAAGCACAATATTTCAGTGGCTAAGCCTTCTTCAATGGGCAAAGGGCAAGCTCTTTCTGCACGAGCTATGCATTCACCTTCAGATAGTTGGATTCTTGATTCAGGTGCCTCACATCACATGACAAATTCACGAGATCTACTTGATTCCATAGTTCATACTTCTACTTCTCAGATTGCAATTGGGAACTCTTCTAAGATTCCAGTTTTGGGGACAGGCTCCGTTCAAATGCTAGATGGGTGCATTGAGGATGTTTTACTTGTTCCTGATATTTCAGCGAATCTTCTTTCCGTATATCAGATTTGTCATTCTGGAGATGGGAAGTTAGTTGAGTTTTCTCCACAAAATGTGACTATTAGACAGTTACAAGATCCTGAGAAGGTTGTCGCAACAGGAGTAGTTGATCATGAGAATCATTTATATGGATTTGATGGATTTGAGTCTACATCAAGTTCATGTTTTGTTGCTCATGCTGATTCAATGAGCAAGCTTTGGCATGAGAGATTTGGGCACTTGAATTATAGATATTTTCAGCAAATGAAAGCACATAACTTAGTGGTTAGTCTTCCAAAGATCACTTGCACAGATGGTGTTTGTCAAGGATGTGTTCTTGGCAAGCAACATCAAGATCCTTTTCCTAAGGGTCACGCTACACGTGCATCCACACCCCTTGAGTTGGTCCATAGTGATCTTATGTCATTCCCAACTCCTTCTTTTTCAGGGGCCAAGTATGTGCTAACATTCATTGATGATTTTTCCCGCCGGACATGGGTCTATTTTTTGAAGCTCAAGAGTGAAGTCCTCACCAACTTCAAGACCTTCAAAACCTTTGTGGAGAAGCAGTCAGGTTTTTCTCTTCGACAAATACGCACAGATAATGGGAGGGAGTATGTCAATCAGGCATTTCAAGATTTTTGCAGTGTGCATGGTATTCTTCATCAGCACACAGTTCCTTACACTCCTCAACAGAATGGTGTGGCGGAGAGAAAGAACAGGACTCTCATGGAAATGGCCAATTGTATGATTCAGTCTAGGTCCATAGCTCCCGCTTTTTGGGCCGAAGCTGTCAATTGTGCCAACTATATTCAGAATCCTATGCCCCACAAGGCAGTGCGAAATATGACCCCTGAGGAGGCTTGGTCTCATTGCAAGCCTAATGTTTCCTTCTTCAGAGTATTCGGTAGTGAGGCTTGGGCATTCATTCTGAATGGTCGGCATAAATCCATGGAGAAGAAGAGTCAGCGTTACATCTTTGTTGGCTATTGTGAGGATGTGAAGGCATACAGATTGTTTGATCCTGACACACGAGAGGTTCATTTCCGACGTGATGTTCAATTTTCTGAGACCTTCACCCAGCCAGATCCTCCTACAACTTCTTCTTCATCACAACCTACTCAGTCTTCTTCAGTTGATTCTACTTTGCTACTTGAGGAAGACTTTGATGATGGTCTTGATGAACCTCCTCCTCACTCACCCACTAGGCCACGATGGGCTCGAGTTACTCTTGAGGAGGCTGGTCCTCTTGTTGGTGATCCCACAGACACTCGCTGCACTCGTTCTCAGACTTCTGGAATTAGTCTTTTGAGTCATGCAGTTTCAGATGATCCTCATAAGTTTTCAGATGCTTCAGGTATTCCAGAGTGGGATAGTGCTATGGATGATGAGTATTCTTCCTTGATGAAGAATCATACTTGGGATCTTGTACCTCTTCCTAAGGGAAGAAAGTTGGTTCGATGCAAGTGGGTGTATCGTACCAAGTATGCAGCAGATGGTTCCATTGACAAGTACAAGGCTCGTCTTGTTGCAAAGGGGTTTTCTCAAGTTGAAGGGATTGACTATTCCGAGACCTTTGCCCCTGTTGCCAAGATGGATTCTATTCGCCTTGTCCTTGCTATAGCTGCATCTCAGGAATGGTCAGTGTTTCAGATGGATGTGAAGAGTGCTTTCTTGCATGGGGATCTTCATGAGGAGATCTATATGGAGCAGCCACCAGGTTTTGTGCAAGACTCTTCACTTGTTTGCAGGCTTCGACGTTCATTGTATGGTCTCAAACAAGCCCCTAGGGCTTGGTATGAGAAGATGGATAGTTTCTTGCTTGCTTTCGGCTACACTCGCTGCCATTCCGATCCCACAGTTTATACACAAAGACATGGAGAGGATCTACTTATCCTTGTGCTCTACGTGGATGATTTGATTCTCACAGGGAGTTCTACTTCCATGATTCAGAGTACACAACGAGCATTGATGGAGCGATTTGATATGACCGACCTTGGCCTTTTGCATTACTTCCTTGGTCTTCAGATTCACTGACTTCCGGGAGGGGATCTTCGGCTTTCCAAGAGAAGTATACTTTGATTTGTTTGCAAAGATTTGGCATGTAATACTGCAAGCCCGCCTCTTACATTCCAGTCAGGTGTTGTACTGTCTTCCAGTTGTACTACTCCTCTGGATTGATCCGGTATCGGTGGTTGGTTGGCAGTCTTTTGTACTTGACACATAGTCATCCTGATATTTCCTTTGCAGTTGGACTTGTCTCTCGCTTCTCACAGGAGCCTCATGAGAGTCATTGGAAGGCCGCCAAGTGTATCTTGAGATACATTCAGGGCACTACACATTTTGGCATTCACTACACTTTAGGTGCATCTTAGATTGTGGGCTTCACTGACTCAGATTGGGCTGGTGATGTCAATGATCGGAAGTCTACTTCTGGCTTTGTCTTTTGCCTTGGTTCTGGTCTGATTGCATGGTCATGCAAGAAGTAGACAGCTATTGCATTATCATCGACAGAGGCTGAGTATCGAGGTGCTGTGTTGGCTAGTCAGGAGGTTTTGTGGCTTCAACAGTTGATGACTGAGTTCGGATTCCCTTCCACTCATCCCACTACTCTTTGGTGTGACAATCAGAGTTCCATTCATATTTCACGCAACCCAGTGGAGCATCAGCGGACTAAGCATATTGAGATCCACATTATTACGCTTCATGTCGAGGCTGACTCATCGGGATGGTGTTCTCGGCTTAGATGTTGCCTCTCTGAGATCAGCGGGTTGGAGACATCTTCTGGCATCACCTTGTTATCTTTAGTTGCACTTGATACTTGGGGTGAAGGAGGAAGTTGTCCTTGGGGAGTTGAGGAGTCCTCCTTCCTTCGTGGATTTTCTTTGTTTCTTTTCTCTCTTTTTGGAGAGGAGTTTTCTCCATAGGGTTTTCTCCTTTTCTCGCTTGTGAGGGATTTTTTGTTTTACATGGGTACCTCATCAAGCCCTAGTTAGCAGGGACCCATCTTTTGCATGTTGCATTGGTTTATACCTCCCTAAGTTGCACTTAAGGGGGGGTGTTGGTGTGAATAAGTCTTGTACCTAGTTTATTCCTTTACTAGGGACTTAGGGGACTTAATTCACATGTTAAGTTTACTTAGGCTATTAGTTGTCATATCTAGATAAGTATTAGTTGTCTTATCTAGAATTTCCACTTTCCTAGGTAGTTATGAGTTAGTTGTCTCATGTGATAGGATTAAGATACTTGTCATGATCTTGTCTTATCCTATCTCTCATCCTTGCCTTTATAAGCAAGGCATCTCTAGCATATTTGTTAATTTGGCATATAGCATTGTATAGTATTGCATTCATCATATTGTATCATATTGCAATCCTTGTTTGGTGGAATAGCATCTTCCATTGTTGCTTCTCTCTATCTCTTGTGGAGGTTCTTTGGCGTTGCAGATTGAAGATCTTGGGTTGTTAACTCCAACAATAATGACATGAACCAAGGTTAATAATAATACTATTATGTGGATGGAATGAGAGTAATGTTATAACCTTGATTGAGACTAGATGTTAATACTAATATTGATGAATGCACCATGTTCAAGTAGAGATAAGAATGTTATGATTGGTTTGTCTGGTAGATAGCAATAATATGGTGTACACAAGAATTAATTAACAATGTTAGTATTTTTGGTTGACTAAAAAAATAATTTAACATTTTATTAAAGAATTCACTGTTGATTATTGATAATAATTCTATTGAGGTTAATTTTTATTAGAAGTGTTATATTAAGGGTTAAATTGTGACAAGATAGTAATACTATCATAATAACTAATTATAGATTAATACTCGTCGATGCTTAAGAAATAATATTATTATCATAGGATAGTTGGTCAAGTAATTGGTTGCTGTCATGGGTTAAGGTATAACATCAACTCTATACTTAATATTGTTTGATATTTCTCAAGGAAAGATTATTGTTAATTAATCATGGAATCATGTTATTATTCAATAGACCATTTAATACACTCATTTAATATGCGTATAAATATACGACTAAGTGGTTTGGTATAAATGTTGTATTTGTAATCCATCAATGCTTAAATATGTTATTCGATAGTTTATGATTTAAAAAATAAAAATTTGTTGGGTTTTTCTAGCAAAAATTATGGGCATGAAACTTGGTATCAGAGTCCTAGGTTGCAACTCTAGGGAGCTCTAGGGATGAATTGTGCATTAAGTATTGTGTGTGTGTGGATAAATGTGCAAACCATTTTATGTAAGTTAGAATAAATAAATAAAATGATAAGGAAAAATTCTAAGGGACTCACATAGTGTAGTAGTTGAGTACTTAGTTGTAATTATTTAACCCAAATAAGGTTGTAAAGTACTAAATTGTCAATAATTGATGGTTATAGATAGATCAAACAATTATTTAACTAATGGCATTCAAATTTTTAAAGAAACTCAATCTAAACATGGTCCCTTGATTTAAGCAAATAAGGTGAACGACTTGAGCCACATATTAGTCTAATTAACAAGGGCTATGGTGGGAATCTAGCCTTCTGAAATTAAATTTTCTTAAGCCTTAGACAAGTTATAATCGAGTTCTTGAAGTATGGGCTTTACTTAAAATGCATGAATAGTTTAATAGGACATTATGATGTGTAGTATTAAAGAAACATTATTTTGTTGACTTCCTAAGACCATAATTCTTAAATATAATAATAATGTAATTTCTTAAAAGTAGTGGGTGTTTAGGAAGCAACATATTTTGTTATAGAAACCATAGTATGAAGTAAGGATGGAACATCATGACTATATTTGGAAACGTGTAACTAGCCAAAAAAGAAAGAGTTATATGGACCAAGAAAGAGATTAATGTGTTAAAGGTCGTAATTAAATGAGATTAAATCTCTTAACCCTTGATTTTAGCAACAACAAGAGTGAAAGAATAGGAAACCTCTTGACCTTGTTTTATGTGCAATTTGAGCACCCCATACATTTAGGATTTAAAATATTGTCAAAGATTAAAATTAAAACTTTAAGATGTAGATTGTTGGACCTAAGTCTAAGGACTTGTTCATGATTGGGTAATAGGTTCAAGATACTCATGAGCTACTACTTTGCATGCCCTAGACCATGGTACATTCCTAGGTCTTTCCTATTACTCAAGAATCTTAATTTACACATAACTATGTATAAGGACATAATTCCTATTCTTATGAATCAACAAAGGAATCACTTTATGGATGGTAGGAGAAATTTCATGTATGATGATATCAACTTATAATCAAAACCTTGGATTGTATAGTAAATCCAATTTACGAAAAAGGTTAAAACTAGATTCTACCTTGAATTGAATGATTAAAACTTAAAGTATTTAAAAACTTTTGCAAATAAATGGAAACCTAGTAAACCTAATAGAGTTATAACAACAATAAAACTCTTACGTCTCATTGGTTAAAGTTTAAATAACATACAAAATAACTCAAATTCTAAGATTCAAGCCCAAGGTGAATGCATAGAAGGATTAAATTAAGATATGATTGTGAGGATCAATATATGTGGTGTTTAAATTATTTCCTATAATAATTATATATAAAAACCTTTTTGAAGAGACCTTATCAAAATATGAAGTTGGTGTAAAACATTGCCTAGGAAGTAGTCATGTATACAATTAGGTGTTGACCTTGAAGGTTGTGGATGTCACAAAAATTGAATAATCAATTGTGGAATTTATAAATTGAGCAATGAATTATGTGTGATTTGTGGTGTATTAAGTGATTAGAAAGTTAACTATATAGATAAGAAACATTAAAGTAGACTTGTAAAAATTTCAACTAATGTTATGCATTCTATACCATTGACTATACATACACCTTGGGGGAACATATATACTTGAATGTAAAGGTGAAAAATTGAAAGTAGATAAAACCTTCAAGACTTTTACTCAGTGTGCATTGTTATGAGGTTAGATGGAACCGTGCTTTTTTCTTAATGATAGTTATAACATGTGAATAAATGGTTCAACCATAGATAGAAAAATGCAAGATTTGTAAAAATATATTAATAAGTTGAGAGAATTACTCTTCCATTATTTATCATTTGCTTTATGCATTGAGTGTACTTTTCTTCTCATATTGTAATGTTTCAAACAAAAATGATTGACTATCTTCCTTATTAAGTACGAAACCTTCTTTAACATGTGAAAATTATAGTGGAATTACCCATATCGATATGTTAGTGAACATAACAAAACATGGTTGAATGAAAGAGGAAGACTAGTATGGATAAATATAGAAAACCAATCTTTACCATATATGTGATGTCAAAGATTAACTTAGTAAAATGGGAAGTGTGGTGTACCATGTATTGTTAAATTTTAGGAAAGTGGGGTAATATAAATAAGCTACACTTGTGCATCATCTAGTGATTTATTTTACATATGTATTTAAAGTGAGTAGATGTTTACAAAAATTGAGAAGCAAAGTTAAAATTGTTTAAAGAAAATGGAGTGTATGTAAGTGAATTGATTTTGTTCTATAATATGGTGAATTTCATAGTGTATTATGTTATGTCATGTGAAGTGAAACTAGTAAATGTGTTGTGCTCCAAATACATGATACAGGGTATCAAACTTGGAATAGGGGTGGTGGACATCTAGTATGATCCCCTATGTGTACCCTTTGTGATGGCCTTTATGTAAGCTAGCTAGTTGTGAGTTTATGTAAATGTGTTAAGTGCGCAAGTTAAATGTGATGCATTCCTTTGTGAGTCTTATTTGTATGTTAAATGTGTGCGCCTAGTGTATGGTTCCCCCCTTATGGGAGTACGATGCCAGCTATTGTAAATAGGGGTTGAGAGGCACATGTTCTCCCATCAGGAAATTATGAGCTCGAGGCATTGTCCCTAATCCTGAAAAAGGATCTATGTCGAGTCATTGTAATACTCCCATGGAAGTTGATCGTGGCCTACTCCCCCACATATTAGAGCCACACTCGTTGGTTCACAGTGCAAACCTACCCCTTGATGTTTATAACCCATGGGTAAAGGATGGAATTATGTGGACCATATAGATTACAGATTTTGGATATTTCAACAATGCTAGATATTGGTACTATGTGAAAATGTTAACCATAATTTTGTGCGTTATCATATTTATGTGGTCAGGGACCACCAATTATTCATATTTATGTGGTCAGTGACCACCAGCTATTCATATTTATGTGGTTAGGGACCACCAACAATTGCATGCTATTATACTTATGTGGTTAGAGAATTACCATTCCCCTCCTCCCCCTTAGGTGGCTTATCAAGTCACATGGTGCTTGTAATGTGAAAATTCTATTGTTGAAAAATAAATTATTGAAAATTTCTTAATTGATGCTTTATTTTATTTTACACCAGCAGTGTGAATTTTATGTTTATTTTATTAGGCTATTCAACCATTTGAAGATTTTTATAGTTTGAGTTTCCTCAAGGACTTATTTAATTTCATTTTTGAATTAATATTGGAATGCTGAAATGTAGCTACAATTGATCTTTATTTGGTTTTTCTCTTGATTTTATAATTTTCTATCTTATTGAAATGATGGTTTATGATCTTATGATTTCTTGGTTTGAGGCTTTCTTAATGTTTTCTAACTGTTGGTAAGAATTGTGTAATGTGGCATATGTAAACTTCCATATCCCAAGGGGTTCCCTAGCAGGTCGTATAGGGGAGTATATGCACTGGGGAATTGTGAATTATTTTAAAGGGGTTGCAAATGGGACCAGTATGGGACGGTCATTAATCCATTCTTCCCCTAGATCTATGATTGATCTTGTTGTACCTTCTTTTGGAGGATAACCCCCTTAAACTAAGGGAAGGTACTAGGAAATGTATGGAGGGGTCCTTAGAGAAGGGCCTCAAGAACATATTTCCTAATGGCTATGGTATCCAAGAATATCCATCCTTGTAAACCCCATTGAACCTTGTAACATGATTATGTAATTATTGTGATGCGTGGATACATTTGTAATTAAATAGTTACATGTGAAAAGACTTGACTGCTATGTGAGAAAGAAAGTGACAAAAAAAATTGGGAATATCATTATTCTAGAGACATGATTGATATTGGAAAGAAAATATGTTTGAAAACATCATGAGTGATGTTTATGATGCAAAAAGGGAACCTTCAAGGGTGGATAAGGATGTTATTGTGTTTTGGATACATGTTGGTGTAATTGTTAATAAAAGAATGTTAATTACATAGATAATTACTAGTATTTATTACATTGTGAGTAATATATTGGTAAAATGTTCTATCGTGAGAATTTTTTTTTTAATTATTTAGAGGTTTGATGCATGGAAAGGATGTCTCTAATATGTGCTTATAGTTAAATATTTTGAATCACTTCATCATGGAGGTAAAGTAATTGGTATGTTTAATAGATTATATACATTACTATATGAAGGTTATGTTTCCAAACCTTAACAACTTCCAGGAGGAAGTCTAAATTAAGGGGAGGGGGATGTAAGGCCCCACCTTGCATGTGATTAGTAAATCCCTAATATGTTTTATGTGATCCTAAATAGATGGTAAGATGTATTATGGATGACAAATAGTGTGATTATTTGATAAAATTCTTGCTTATGCTACTGTGAATATAAGACCCCATTTCGTATCCCCCATTTTATTTCAATCAAACAAGTAGTTAGATGATAATTATGATGAAATGAATGATAAAAATATTTTTAGGATTCATGGGCATTAACCTTTATTTAATTATGATAGATGCACATGTGAATTGTTGGATATAACTTGAAAGTGTTGGGTTATTTGGCATACTAAATTTTGGTAAATGGTTCATCGTTAATGTTATAGGAGTTTAAAATGAATTACTAAGGTGGTAAACAAAATGATGGAGTGACTATTTCATTGACTATATTCTTGTATTGGAGCAAGTGTGTATTTCCTTTGATTATAATGAAAATTGAATCATTAGGTTCATTTGATGTATTAATGAGCAAATAGTTCATGAGTGAAAATTATGTGAATTGGATTAGCTAATAATATGAAGAGATATATGATCTAATCATGCTGGCCTTGGTAATGTGCAGGAATCAAATATGCAAATAGGAGGATAGATAAATGTTGGAATCAAATAAAATACATCTTGGGAAGTTCTAAGTGTAGCCCTATTTGACTTAGAAGGGTTTGAGGTTTTATTATTGGATGGGTGATTGAGTAGAATCCAATTTTAGGACATGTGGTGTGAGTTTGGTTGGGCTTGGAACGCTTAGTTAAGATCAAAATTCGTATGGATTTTTCTGTGAGTTTTAAAAAGGGGTTATTGAATCAATTTCTTTGGTTTTTGAACAAGAATAGACCCCTAGGACCTATACCTATGGATTTGGAACCTTTTTGACACATGTGAACTTGTCCTTGGAGTGTGAAAAGACCCCTCAAAATTCCACATTCATGAATGTGACAAATTCAAAAAAAAAAGTGTTGGGGTTTGGGAAGAGTGACTTGTCACTCTCAACCTTCTACTCCCCAAAATTTCTTGGAATTGGCACAAGACTCACACATGTGTGAGCACTTGTGGGAAAGAGTGTAGGTTTGCAAGATCCTTATATATCTCAAGAAGATGGAAGATTTGGGTATTGCCCACTTCTCCTCTTGGAGAACTTTAGTGTAGATAGTAGAAAGCATGAGAAGAGGAAAGGAGTCCACCACTTTGGGAAGATAATGATCATGAGGGTATGGCTTGGAGAGAAAAGATGGATAAAGAGTTTACTTCCTTCACCCTAAAGAAAGAGATAAGTTTTTCTATTTCCTTTACCCTTGTTTATTGATAGTAAGAAGGTAAGATAGTGTATAGATCATGGTAAAAATAAATTAAAAAAATTAAAAATAGAAAACCTAGATATATGAAATTTGTGCTATCTTACTTTATCCCTTTGTAAAAATGAGAAAAGACTCTATTTATCATCATGGAGCTAAAAGTATTCCTTGCTCGGGGATATGGCTAGAGCCCGTGAGGCTCCATGACGCCATTACAGTAGGGTGGAGAGCAAACCCAGTTTAGTTGTATGTCATTCTTTGTATTTCTTATAATTAGTTGTAATAGGGAAAGTTAGTAAGAGTAATCCTTTATAAAATGGTATGTAATTCATTTTATTTCTATGTAATGCTCCAAAGTTGAGAGTTTGAGTAAATGGTATTTTGTTCTAATGAAGAAAGGAAAATGGAAAAGAAGCAAGTTTTCACTTATTGACATGTTTTTCTATGAACTGTTAAAGTTAGATTTTTTTTTTCTCTTCTTGACCTTTTCTTAAGAAAGCATTTGAGCAATGGTCATTATATGTTCCTTTAGAAAACTTATTTGTATATGATAAATATAGATGTGGAAGTTGTAACGTATATATATGGATAATTAGAAAAAAAATGTGTATCACTTTATTTTAAAAAAAAGTGAAGGAAGAAGAGGTTCTCAATTTTGAGTTTCAAAGAAAGAAAGATAAAATACATTAAGTTCTCATTTTGGACATATTATTTATTTCTCTTGTCCTTTAGACAAATGTATTTGTAACTTCCTATGCTTGGATGAAGAGAGAGAGATTTGCATTTAAGAGAAAGAATATACTATGGAAAGAAGATAATCATTTATAATGCATGAATAAAGTGGCTATTTCTATTTTTTGATACTCATTCATGTTACCCAAGATCTAGGATTAATGATTTTCTAAAGATATAAGTAAATAAGCCTTCTTGCAAATCATTTGGGAATTTCCTTATTAAAAATAATGTAAAATCAACCTTGTCACACATAACAAAAGTAAATACGATTACTTGAGCATTAAATTAAAACTGACCTGCTTAATCAATATATTTGCAATAATAACAATTATAATAATACTATTTTTTCTTATAATCAAACAGAAAAATAAATCATATATATTTATACATTGCAGTATTGTGAATCATTAAAATTATTTATATCTTATTAAACTGCCAAAAAAAGATCAAGTTTGCAATTAATACAAAGTATATAAAATGGTATTAAGTTTAATTTAAGAAGCTTTCCATCCAAATTGAAAATTAAATTATAGAAAATTTTTTATAAAAGAAAGAAATGAAAGAGATTATTTAAGAAAATAGTTATTAATTAAATAAACTTTGTGAGTCTAGTCCCACTCAAATATTTTTATAAATCATGAGTGTTCTATTTATTTATTTATTTATTTATCTCAAATCAGCAAGCTCAAACATTACAACAACAGTTTTAAAAATATATATTATACATGTATATGTGCTTAAAATAATTGTAGATGGAAATGCAGGCTATCAAGGAGACAATCTAGTGATAATGAATTAGCACACATCTGAAAAATTTGTAGGAGGTTCAGCCATTGAAAGCCTAGCCTTCATCAATGCATAAGCTTTAAAGAAAATAGAAAAAGAAAAAAAAGAAGCTCAAATAGATAGAAGAAAATCAATGCATAAGTACTCAACAGTGGATTTATCACTAAGAGTTGTGAGGAAACAGTAAGGAAAGAGAATAATACCATTGGAGCTAAAAGTCTATTTTTTTTAGGAGAGCTCAGTCAATAAAAAAAAGGGAAAAAAGGAAGTAGTATATAAATAACTATATAAGTACAGTGTGTATAATATTCTGATGATACATCCATGTATACAAATATATTTTTGTGATTTGAACTACAGAAGAAGAAAATTTCATGCGAATAAGGTGACAGTCACATCTATGGCAAATAATGCAATGTATTTGTGAACAAATGAATAAATAAATAAAATAGAAGTATCAGTCTAGAAATATTAGATACCAGTTAGTGGAAGAGACTAAAGCGAACATTTTCTTTAAAATCCTCTCTTCCATGCAATAGCCCTAGGGTAGAGAACAAAGAGTCTAAACACAGTAAATTAGTGAAGAGAAAAGGGAAAAAATAAGAATAAATAAATGAATAGAGGAAATAACTTCTCCTGCGTTAAATAACTCAATATTGGGAATTTTTTTGTTCTTCCTTAGGTTGCATGAGGAAGCTTCTGAATGTGTTTACTTATTGACCTAGATTGCCTTGGTTGCTACATTACACTACAATTTCAATTTGGGTATCCTATAATTGTAGTTTTGTGCTGCAGCCGCATCGTTGGACTTCTCCTTGTTGGTGAAGCTCCCATGACGCCTTAGTCTTGGTAGGGTACAAGTTAAAAATAAAAGAAAATAAAAGAATCCTCTTGTGAACATTTAGAGTTTCCAAAATGTTACATGAATCTAAAGTGGATCATGTTAATAAGGTTAAGGGGTCATATTAGCTAAACATCTACAGTGGAAAATACCTTTAACATAGGAGTTCCACTCAACCTCTCAGGCTTCCTCTAATAGCTCTGCTGGTGATGGAAATTTACCCACAACTTGTTAGTGTAATCCTGCATGAACATTTAGTCATGCATTTAAATCATTAGATGTGACATAAAGGCATGCTCACAGTTATGTCGGGGGTTGCAGTGTTGACATACCTGAGTGAGTAGGTGTGAGGTGTCGGTTCATCCTGTCAATAGGTTCATTCTTCTATAAGTCTCACAAGATAGATGTTGTTTCATCGTGCCTATTAAATGTCTCTCTGGAAATCTGCATCCTCACATAGAAGTCTTGCTTGCTATCAAAAATAGGAGTAAATGGTTCCTCTACACATCATTAATGGTGAATAATATTAATGTTACTATGAGAGTGAAAATTAATAATATTAATGTTACTATGAGAGTGAAAATTAATGGGATTAACAATAATAATCGTTAATATCATTAGTTTAATAATGATATTATTATTAATATCAAAACAAAATTTTATTGTTGTGATATAAAGGTATAACTTCATTATATATAAATATTTTGGTTAAAGAAACTAATGTTAGTAGTGATAATGTGAAGTTTAGTAGTTATATGTTACTCGAATCATTTATACCTCTATTTTAGTAGGTTGTTTAGCAATAACGATATGAAGAATGATGAACCAAGGTTGATAATAATACTATTATGTGGATGGAATGAGAGTAATTTTATAACATTGATTGAGACTAGATGTTAATACTAATATTGATGAATGCACCATGTTCAAGTAGAGATAAGAATGTTATGATTGGTTTGTCAGGTAGATAGAAATAATATGGTGTACATAAGAATTAATTAACAATGTTAGTATTTTTGGTTGACTAACAAAATAATAAAATTTTATTAAAGAATTCATTGTTGATTATTGATAATAATTCTATTGAGAAAAATTGTTATTAGAAGTGTTATATTAAGGGTTAAATTTTGACAAGATAGTAATACTATCATAATAACTAATCATAGATTAATACTCGTCAATTCTTAAGAAATAATATTATTATCATAGGCTAGTTGGTTAGGTAATTGGGTGGTGTCATGGGTTAAGGTATAACAACAACTCTATACTTAATATTGTTTGATATTTCTCAAGGAAAGATTATTCTTAATTAATCATGGAATCATGTTGTTATTTAATAGACCATTTAATACGCTCATTTAATATGTGTATAAATATACGATTGAGTGGTTTGGTATAAATGTTGTATTTGTAATCCATCAATGCTTAAATATGTTATTCGATAGTTTATGGTTTAAAAAAAAAAATTGTTGGGTTTTTCTAGTGAAAATTATGGGCATGACAGTCTTTGTGGATGTATTTCATCCATTATGGTGAGATTGTTATGCCTCGCGGAGTATCCATTTTATTGGTTCAATATTTCTTGTGAGACAATCTGTTGTGTTGGATATTTTGTGTGGAGTGTTTAGAGAGAGTGGTTCTAGGTGGGGGCCGGCACACAAAGAGGCTATCAGGGTAACCCACAGAGAATTAGAGTAATCAGTGAAAACCTAAGAAATAAATCATGGGTGGGGATTAAAGATTAAAAATGTAATTGTGATGCCTCATCCGCCTGTTAGTGATGTCATAGACTAAAGGGGACTAAGAAGGTCATGGTTGGCAAGATCGTTGCCTTGTCTTCATGAAAGGTTAACGATTCCCTATGAGTAACCCTATGGAGTGGCGCCTTGAGATAGGCTATTAGGAGAACCATAGATGGAGGCGGCACCTTAACTAGGTTGTCAAGATAATCCATGTAGATATGGAGATGGCACCTTGTGATAGATTGTCTAGATAATCCATGTTAAACATGTGATGACACTCTCCTCTAACATTCTATTTGTGTTGTTTTGCGGTAGTCCTCTTGAAGTAGTCCTTTGATATTATGTCTTGATATTTATTGAAGATGTGTTTGCCATGAGTAATTGTTGTATCATTTGTAAGTGAGTTAATGTTAGGGTTTGCAAGTGGTCCATTGTTATGTCATTTGGCAATTTGTTGTTGTTTAGTCTTCAATGTTGTCTAGTGATAGTATGTTATTTCGTATGGATTTTAGTCTTTGTTATTGTTAGAAATGCTTGGTCAGGGATCCTTCCTTGTCTACTCCCAGCACAGGGGTGGTTGGGTGGAACGTGCTTCGCACCCCGTTGGGTTTCCTTTGGTTACAGTTGTATCTTTCATTGTAGGGTTTTGACAGATGAAGTTGATCCAGTGTTCTTATGTACCAAACGTATGTTTATACACTCCAGATGTATTTCATAATTGATGTATCTCCCACTTATGATCGGATGATCTTGATGTAATTTGTATATGTGGTTATTGAGATGTATTTTTAGATAGTTATATTGTACTATCTTATGAATGTAATGTATATTCAGGCCATGTATTTGTTTAGGAACTATCATTTGTAATAGTTGGTTAAGTTGTGTTGTATGTGTCAAAATATGTAACACTTTATATCTTTATAATTTCATTTGTTGTCATATGTACATATGGTATTAATATGGTTATTGCTTAATGGATATTTTAAATGGTGATATGGAAATGAATGGCTTTACGTAATTGTTTAATTATTGTTTAGTCTATTATCTTCGTTATGGGTTAGTGTAGTAATGTCCTCGTGTACCCCAAGGGAGTTTGTGGTGTTTCTTTGAACAATTTAATATTGTTATACTTGAGTACATTTATTATGTTCCTTTTTTTAAAAAAAATTATTGTGTCTTTATTAGTTCCTTTGGGGTTCGCACGGCGGGGTGTTACACAAGGGAAGAAGAATATAACGTAACATATTCATATAAGACACTACCATTCCACATAATTATCAAGATCTACTGCCTACATAAATAGCCCTAAGTAGTTTGTGCCTAGGCCCATCTATGTTCTTTGTTAATAATTACTGAAGAGAAGTAGAAAAATTGTATAAGAGGTGATAGAATAACAATTATTTGATACAAGTCATTTTAAAAGGATATTTTTCATAAATGTTCTATCTATAATATTTAATGCCAAAAAATGTAGCTCCTATGTTAATCAGTATAACGACAAATATGCACATAGATAACCAAAACAATAAACCAAGGCTGACAAAATTACAAACCATAACAATTATTTTTGATGAAAGAAAGAAGATTTAACTACAATTTCTCCTATGGTAATAGGTATAAATCCAAAGATGCACAACCATAACTACAAACAATAAATAAAGGCCACAAAAATTACTGACCCCGACCATATTTTTTTGACGAAAAAAGAAGATTTAACTACAATTTCCCCAAATCCACATTAAATAGAACTCCTAAAGCCAATAGGTAGCAATAATCTATGTAAAATGAGTACAACCCCACACACTTCATTGAAAAATTTGAGCTACATCACCTAGCATTAAATATTATAGACAAATAGAGAAATGGTAAAAGAGGTATTAGAATAACACTAAACAACCAAAAATTAGTAACCCTAACCATTTTTTTTGACAAAAGAAAGAAGATTTAATTCTAATTTCTCCACCCACAAAGAGTGATAATCTCCTTAAAGTCTCCAAAATGGGTATAACTCCAAAGATAGAAACATATAACAAGAAGGTCATTAATGAATCTATGCAAAAAAACCATCTAAAAATTAGTATAACCCCACAAACTTGATTGAAAATTCGAGTTACATCACCTGGCACTAAATATTATACACAAATAGAGAAATTGTAAAAGAGCTTTGAGAATAACACTAAATGGCAGCCAAAGTAATTCTATCTCCAATATTTTTATGCTTTCATACTAAGGCTTTGTACACACACACCCACACACACACACACACACACACACACACACACACATATATTTGCAATCAATCCTATATTAATCTATAATGGCTTTTATGTTAATGGGTGTAATGGAAAAGATGCACAAAGATAACTTAAACAAAAAATAGATGGTGATAAAATTACTAACCCTAACCATATTTTTAATGAAACAAAGAAGATTTAACTACAATAACTCTTATGGTAATGTGTGCAACGCCAAAAATACACACAGATAACTACAATTGCTCCTATGCCAATGGCTACAATGCCAAAGATACACATAAATAACCAAAATAATAAACCAACAATGAAAATATTACTAACCCTAACCATATTTTTTCATGAAAGAAAGAAGCTTTAACTACAATTTCTCCATCCATATAGAATAATAATCTCTTTCAAATATCCAAAATGGGTATAATGCCAAAGATACAAACATATAACAATAATACATGACCAATAAACTAACTAGATCTATGTAAAATACCCATGTAAAATAACTTATAGATTCTGGAGAACAACAGTTTTTAATTAGGCATAAAACAATTTTGAAATCATCTACTATCAAACCAGCAACAGAGCTGAAGGCAATGATTTTTACAATAAGCTGCTATGAAACCAACACCACAATGGTTGTTTTGGCAATGCAACTTGATCAAAGTATACTTTCCCACACTTCTACATTTAATATTGCATTTACTTCATCTAGTCGTATTTACTTTATTCACCCCCATTGTACAACAACGACATAATGCATTAACCCTCGCGTGAGCAAACACTTACCATTCACCTTCTGTGTATCAAGGAAACCACCTCCACTACTACCAACACACATAATTACCAAGGTCCATGTCGCCACAACAAAACCTAGTGAAGTCCTCACTAGCTGGGACAATCTCATCGCGACAAATCTAATTCATGGCTAAATTGACAAAAATCCCAGTGGAAACTTCAAACAAAATATCCTATCAGCTAATTATTTGAGAAGTTATTTTATTTCTACTTAAATGTCCAATTTTACTTGTTATTTTATTTAATAAATATGAATTTTCTAAATTTAAAAATAAAGATTGAAATAAATTACTTATTAGATATTTAATCATATGATAGCTTTTTATAGATAAAATTATCCTTGGGGGACATATCCATATATTAAATAGCACACAAAATCTACAAGCAGACAAGAGGGCCATATTAAAAAAAGCCTAGGAAAAATTAGAAAATTGTTCATAGGTGGCATATATTTGTTAAATACAATTGAACATATGATATATTCAAAATTTATCCATATGCATTTTTTATAGATATATTCTATAACAGAACACTAGAAACTATCCGTGTAATTACCCTTTGAATCCATTAGCTATATCACCTTCATTTTTTGTAGAACCATCTTCCAATGCAAAAGTCCAATCCAAACCATTCTATGGCATCATCCTAGCAGTAAGATTCAAAAAAGTTACCCCTAATTTTTTCATACTGAATACATGGGCTATCATTATAGCTTATTGTAGAAATGATGAATGATACCTAGGAAGGAGATTCAACATGGGCATTAATAAAAGGCCATAAATTGACTATAATAGGGAAACATAAACCTAATATTGTCAATTTGAGGATTGAGATAAGTCCTAATCTCCATGATGGCTTAATTAATTCCAAGGACACCATTCTTACTATTTTAATAGATTGTGTTGCCTCCAAGAGAATCCCAATGAAGATAGCAATAATATTAATATTAACATAGTAATGATGGGTAGTGGAGAGTAATGTTTCTATATAAACCATACAAACATGACATGCATGTATAATAATTTGCATCCTAAAAATGTTCTTAATTCTCAAATTTGAAACTTCAAAAAATGATGTGTCTTTTCCTTGCAAATAAACTAATATTAGTATCAATTAATATTATGTTTGAGAGCCCTTTGACAATAATAATGAATAAAATTTCTATAAATTGTAGAGGCATATCTTTCCATATTTTCTTCATGTTAGCAATGTGCCCTGATAATAATCTAGTAATAAATTCATATTCATTGCTATGAATCTCTATTGTAACAATGTGTGAAGTTTCCTCTTGAAGTGAAAAACATTTCATGAAATAAGGATGGGCATTGACATAAAAATATATTTTAATCACTCCCAACAAGATGTCATGTGTAATAATTAGTGTTAAAGTTGGACAATGTGCATCTACATGAGTATTGGCCTCCTTGAATACATGTTTGATAGTAAATTATTGAAATTTATATATGATATGGTTATTTTATTTATAATTATATTAGTATTTTAATTTTAGGAACCTTTGTTTCTTAGTGCATTGACAATAATTTGTGAATCTCTTTCGATCCAATTTCTTAATACCGAATTATGAACATGTTTGTAATCTTAGATGTAAAACATAGACCTCTACTTTATTATTCATTCATTTCTCCAAGTCTTTTGAAGAAACTCCAATCATGTGTCCCTCATTATCTCTCATAATACAACCCACACTAGAACTACTATAATTTAACCTAGAAGCACCATTGAAGGTTAATTTTCACCAACTAATTGGTGAAGCTTTCCCTTGAAACCTTTTTCTATAAATTTGAGGAAGATTATCCTATCCATTCTCATAAATAAGGAGTACTTTCAATCTTGGCCAACTTTTCATCAAATTGTGATCCCATAAAGTGAAATCCTTTTGGGTTTTACTTTGAATTTGATCCCTTTTATTCAACACCTCCTTGATGGCCCTATCCATCTTGGTAATGAAATTTTCTATAAAAAATTATTTTTGTTGGAAAGTACTCTTGTTCCTTTCCTTCTAAATTTCCCATACGAAAATTCAAGAGCAGGCAATCCAAATGCTTGAGAATGTGGGATTTCTAAAGAGAGAGGGTCATGAAATAAAGAGATTTATATTATCTTGTGCTCTAGGTCCATGTCAATTCAGTTTCTTTTGCACCAATTGTGGGTAAACATCTACAAGTTGAGAATTTACCAATGAATGATCCCTATTGCTTCCTATTTTTCACACAATACATATCTAGATGGACCCAAGAACCCTATGTTTCACAACCTTTCTATCATGTGAATATTTTTATTTAAATTTTCCCAAGCAGAGGCTCCAAATTTGGGTAGATAATTCTTGTTCCAAAAAGGATGTGAAGGCCAATCATCTTTCTTTCCTATTGGATCTAGTAGTTTATAACCCAACTTTACATTATAATTTCCCAAGTTTGAGTTTCACTCTCTAGTGCAATCCTCTTCTCTACTTGTTAAATGTTTCCTCTTAGCAAAATTTTCTTTAAAAAATAATAATATGCTTGGATGTGTGTATCTTGGAGGATTTTCCATCTCCATTTGTTAATACCCCTATAATCAACCTTTGTGATGTAGTCCCTATCACATTTGTTGCAAAGTGTTTACAAGATATGTGTTATGCCTTATCTCTTCTATATTAGGGATATTTGTAAGATCACCATATTTGTTCCATGAGTCCTCCCAAAAGATGACCATCCTTTCATCTATAACTTCCCAACTAAAGTGTTTGGTAAGTAAATCTTTGCAACTTGTAGAGGAGGGGGATCAACTTCTTAGGACCCCAAGTCATGGGAGGGTCTAGAGAAATAGGCTGCCCTGATCTACCTCAAGCTAGATGAATTTTTAAGATAGTATTGGTGTTTAAAGGGCTTAAAAGGAAAGACAACTGATCTACATATTTCCTTCTACCAACCTGAGAGTTTCAGGAAGTCAAGTGAGCAAGTTTCAAGAGTTTGGACTAAAACTTAGGTAGCTCACAGATAGATGACTCCATTGTAGGACATGAATGATAGTAAAACATGTTGGCATGTCAGTGGGGTGTTGGTGTCCATACAAATAGAAAGTGTAAATTACAATTTGATAGCTAAAGAAACTTACTAACAACCTAATGAGTATGGTTTAATGCAATAACAAAAAGTACAAAGAAACTAAATAACTGAATAGAAGGAACCATACTTTAACTTGATCTAAATTAATTATTGACAAAAGAGGGTGAGGAAAGTGCATGTCCCTACCCACAATTTGATATCTTTGAATTCTTCACACAATGGGCAACCTATATACACAAGATGAAAAAATGTTGTGGTTTTGTATAGAGGACTGATGCAATTAGTCCTTTGCTTTGGTGTTTCCACCTCCATGAATAGCTAGTATATCAACTATAGGAGAAATTTGATAAATTTGATAAAGAAAGATATTGAAATGAAAGTACTAGGCACTATTCTAAACAACAATATGGTACAAAAATAATACGATAATGCTAAGTGAATGGAAGATGGAATAAAATCATCTTCAACCATGTGAACTCAAGGAAAATGGGAAAAGGAGAGAGCTTGCAAGCTTATAAATGCCAACATTTGCACAACAATGAGGAGATTAAGTCTACAAAACACCAACTTTTAGCTTCAGTGGAGGTGAGAATGTTGTGAATAGTCTGTATACATGGTTTCCCAGAATGAATGCTACTAGGAGAGTTCAAGAGAGAGTGAAGGAATGAAGGAGATAGTGATTTGAAGATGAAATTGGAGGCAAAGGATCCATTCAAGGTCAAACTAGGTAGTAGAAATTTTACACTTCATCTCCAATTAAGATTTGTAATGCCTTTGTGGATTCCTGATGCAAGAATCTTGTTAGGATAGCAGCGTGCTACACAAACATCCATGCACTATGCTAAACGACACAAGAAATAACTTCCAAGTGGATGGGTGTTAGAGATGGGTCCTACAAAACAAGGAAAAATGAGGAACCCATGTACAAATAGAAGATCTCTATAATGCAAAGAAATAGATAAAACCTCGTGGGAAAAAATCCACTCCAAGAAGAGATCAAAGGTGATTGAAGAAATGAAAAGCCTCCAAATCAAGGTGTGAAGGTCCAAGAAGCCTCCAACTAAACAAAGGTCCTAAAAAAGAAGAAAAATGAAGAATAACACATAAGCATAAAGAAGCTACAAACACTATCAAAGAATGATTGTTGAAATGTTGAAAGAAGAACATTCGCTAAAACATATAATGACCAAGATCAAGAAGACAAGAATTTGTATGAGTTCCCCCAACAACACTACTTGAATCACAAGGCAAACAAAGGAAAACTCTTGGAACTTGAAGACACAAATTTCACAAGTACCAATGGTCTAAAGAACTGATCATGAGAAAATGGAAGGTTGCCTCCAAAAATAGGAATGCAAGAGTTTCCATATGGTAAGTGCTCCATCTCACCGAAGTACATGGCTAACCAACCACTGCATTCACCAAGTACATAGGAACACATATTGTACACATAGCTCACTCCAACACGAAACCAAGGAAGCATTAACACCAATAGTAGAAACCCACCCATAATGCTAAAAAGGGAGAGGCGTGACATGTACACTAAAACTAAATTCCAGAAAGTAGTGCATGAAGAGGAACCAAGAACATCTGAAGGTGCAATCATGAAATTACAAGCAAATAGAAAGGATGTGGAAACAAAAGTCACATACGCATGAGAAAGTTATGAATTCAAACAAAGGAAAACATCAACCCCCATGGCACGTTATATCATAGTGCGAGTACAACAAGGCACAAAGTGATGTGCAAGAATCCCATAATACATGTGCAATATAGAGGCACTCTATCTCAATGCATTTACAAAAGAGAACATGCATGAAAAAGATGTCTACAATGTCCAAATAGGATTAAAAACTAGAAATACATATAGAATAGCCATAAACAAGTCATCCCATGCAAACAAAAAGTTTCCATGACCTAAAATGGCCAAGCAATTCACTAGAGTGTGAAAACACAAAAAAATGAATAAAATGTACCTGAAGAACAATCTAGAAAAATTGCATGGATGGAACTAAAGATCTCTAAAAGATGGTTTCAATGCCACTAAGATCGCAAAAAACAAAGAAATTGGTCAAAAGTTATGAGCATAGGACTGAAAAAAAAACTCCTTTGACTTCAATAGGTTGTAGAATGCACCAGTAGAAAAATAAAGTAAAGAGACCCACACCACTGGAAAGTTGACGAAACTAGCTTTCCAACAATATCTCATTTGCCAAAAAATGATATTGTATGCCCAAGTTATGGCCTCTGGAAGAAAACAACTCGAAAGGGAAAAAAAAAACGCAATGTTACAATAAATTTGACGGCCACATGGCCATCGTAGCAAAACTCCGAGCCTAATAATTAAAACTAAGTTAATATTACGAGAAATATAAAAGTTAACTTAATTAAAATAACTAAGCAATAAACCTTTTACTCTAACACCCCTCCCTAAGTTCATCTTAAGGGTGGGTGTTAGAGTAAAAGGTTTTTTGCTTAATTATTTTAATTAAGTTACCTTTTATATTTCTCTTTGTAAGGAAAGTTAAGGTGCAAAAACAACTCTCCTAACATCAAAACCTCAGGGAAGAATGCAAAGGTGCTTTCAAATTTTTCAATTACAGTTAAATTAAGATGCACTTGACAGAAATAATAGAAACAGAGAAATGAACATACACACATGAACGCCAGATTTACGTGGGAAAACCCTTACGGGAGAAAAACCCACCACACCAAAAAAAATCCCTTTGTATTACAGTAAAAAAATTACATATAGAGTATGGGATTCATCTTTCTAGTGTCAATTTACAACAACATAACTCCTTGATAAACCTTGTATAAAAAATTCAAGTTACAACACTCATAATTAAATTCACATTGATCACACATTGAACTATTCATTCAACTATTCATCTGAACTGAACATCATCTGAAATTATAGAATATATCCATGTCATCCCTGGTTTGTTAAACTTCCTCATAGAATGGCCACAACAGACTAACTTCCAGCAGTTCCCATTCTAGTTCCTGATTGGTCAAATACAAGCCACGTAGGGTAGTCTTCCAATCGGTCAAAGTATTCAAACTATGTCTGCATGTTAGTGAGACACTAACTATGTCTCCTCGATGCCACAAGACTCAACTGTTGATATCACCAAGATTCATCACCTTTGGCAAGAGGTTACACTAAGTTCATAAGCCATCACTCAGACTTCCCCTTGTCGCCAAGACATCATACCAATATCATCACATGTAGCGCTATTCGCCAAGACAATCGCTATTCAGTGAGAGGTCGTATCGATGTTCAAAGGTCACATATACACTAATATTCCCATTGGTGAGACTACTACTATTCGCTAAGAGATCATACAGAAGCCTTCATGTTACACCGAGACCACCTTTCGCTAGGAGTCTCACTGAAGACATCCAATAATAAACACATGTTGCAACATTAGAAAGACTTACCACTATTTGGTGAGAATCATAATGAGCCCTCAAGTCATATTGAGATGAACATTTTTTGGCAAGACTTAGATGGTCACTAAGAGTCATCCCACAAGTTTCAAGTCACCCCGAGCTCATCCTTTGCCAAGAGTCGTACCGATAATAGATCATTCCATCAACGAGACAAACATCTATTAGCAAGAGGTCATAACAAGCCTTCATGTTATCCCAAAGACTCCAAGTGTATACTTATCGGTGAGACTTACACTGTCAGCATGAGATATACCGAACATTCAAATCTCTCCCTAAAATAACTTGTTGCCCAGAGTCTCCCCGATAACCATTAGACACCAACCTGTCGACAAGACCAATCCACTCAGCAGAGGATTACAACTAACACTACAAGTCATAGTGATAGCTCCAATCAGAAAGACATCAACAAGGTCTCAGTGACCTAAACATTTCACAAGATTAGACAACTGCTAGTCGGCCAAACAGTAGGTATGTCACACTGACTTTGCTCTTCTAGAGGTTTGCACTTGTGAGATTGAGGCATATTATTCCAACACTCTTAAGATTAACTTAGTTTGCATTTTGTAGGCATTTAATAATTATTCTAAGTATTAAATGCTTAATTTTAGGTTACACTTTAGGGTTTCTAGATCTCCTTCATAAGGATTGATCTCTTTGTACTATTTCATTCTCTCTCTAATTAATGCATCTTTAGCTTTTAGAGCACCTTTTCCTTTTTGTCTCAATCTCTTCTTTCTGTGATAGGTAATTTGCATGCAGGTGATCTTTAGGTTTTGTGAAGTGGTCTTTCTCAAGTTCTATAATGTGAATGAAGGATGTGGAATATCATCATTGGATTTAATTCTTCTAAGGTAGGAGAGACACAAATGAAGAATTTCCAAGGGGTTCAAATTCACACTATTACATTTTCCCCAACTTTAGTGATCATAAGTGTTAGTGAATGCATAATAAATTATAATGAAAGCTAGAAAATGTATACCTAAAATTTCAATGAAGCAGACCATAATTTGACACACTCAAAAGTATAGGAAGATGAGATGGCTCCATAGGTACTCAATCATGAGGAGAGTTTGAAAAAATGCATTGTAGGCCCTCAGACCTACAAAAAGTGAACCAAATGTCGTGCAAGTGCTTGGTCCTACATAGGAGGCATCATAGGTGCTCAATATTAAGTGACGCCAAATGTGAAAGGCTCCATAGAGTTTGATAGGCCCTTACAGGGGCTTGGTCTTGCAAGGAAAGCTTGAGGTCCTTGATCCTCCAAGCTTGATTGAAAAAGCAACTTCATAGGTCCTACAAAGAAACATGTTAATCTATAGACAAAACATGTTATATAGCAAAAATCCATGCAAGAAGATAGACAGTCATGCAAATAGTCAACAATTGAAGATGAAGCTTTCAAAGGGGTCCCTCAGGAACCCTTCAAAAGAAAGGGGGTCCATTCAAGGGATACTCTATTTGAAAGGTGATGATATTCTCATAAATGTTTCTAGTATCAATGAATCCTTTTGAAAGATCTCTTTCATTAAGGAATTAAAAAGAAAGAATACTCCCTTGCGAGGGAAATTTATTAGAATTCTTCATCATAAAATGTACTCCCTTCTTGAAGGGAAGTTTTCAAATTCTTTCTTTAGGAATTTGTGACAAAAGAAATTTTTTGCTAGGGGCCCTTGTTGAAGAATATTGTTTTTTGAAAAATAAGATATTTTCAATGAGGGATTCAAATTTTTCATTGAAAAGACTTTTTAAAAATCAAAGAAATATGATAACCCCCCTTAGGATGGTTCATGTTGAACACAATGGCATGCGATATCCTAAAGAGAGAGAAGAAAGTGATGTTGTCACTTGTGATACATGATGGGATGTAATCGTGGAAATGTTATTGAACAAATGAGGTACAATACACATGCACCACAACATCATGAAGCAAGCAAAGAAGAGAGAAATATTTAAAGAAGACAAAAACAAAGATGAATAAACCAAGAGACAAGGGGATCTAATATTTTGAGGTTAGATCTACTTGTAGATATAAACAGATAGATATAATATAATAATATAAATAAATTATAATCAATCCCCTACTATATTAGATCATGAAGAAGGGTATGTGAAAAAAAAAAAGAGTCAACATGGAAGGGAGAACTAAATTCCCCCAACACTTTGCATTGTCCCCAATTATCGAAAATCAAGGCACAACAAAGGAAGAATGATGTAACAAATACAAGAAGTTTACAACAAAAAACATGTTAGAATCCAAGATTAGACATGCAACTAGAAATATCTTCCACAAGAGAAAAACATAAAAAGTAGAGCAATTTGCATGAAGATTTGCAAATGAATAATATTCACGAATCAAGAAATTACAAGAGTTGAATTGCTTTATAAAATATATTTATACATAACCCTAAAAGGAAACCCTAGTGTGCACACTTAATAATTAATAAATAATTAATTATTAATGTACCTAATTTTAGCTTAAGTAACTAAAGTGATAAGTGACTTAATTAATTAACCAATATGATTAAATTCATTAAGTGAAATAACTTATTACTCTAACACCCCCCTTAAGATGAGCTTAGGAAGTAGCTAGAACACTAAATAAAAGATGCATGAAAGCAAAGATGGATCCTGCCAACAAGGCCTAATCAGGTACCCATGTACAAATGCAATGAATGAGAAAGAGAAAACCCAGTGGGACAAAACCCCCCCTCAATGAGATGACCTATTGCAAAGAAGCATTGGAAGAACATTGGTGGAGTAACACTAGAATATTGAATCTGGCAAGCAAGGAAAGATACTTTTGTTTACAAGAAACCATATGAGAGTCACTAGAGGACTCAAGTGGAATCATGATAATGCAGCAATAGACCCGATTCCATGGAAAACTAGAAAAATCACAAACTAGAACAATCCTAGAATATATGAAGCAATAGTAGATGAATAAATGATGCCCCCCATAAGAGGGAATGATATGATGAAAGAATATGGAAGCTATGTGTATCTTGATGCTGATGCAAAACTGTGACTAAAATTGATCCATAGGAGCAAGTACCATGAAGATTCTAGAATATTAAAAATAAAATGAATGGCCCTCAAACTAAGATGTGACCCGATGTGAATCTGATGTTATTTAGTATCATTAACCATAAGCTCTCAATCTTATATGTGCACTGATACGAACCAAAATGTGTCAAGCTATGAGCAAAATGAGGCCAAAAGAAACTATATAATCCAGATACAACTCATGCGAGTTGACATCAATATGAAGATAACATCAAAGTGCATGTGATGCAACTACACTCTAATCAGATTATTATGCAAGAAACCCCCTTGATGGAACTTTATATCAATTCATTTATTACAATACCTAATGATTGCAAAAGGAGAACATGCATAAACATGCATAAATGAAAGAGAAAATGCAAACGTAGTGCATGAAAAGAAAAATGAGTGCTTGCACAATCCAAGGTACACATATACCTTCATGATAAAAAAAATCCTCAAATGTGTGTAGAGGATGGAACGAGCTTTCTGATGCCACTTGAATCATGAAAAATAGATAAGCGAGTCAAAAGATATGTCTCCCAAAGTAAAAACAACAACATCTAACTTTGGAGGCCAAAAAAAAGCATAAAAAAAACCAAAAAATAACACCTACACCACTAGATCGGTGTCAGAATCAGCTTTCCAATGGTATCTCATTTGCAAAAAATAGACACTGTATGCAAATTTTATGCCTGATTTCATGAAACTACTCTAAATTTTCCCAATATGGCCTCTTGAGTGCTCAAGGGCTAAAAAAAAGGCCCTTGCTCACATGCAGGACTAGGGGTTAGCAGCAAGGTGTTGGGCCAAAGCTCTTAGTCACACATATGATTGGCTTGGGGGCTTTTAGTCTAGTAGGGGCTTATCCCAAACCTCCCAGTTCTCCAAAAAACCATCAACAAATTGTTGGAGTCTAAAACTCCAGTCAGCGGTGGGGCAAAGGTGACCGCCGATGGTGATGGTACGAGGGTTGTGTGGGGGTGGCATAGTGGTGGCACTGGAAATTTCAATGGGCCACATAGAAAGTCTTTAGATTTTATTTTTTTATTTTTTTAAATTTCCACCTCATAAAGCATGCCCTAGGACAGTATGGCCTTAGGGAAATTTTTTTAACCTCTATGGTTGACAGTGTCCAAAATCAATAAATTTTATATGAAAATAGGGGTTTTTGGGCACTGCGAACTCAATGGAAAGGTTTGTTTTGGCCAAAAATGCCTAGAAAAATAGGTGACCCCCATATCTTGCAAAAAACACTGAGCTTGAAACCCTCACAAATTTCTTCAAAGATGATCAAAATCAATGAAACAAAAGCCAATCTTGAATTTTTCTATCACTCTAAATCCAATGGAAATGCCGTATTTGATCTAAGATGCTTCCTAAATAAACTGAAGGCTTGAAACCCTTGAGGAAACCCAAATGAGCTCTGCATTGTATTTTTCCAAAAAGGCTGAGAAGGGGATACAAATGGAGGCTCTGATACCATGTTAGAGTCCAAGATCAAACATGCAAACCAGAAACACCTTCGACAAGAGAAAAATAGAAAAAGCAAAGCAATTTGCATGAAGATGTGCAAATGAATAATATTCAGGAATAAGGAAATTACAAGAGATGAATTGCTTTATAAAAGAAATGTATGCATAGCCCTAGAAGGAAACCCTAGTGTGCACACTTAATAATTAATAAATAATTAATTATTAATGTTCCTAAGTTTAGCTTAAGTAACTAAAGTGATAAGTGACTTAATTAATTAACCAATATGATTAAATTAATTAAGTGAAATAACTTATTACTCTAACAAAGCACTCTTGTATCGAAGCACCTACAAGGGTGACAAGGGTCCTCTAAGAACACATAAGACAACCACAAAGGAAACTCAACACACACACAAATCTAATATACAAATAAAGAAGAGGTTCCCTCCAAGTCCTCATCAAACAAGAGGTCATCGTTATCCCAATATAGACCATTATAGTGGTAAGGTAGACATGCCTACAAGTGTGGGATATCAAGTTGAGCAGCCTTTGACTCTCCTACAACAAGAGATAAGGAAGAGGGCCCCTTGAGGTCTTCTTCACTAAACTCCTATGAGGTAAATGTCATTGATTTAGAAAAAATGGTTGACAGAGCTGAGACATCATCCACTAATTTGAACATGCACTTAATGCTCGAGTGTCATGTTCCAGCTGAGTGGGAAATGAGGGAGGCACTCAAGATCCACTACCAACCTCAGGAAAATATTCAGGGGTAGTGATGAACTCAGGGGATGTCAGGACAACCTCTATCACTAGGATGGTGTGAACCAAAGTAAAACCAACTTCAAAAGAAGGGGATTCCTTCTTCCAACCCCCATTACAATTAGGTTCCTCCTACTTGTGCTTCAATAGGGGATGTGAGATCCCCACAAAGGAAGAAAAATGTGAGGAGGAAGAGGAGAAAACCTTAGTGGAAACCAGTGAGGTGTTTGACATATCCATAAGCTTAGAAAAAGGTGGGGTGTTTGAAAGGGACATCAAGAGAGGAAGCTCAATTGTGGGAGCAATGAAAACTTGCACCCTTTTAGGGTGAGGGTCATCCACGCTTGTGGGTAGAGTTAGAAGCAAGGTCGAGGTGATGAGAACCAAAGAAAAATAGGTGAAAGAGAAGGAAACAATAGGAGACACCAAAACAGGGGTTGTTTCTCTCCTTCCTCCTTTTGAAAAGTAGCCTTCTCAGTAGCTAGGTCCTTCCTCCAAAGTTTATACAAGTGTGCAATGTAGTTTCTTAGGCTCTAAGAGTTAGAATATATAGCTTGAGGAGGAGCAAGAGGCTCCTATTATGTCATTGAAGTATCCATCAAATCCATGTCCAACAGAGGGAGTACTCTTGGACAAAAACAAGAGGAAGAGATGTAGGGATAGAGGTAATGACTGATGAAGAAGAAGAATCAAGTACCTCAATGGCAGGCCTCTTCCTATTCACTACCCTACAAGTAGGAGCAATAGGAAATCACAAAGGTCGAGATGTAAAGGAAATTCCACAAGGACATTTCCTTTACCATACAAGATAGGCACCATGGGCAAGACAAGAAAGTTGAACACTTGACCCTTGGCCTTCTACCAAGCGAGCACCATCAAGATCCCCAAGAGGAACATAGGGGAAAAAGATGGGAACACCATGATAGGATGGGAGGAAAAAGTAGGTGGAACTATAAAGGAAGAAGAATTATAAGTGTGACAAGACTTCCCCTTCCCCTTTTGAGAGGAAAAGGTAGAAACCTACTGCCGCACTATGGGGTAGGTCATTTTTGGTTGCACCTTACCCCTAGTTTTACACTAGACATAATTTTGATAAATCAAGTCCATTCTTGGAGAAAGGAGACTAACTGAGGTGGGAAAAAAATGATCTAATGAATATGCCCCATGTGATACCATTGGATGATATCTAGTGTCATGCACAACATGCACTACACCTTCATGAGAGAATTTCAAACACTTATGGATAACATAAGTAACTTCAGTCATGGAAACTAAACATGGGATACCTAGCTTCACTCTGAATATATGAGATTATGGAATTTCATCAAAGGTAGCATTCACATCCTGAGGTCTCATTAGGATGGAAAGAGTTTAGAACCATGTGGAGCATGAGAGAGACCACCATGGGTAGGTATAGTTGTTTTTTCTTTCTCATATTCCTCCCTTTGTAAAGAGTTTAACAAAAGAGTCTCCTTCATAATAACATTCACACAACTTGTGAGATTCAAAAGGACTCCTATCATAATGTTTCCATTGATGCAAGTAGGAATAGATAGAGGAGAAGCATTTTTATTCATGGGAAGATCCTCCAATGTAAAAATTATGTCTCGTGAACTATTCGTAGGTTGACAGGGAGGAATGTGAATAAACAAAACCATATTTACACACTCTGAGGCCTCGGGAGAATCACTAGAAGGATCAAAGATCAAATTCGTAGAGTGAGATGGAAATGGGTCTATATAAATCTACAATTCACTATTTTCCTTAGCTATAGACTTGTTCTTATTTTTATTTTTAGCATTGAGGAAAATGGTACTATCGCTAATGTGATCCTATATCTCATGATGTAGGTTGATACAATTTTCGGTATCATGCCCATGGAGATGATGGTATATTGGTAGAATGCATTCCATCATACAAGTTGTGGTAAGGATCTCTAAGGTGTCAAGGATCTTCACAGGTTATAACTTTATCCTTTAATAGATTCTTTATAATAGAATAATAAGATTCAAAATTTTTGAGTTGTTTGTTGTGCTTGAGACTTTATCATTAGATGTGGAAACTACATTTTCAAAAAAAATCCTTTTCTCAAAATCAACACTATAGACCTTCCTTATGGACGAGAGCATGAGGAAGATCCCCCAAACTGAACGACTATCTATTGATATTCCCACAATGCCACACACTGATGCGTGAAAGAGGAATACTTCATTATGGCATACTTCTACTACAAGGGTCTCTATAGGTTGCTAATGAACACCTTCAATACATCTAAGTTGGGAAGTGTATAAGCAATCTGTGAAAAGATTATTTCATATCTATCATGATGAAAAAAATTCCCCCCTAACATGACCTTGATTTAGTGTTACAATGTGTCTAATATATTCACATTAGGTCTTGGGCTCTTGTGAACTAAATGAGCTTATTGATGCCTTATTTAGAGTGTTGTAAAGTGTTGTAACACACTTTCACACTTTTCTAGGGTTTTATTTAATAATTAGACTTCTTTATGCTTTAATTGTCCTTATTTTGCATCCACAAGCCGCATTTAATGCATCTTTTTAAGGATAATCCCAACACAAGCCAACATCCAATCAGTGTGACCTAGATTTGGTGGTCTAGGACTCATTCACCACCTTGGGCATATGAGTCCCACTTAGGGTTTTGGGTCTCAATCCTAGTTTTACACCTTTCTAAGAATTTTTGAATTTGGTCCCATAAATTATGCCTAATGGGACTCATTCACCACCTTCAGCGAATGAGTATTATGTAACCCAAAATTTAAATTAATTCAAAATTCTGGTGGGATTTTATCCTCCTAGATCTAATTCAGCTTGTAGTGTTGTAATTTTGAGAATTCTTGCATAACTAAGTATAAATACAAGGTTCTTTCACTGACTTTCACCTAAGCATTCAAGAGATCATCTAAGACTTTTGTGAGAGAATTCTCAATAGTAAGTTTGATTCCACAAGAGCATTCAAGAGTGGATTATCAATCATTTTAGAGTATTCTTCAAGCATCAACCATCATGTCAAAGTCTTCATGCATCATGTTTTTATTTGTGCTAACAATTGTGATGTAGGGTTTTATGATTCAAGCTAGCATTTCATTCAAGATCAATCCAATCCAAGCAAGAGTAAAGATCTACATTGATTGGATCCATCTCATACATGTTTACAACCCTTTATTGTTAGGCTTTAGTGAGTTGCAACATCACATTCTATTCGTTCATCATTCTCCATTCCTATTTCATTTCATTTCAAGGTTTGATTGCCAAAATGGGATTTGACCAAGGCAAACCCCTTTCCACTAATAAAACAACATTTTTTCCTCTCTTTGGTGTGTGATTTGTAGGTTTAGATTGAAGATACATTGAAGAGAAAGCTTTGATAAAGTTGTCAAAGTGCCTAAATTTGTTAAAGTTGTCACCTTGCATTGGAGATACTTGGAGAACTTCTACACATTACAAATTAGGGTTTTGGATCCAAAAATCAATTGGGAAGCATAGAGTAGAAATTGACAACTGAATTTAGATCTTGAAGTTTTAGAAAACATGAATTGGACTAATTCACTAGTTCTAGCATATGAGTTTTAGTTTAGGTTAAAATTTGAATTTTTATAGATTTGGATACCCATTTTCCAAATTCCTATTTTTGCACAGAAACCTAGATCTAGGACTAATTTTCCTAGCTTGGTGTATGAGTCCTAGTTAGTATTAAAGTAAAAATTTATAGCTCCTTCTATTCATCTTCAAGGTTCTAGGTGCACACATTCTATGGGTATGTGCAGGATGATCATGGAAAAAAAAGGCCCTTAAGTGGCAAAAAAAATAGAAAAATTAGAGTTAGGCAACTTGACGTAAAAAATTAAATAAGTTATTTATATTATTTCAAAAATATGTAAGAATAGAATCTATATCAAATTGAGTGTAGTTTCTAAACTACTAGGTTTGTTTAAAAAAAATCTATTTGGTGAAAATTTGAAATTTTAATGCAGTGGTACTTAAATTTCAGGGAAAAAATAAAAAGTAGGTGTCTGTCTGACCACCCTAACTGCAATAAAATGATAATATTTTTCTATAATATTTTATATATAAGAAGATGACTCATGCCCTAATCTGATGCATATTTTTTTGTATTTTTTTTCAAAGTAAATAATTAATTATGAATTTTTTATTACAACTTTTTAAAAAATATAAAAACTTGTTTATCTGACCACCTTAACTTGGTTAGAACTTCATGAAATTCATTTTTTCTTTTTTTAATCCTATATTATGTGAAGCATAGAATGTGACACATGTTTTGGATTCAAAAAATGTGACACTATTTGAAAGCTATAGATTTTTTAAATCAGCCTATCAATAAGGACTTTAGTTGTAATTTGAATAGAAAATGAATAATAATTAATCATTAAATTCAAAGTAAAGAATAATTTATATGAGTGGAAAGCTAAGAATCTCCTTTAAAAACTCTTTTCATTTCATCAATTTTGGGTAAAAAAATAGTCATCAACCACATACCCATCATATTGCCACTTTTTAGCCCATCATGATCTTGCACATACCCCTATCCTACATCTTTCTATTTTGTTTTACATACTTTTGTAGGTCATTTATTGAAATATTGCATCATATTAGGTCTTAGCATTAAATCTTGCATTAAATTTTCCTTTCCAAGTTTAACTTGGTGGTGAACCGCTCATTTAGCCTTAATTAATCTCTAAACAAACCCCAAGACAGTCCCTCAGTAGATCTCTTTCTCCCATTATCATCATTTCATTGAGATCTCTATCCTTGAATATAGAGTATACAAAGCTTGTTTCCCTAGGTCCTAAAACCCACTGGCAACAATTTTCTATGCTACATTTAGAACACTTCCTTTTATCATTTGGAGTGCATCATCCTCTTAGAAATAACTTTTTTGGTGTAATTAAATGTGTTTTACCTTGTGCTAGGTCATAATTACACCTTGGTTAAGTTTACTTAGGGACCACATAGGAGGTTGTTGGAGATTTTCCACTTTTGGTGGACTTGACATGTCATTACCTCATCACTTCCACCTTTTCTGGACACATCATGTGATATATCTCCACCTTTTGTGGAGATTATCACATTATCTCTTTCCCACTTTAGGTGGAGTGATAGCTTTTCATAGTTGTCTCATGTCATAAGATTACGAAACTTGTCATAATCTTATGCCCTTCTATGTTCTCACCTTGGCTATATAACCAAGGGGTCTCCTATGTACAAATCATCCCATTACATTCTATTCTATTGACAGAATACAGTTTATTCTTGTCACTTGTTTCTCTCTCTCTTATGCTTGTGCTTTCTATTAAGCCTCTAGATCTTGGGTGGCTACCTTCATAGCCAATTCTTACAAGCTTTCATTGACTTTTCTTTAAGGTTTGCATTAGTTAATTGAAATCTAGGGTTTCTAAAGTTTGCATTAGTGAAAGTGCATATAGCTTGCATTTTTCCATCTTATATCATTGAAAATGATTTGAAATCTAGACTTGCATTTAGTTTATAGATCATACAACATAAAAAGAATAAAATCCAGTTAAAATTCTCAAAAAAAATTGAAAAAAAACCCACACTAGGACTCATATGCCCCTTTGGGAAAATTAGTCCCATTCCATATCTGTAACTACTTTTTACAACATTAATAACCTTTTTTCTACACTTGTGTTTGCTACCATTGGTTATCTGTTTTGGTTAGCTAAGTTTTTGTTACATGCATTTCATTTAAAATAGCTTAAATTGGTCCATTTCATGCATTTATTAATTCCAAATTTTCATTTACAATATTTCATTTTAAGACCATTGCATAGTGTAATCAGTAAATTACTTTGTTTGAAATCCAAAAATTTCATTTCATTCTAGATCCTTATATTGCATTTTGAGTTTTCATAGATTATTGTTCACAAATGTTAGTTTCAGTCTTTTCCATGTTTTCAAATAAAAATTTATTCAATAAGCATGTTAGTCATTCACTCAATAAATTCCCTAGTTATTAGAGTCTCTTAGTGAAAAAGAGTGAAAATGTTGATGCTTTGCTTAAACCTACACCCCCTCTTATCTCTCCTATTTTTTAGAATGATATGATAGAAGAAGATGAAAATATAGACAGTCCTAATGATCATAGTTGCTCTTCTGCTAATACCTTTCATACATGTGACAGATATTTTGGTGTTAGAAGATGCACTCATTGAGAATCATGACATTTTTGAAAGTTCATCTTCTATAAACTTTCCTACATTGGAAGATATTATAACACAAGAGAATGACATCATAGACACATTTCTAAACATCACATTACCTAATTTCCATTCTTTCTTTTCTTGTGACAATGATTTAGTGGAAGAAGATGAGATTGTACATGATGACGATATGTTGGTGTTAGATGATCAAACCTTTAAGGTCTATAACAACCCTCTTTATGTACCTTCCCCTACCTACCCTATTTTGGAAAACATTATGGGACTAAGGAATGAAATTATGGACAATCATCACAATTACATTTGTTACCTAGTATCTCTCCTAGTTGTGAGAAAGATGTTTTGATGTTATAAAATACAACCAATGAGAGTCATGTGAATCTTATGTGTCTCTCTTCACCTAGGAAAAATATTATTGAAAAATAGCATGTCATCATTGATAAACAAGAAATTTCAACCATTGACCATCCCCCTACTTGTGATGAAGTCATTTTTGAAGAACGAATTCTTGAATGTCAATAACATTTTATTTTTTGTTCTCATAAAAACTTTCCTCCTAGGGAAGATATCATGGTGGGAAAAAAAAGACATTTTAGCTTCCTTAGGTGATTCTAGATTTTCCTTTATTAGAAATACATCAAACCAAGACCATTAAGGTTATGAATGCACAAGTTTCCACTAGATCTTCCTTGACTATTGGACCTCCTACATACCTTGTGGGACATCCAAAGAATCGTCTAATTCTTTACCCACCCTCACAATGACCACAAACTCAAAACAAACTTGAACTTATCCTTTACCCACTTGAGACTAATGTTTCATAGCAACTAAGTCATAATACCATTTCTCATACACATAACACTAGAAACAATCCACAACCAAGAAAAATACCTTCAACATCCCTCCCATTTCCTAATCATATCCTACCTAACCCTATCTTACCAAGTCCTTGTGGAAAGGAGTATGATCTTGTCAAACAACTAAAGAATACTCCTGCTAAGATATCATTATGGGACCTTATTCAAGCATCCCCTCACTACCATAACATGATTCAAAGTGCCTCACAACAAATTACAATTCCCTTTTGTGCAAAACCAAATGACATAGTGGCCATCATTTAGGGAATAAATGTTGACATTGTTTTCCACCAAAGTGAGCTCCCTCCTTTGGAAGTGAAAAACTAACATGATGCTTTCATGGTAATAGTTCAATACAAGGGAAGAGGCATAAAGAAAACTTTTTGATAATGGCTCAACCCTTAATGTGTGTAGTATGACCCTTTTGGATAGGCTCGATGTGGATAGATAAAAAATTCAACCTGCCTCTTTATCCATTAGTGGATTTGATAATGTGGGAAAGCAACCACTTGGTGTGATCACTTTACCTATTACAGCTAGAGCTCAGCCACATTAGAAATATTGATCCATGTTATGCCTCATGATCTTTCATATAACTTCCTTTTAGGGAGACCATGAATTCACAAAATGAATGTTGTGCCTTCTACTTTGCATCATATCATGAAGTATGTCTACAATAACAAAGTCTACACACTTGAAGCTAACCCTGAACCAGATAGTTATTTGAACATTGAGAAAGGTAAATAAAATCCTATAAAAATATTAACACCAACTACACAAGTAGAACCTATGCAATTGAAAGACAAAGAAAAACGTATTGAGGAAGTCATGAAGCTATTAGAAGATGATTGGGGTTCCTTAGATTTTGAACCAACATTCATGGGAGAATACAAAATCATAAAAAAATATTCTGACAAGGGAAAAGAAAAAGTTGTAATTTTAACACAAAATTTTGAAGACTCTTCAAAAGAATCCACCTCAATCACTTTAGAAAAAACAACAAAAAATTACACAACAAACTTTGATGAACTTAATTATGAGAAATCACCAAATCCAAAAGAGATGAAAAATATTTATGGAAAAGGTTATAAAATGATGAAACAACTTGGTTATAGTGGAAAAGAATGTGGTTCTAGAGAACATGGTATATGTGTCCCTATAGAGCCTCACACACAATAAATACTAGTGGTCTTTGTTATTGTCCCTCAAAAGACACAAACAATGCTTCACTTAATAGCAACACTATTACAAAAGATTCTTCTAAGCCAACTCTAATAGTAGTGCATCTTGAAGTGATAGACACTAGTGGTCTTGATTGTTATCCTTTTCAAGAAATGAAACAAATAATTTTTTTTTGCTTAATATCAATTTCATCACACAAAAAACTAATGATTAAAATTTGTTAGATTTTACACCTTCCTTTAAAGAAGAGTACACAATCTCACAATCTAAAGACTCTTGAGTAAGTATGACATCATCTACTAAGCAAGAGATATATTTGTCACAAAATAAAGTAATGTATTCTACTTTTTATCAAGAGAGTATCTTGTCAAGACTCCTCCAAGATCATCTAATATATCTCCCTCCAAGAACACTAATGAAATTTTACAACAAGAGTTCATTTTGTACATATCATATGGTTCACTGTAATTCTACTAATGAATGTAAGGCTTTAAGTGATAAAATTCAACATCTTAAAGAGTGTGGTGCTCTCCCTTATGTGTAAGCACCTAAGTCCTCTAATTGATACTGATTTTTACTCTAGCATGTTTCTCGTCAATCATTTCAGCTCATACTTGTCCTACACTAAGTGGGGGAAAGGAGTTAAGTAGCCTTTTCCTCGTATGTCACTTGTTTTCTCTTTAGGCTAGTTGATCACCTTTCATGCACATATAAGAGCAAGCTTGGGATGTGGAAAACATGCCCTAAGTTGGCTCGCATGTGATATACTTATTCATGATGTAGTTCAATTTAGAAATATGTGACTTGGCATATGGCTTTCCGAATAACCTCTTATGTTTTCTTCTATTTTAAAGCAATTGTTCACAGTAATGGTGTTAGCAACCACTTTAAAGTGGGGGTATACATCGACACTCATGTTTCACTATGTGATTTTCTTTCTTCCTATGATTCATCCTTTTCTTGGTGGTTTCATTGGGCTTCATTTCCTTCAAGAGTGCAATATTTCTTTGATGTGTCCTCTCTTGAAGACATTAGGCACAATTTTCCCTAAGAAGAGACCTTGTACAAATTTAGAAAAATCCCTTTGAACATTCCTTACACTATTTTTCATTTACAACATCACTTATATGGAAAATTTTATTAACACACTTTGCATGCCTTTGGATCCATCTTGTTTGTTCATGAGTTCCAAGCATAAAAATTTTTGCTTGCCTCAGGAAGCTTGAAGTTCATTATTTTTTCATGAGCTCCAAGCATATGAATTTTTTCTTGTGTCATGTTTAGCTCGAAGATCATTATTGCATGGTGCCCTATCAAAGTTATCAGGAGGTATAGCTTTGGTCTAGTTGTATGAGAGATGAACGAAGGCATGAATTCCCTTAGCCACTCACGTATGTATGCACATACCGGTCATTTGTCTCACCCTTTTGGATACTCACCCCATGGATGACCTAAAGTTTTGCAGCCCTAGAGTGAGCACATTTTTGATACTGACTGCATGGATGACATGAAGTTTAGTGACCCTACAATGAGCACATTGTGGATACTCACCTCGGGAATGACCTGAAGTTTTGTGGCCCTAGAGTGAGTACATTTGTTTTTAAGTTGGATCCACCCATATTATTCTTTTCTTTCTTCTTTATCTTCAGCATTTTATGTTTGTGTATCTTGTTTTGCTACAAATTATACACCTCTAGTATGTGCCTCCTTTTGTGCTCTTATTGGTTCAATGAAGGATTTGAGATTTTGGGGGCTTGGCCACCTCCTTTGATCTTTTTCATGCTTTTTCATCTACATTGGTACACTTGAACCCCTCTTAAATGTCTACTTTAGTGTGAGTTTGAAGCAATTTCATCCTCTCACTAAAAGTGGGGGCTAGATGTAATGATAGAAAAAAGTCTCCCCTAACATGGCCTTGATTTAGTGTTGAAATTTGTTTAACATATTCACATTAGGTCGTGGGCCCTTGTGAACTAAATAAGCTTATTTATGCCTTATTTGGAGTGTTGTAAAGTTTTGTAACACACTTTCACACTTTTCTAGGGTTTTATTTAATAATTGGACTTCTTTATGATTTAATTGGCCTTATTTTGCATCCACAAGCCTCATTTAATGTATCTTTTCAAGGATAATCCCAACATAAACCAACATCCAATCATACTTTAGGTATTTTCAAGTTGTGTGACCTAGATCTGGTGGTTTGAGACTCATTCGCCACCTTGGGGGTATGAGTCCCACCTAGGGTTTTGGGTCTCGATCTTGGTTTTACACCTTTCAAAGCTTTTGAATTTGGTCCCATAAATTATATCTAATGGGACTCATTCACCACCTTGGGAAAATGAGTCCCATGTGGCCCAAAATTAATATTAATTCAATTTTTAGGTAGGATTTTATCCTCCTAGATCTGACATCGGCTTGTAGTGTTGTAATTTCAAGAATTCTTGTATAATTAAATATAAATATGGGTTTCTTTCACTCATTTTCACCTAAGCTTTCAAGAGATCATCAAAGAATTTTGTGAGAGCATTCTTAATAGCAATTTTGAGTTTACAAGAGCACTCAAGAGTAGATTATCAAGCATCTTAGAGCATTCTTCAAGCACCAAGCATCATGTCAAATTCTTCATGCATCATGTTTGTATTTGAGCTAACAATTGTGATGTCGGGTTTTATGATTCAAGATAGCATTTCATTCAAGATCCATCCTATCAAAGCAATAGTCAAGTTCTACATCTATTGGAGCCATCTCATACATGTTTGGAGCACATTATTGTTAGGGTTTGGTGAGTTGCAATATCACATTTTGTTCAATCATCATTCTCCATTCCTATTTCATTTCATTTCAAGGTTTGATTACCAAGATGGGGTTTGACCAAGGAAAAACCATTTCCACTAACAAAACAACATTTTTCCCTCTCTTTAGTGTGTGATTTGTGGGTTTAGATTGAAGATACACTGAAGAGAAATTTTGGAGAAGCGTTTTTCTAGGATCATCATGGAAAAAATAGGCCCTTAGGTGGCATAAAATTTAGAAAAATCAGAGTTAGGCAACTTGGGGTAAAAATTTGAATAAGTTATCTATATTATTTCAAAAATATGTAACAATAGAATCTGTAGCAAATTGAATGTAGTTTCTAAACTACTAGGTTCATTGAAAAGAAAAAAATCTATTTGGAAAAAATTTGAAATTTCAATGTAGTAGTACTTAAATTTTAGGGAAAAAATAAGAAGTAGGTGATGTCGACCACCCTAACCACAATAAAATGATAATATTTTTTATAAGATTTTACATAAAAGTAGAGGACTCATGTCCCAATGTGATGCATATTTTTTGTAATTTTTTTCAAAGTAAATAATCAATTATAATTTTTAATTAGAAATTTTTAAAAATATAAAAAACTTGTATGTTTGACCACCTTAACTTGGTAAAAACTTCATGAAATTCAATATTTCTTTTTTCAATCCTATAGTATGCAAAACATAGCATGTAACACATGTTTTGGATTCAAAAAATGTGATACCGTTTGAAAGCTATAGATGTTTCCAATCAACCTATCAATCAGGACTTTAGTCATAATTTGAATAGAAAATGAATAATAATTACTTATTAAATTCAAAGTAAAGCATAATTTATATTGGTGGAAAGCTGAGAATCTCCTTTAAAAACCCTTTTCATTTCATCAATTTTGGGTAAAAAAAAAATCATCAGCCACATACCCATCATATTGCCACTTTTTGGCCCATCATGATCCTACACATACCCATAAAGTTGTCAAAGTTGTCATCTTGCATTGGAGATAATTGGAGAACTTCAACAAGTTAAAAATCAAAGTTTCAGATCAAGAAATCATTTGGGAAGCAAAGAGCAAGCCTTGAAGACTAGATTCAAAGCTTGAAGTTTTAGAAAACCCTAATTGGATTGATTCACCAGTTTTGGTGAATGATTCCCAATTCAAGTCATAATTCATATTTATACAGATTTGGATACCTATTTTCTAGATTCCTATTTCTTCACAAAAACCTAGCTCTAGGACTAATTCGCCCATCTTGCCATATGAGTCCTAGTCAAGATTAAAGTCATAATTTCTAGCATTTCAAAGCCCCTTCCAGTCATCTTTAGGTTTCCAGGTGCAAACATTCCATCCTGTAACTTTTTATTTTTTTACATACTTTTGTAAGTCATTTATTAAAAGATTGCATCATATTAGGGTTTAGCGTTATATCTTGCATTGCATTTCTCTTTCCAAGTCTTAACTTGGTGATGAACCCCTCATTTAGCCTCAATTAATCTCTTAAAAAATCATAGGATAGTCCCTTAGTAGATCTCTTTCTCCCATTATCATCATTTCATTGAGATCTCTAGGGCATCCTTGAATGTGGAATATAGAAAGCTTGTTGCCCTAGATCATAAAACCCTAGTGGTGACCATTTTCAATTCTACAATATCAAGCTATAAAATCAATAATCTTCTTGTTCTCTCCCTTCTTACATAAGAAAAGGTCTAAAAAGGCCATCTTCAACTCGATGTTAGCCTAGAAGTACCATAGAAACTGATTAACAAGCTAATTGAATGAGAATATAGTGTTGTCAGGAAAATAATAGTACCACTCTAGTGTTGTGTCTTTGAGAGATCAAGGAAATAATTTTTCCATCAAAACATCTTGGTGAAAGAAGTTTGTACACATCACGTTGAAAGCTGACACATGTGTTTGAGGTTCTCTTTATCACTATATTTCTCAAACTTATGGATCTCCACCCCCTAACAAAAAAGAGTGTTTAGAATTGCCACTAACTAAGGACTATGTTGGAAGAAAGGTTGGAAGATCATATGGTCAAAGGCTTCGGAAAGACTTGCTATTTGGTTCTACATTGGACCCATATTTTGTAGCAAGGCATTCAAAACAAGGTCATATGAAGAAATAGGACTAGTGGAGCCACAACTAGAACCACCACTGAGACCACCGCTAAAGCCACTATTGTAGCCACCGCTATAGCCACCACCACAACTACCACTATAGCCTCCGTGAGAGCCACCACCATGAAAACCGTTGGATCCACCTCCAAAGCCACCAGCCACAATTCCACTGGAAATCCCATCACAAAATCCAACATTGCCCCCATGAGGAAGGACATCAAATCCTATGGGTATTCTTCTTGCTTTCATAGTAGGAGGCATAGTAGCAGTGGAGAAGTTGATGGAGGGACCTATTTCAGCTATGCATACCAATGTTGTAGGCATCAAGATGTCAATTTGTCTTTCATAAGCATCGAGCACATGACCTTGAATAATACTTGAATTAGGGAACTTGTAAGAAGGGACATATGCTTTTGTTAAGTAGGTAATTCCATAGAGAAACACTATGCCTATTCGATCCTTATATAGAATATATATGATTTCATTAACAACTCTAGTGGCCCTAGCCATGTTTTGATCTTTCCCTAAATGGTTCATGAGATCTAAAAGCATCCTGTCTAAAGATAGGAGGTGTTATATGAGGATAGGGAGGACATCATCCTCATTTAGAGGTGGAGCTATAGGAGAAATAGGAGGGGTAGGAGTGCGAGTGGTTTCATCAAAGAAACTCATCTCCACTACTGATACCATCTCTTGGGAAGTGAGAGTCATAGTGATCATTGAGAAGTCCATCTCCAAGTGTCATTTTCATGTGCTCCTTCTAACCATGTACCAAAAGTCATAGATTGAGTTGTGAAGCTCATAAAGCATCATTACACACAAGTCCACAACTTGTATAGACACAAGAGAAAGAACCTCAACACAAAGAAATAGATATTGCAAGGTTCACGTTGGGTTCACCAAAATATAGACTCAGAGGGGGATTAACTGCTGAGGACCCCAAGTCATGGGAGTGTCTAGAACAATAGGTTTCCTTGATCTACCTCAAGCTAGATGAATGTTTAAGATAGGCTTGGTGTTTAAAGGGATAAAAATAAAGGACAACTAATCTGCCTCTTTCCTTCTACCAACCTGAGAGTTTTGGGAAGTCAGGTGAGCAAGTTTTCAGATTCCAAACTACAACTTAGGCAACTCACTACTAGAGGACTCTAGCATAGGACACAAGTGACTGTACAACACACTATCATCTCAATGGTGTGTTTGAGTCCATATGGATAGAAATTTTAAAGTATAGTTTGAGAGCTAAAGAAACTTACAAAAAACCTAATGAGTATGATTTAATGCAATAGAAAAATGTAGAAAGCAACAAAATAACTGAATAGTAGGAAGAATACTTTAACTTGATCTAATATATGAATTCAAAAAAAAGGTAAGGAAAGCACACCTACCCACAAGTTGATATCTTTGAAGTCTCCACATGATGAGAAACCTACATACACAAGACTAAAAAATGTTGGGGTTGTTTATAGAGGACTTCCATAGTAAGTCCCTAGCTTTGGTGTTTCCACCTCCTCGGATAGCCAGTAGAGAAACAACAAGAGAAATGTGATAAAGAAAGACATTGAAATGAAAGTAATAAGCACTATGCTAAATTAATATATGCTACAAAAATAAGATGATAATGCTAAGTGAATGGAAGATGGAATAATATCACCTTTAGTGCACTTAAGGGAAATGGAAGAAGGAGTGAGCTCGCAAGCTTGCAAATGCCAACATTTTTGCAACAACAAGGATATTAAGTCCATAAAACACCAACTTCAAGCTTCAATGGAGGTGAGAATGTTGTGAATAGAGTGTGTAGATGGTTTCCCAAAATGAATGAGATCAAGTTAGTTCAAGAGAGAGTGAAGGAATGAAGGAGATAGTGATTACATGATGAAATTGGAGGCAAAGGAGTTGTTTGAGGTTAGTCAAGGGAGAAGAAATGTTACACTTCATCACCAATGGATATTTGTAATGCCTCTATAGATTCTAGAGGCAAGAATCTTGTTAGGACAGCAACACACCACAAAGACATCCATCCGTCATGCTAGCATCCTTGATAGAATATCCTCCACCGATACAAAGAAACTACTAAGTGAATGGGAATTGAATGAAGGGTGTGGAATAGCATCATCAGATTTAATTCTTCTAAGGTAGGAGAGAAATAATTGTGGAATTTGCAAGGGGTGCAAATTCACACCATTGCACAACTTAAAATGAAGTTACAAATTGATGATCCCTAGGTTATATTTTTGGTAGTGATTATTCTTTCTAAATAAGTAGAATCATTTTTTTTTTTAAGAATATTGGTAAATTACCTAATAATTTTTTTCTCCTAGAACTTTGTTTAGAATGTTTCACTATCTCAACTCGTACCACCTACTTCTTTAGGTTTTCATATTTTATTTCATGCAATTAAGGGGAATATTTTATTATCTAAATTACCTCTCCAAAAGAAATTATTCATATTATGGTTAAGGGTATTCATATTCCTATTAAAGGCATATTGAAACATGAGAGAAAGAACATAGGAATGATAGAGATGACTACCTTCAACATCAATATTATGCCCATAGATGACAATCACTAACCCAAGTTGAAGAAGAGAGCCAATCTTATAATCTAAAATCTCTACTAAAATTTGTTGATTTCTATGATTTGTATTAAGAAGGAAAATTTATTTTTAGGTAGCTTGGCTACAGTTGCTCCTCTACCTATCTCTTTTGTTTGAGATATTTCTCTATTGTTTTTTGCCAGCTTCAGCCTATTTTTCCTTGCCTTATGGAAGCTTTTGTAAAGGTTTAGGACCCTAATTTTTTAATTACTTTAATAAAAAGCATCAATTTCATGAATGCTTAAACTATGTCATTCGAATTCAGTATAAGAAGATACTTTAGTAAAAATTGGTATTAAAATAAATTTAATTTAGTATATCTCACACACCTAAAATAAACAACCTTTAAAAGGATCAAAAAAATTCTTAAAAATTACTTAAATATTTATTTTTTATTATGGTTTTGTGGCAGAAAAATGCCTTGAAAAAATCTGATAATTTTTTTTATCATTAACATTCTTGGAAATCCATTGGTTACTCACTATGAATACAATGACATATAGAGTAAATGGAAATGTAACATTGACAACATATAATAATCACATGGCAATTGCATAGAACATAGATGTATTGTTGTATTCAGTATTTTCCATTTACATCATAATGTCTCCAGACAGAAGATAGCATAGCATAGTAGAACCACAATGTTCTCGACTACATGACTCAAGTACATATAGCATGCTATCATTGGTTGAGGTACCAACCATCACGTTCCTTCATTATAACTAATTACTTCATCAGGAACCTAATTCCCAAGACAACTAACTAACATGAAATGTACATAACGTAAGTACATGGATTATTAATATTAACTAAAGTTTTATTTACTTATGACTCCCAACCGACCAAGTACGCACACTCTCATCCAACTACATCATTCGCCCCCCATAAAGTATTCATCTTCCAAATGACTAAAAACCAAAAATGCCAACTTGAGTTCTTGCTTGGTGCTAGCTAATTCCTTTTCTTTTCCTTGTGGTTGATTCACCCTGTTGGCTGAAAGTAGCTACACATCAACCACCTATGTATCTTTTTCCACCACTACCTAATCCTCCTCTGCCAATAGATTGTCACTCTCACGCAATACTCTCTCTCTCCACCAACTTCTCAAGATTTGTAACTCTTGTCTACTTGGAAAGCAACTGCGACTACACTATGATAGTTCAAGTTTGCACTATAAATTGGAAATTCCAATAAATATGATGGGGGTCTAGTGGGGTCAAGGGGTAGTGCCCCCAGTGAGGTCAAGGGGAAGTGCCCCTTGCACGGTTCTGGGGGAAACACCCCCAACGGGGTCGAGGGGAATCACCCCTCGCAGGGTTCGGGGGCAGCTCGCGGTACAGGGCGAGGTCGAGGGGTAGTGCCGCCAAGATTAATTTAACACTTCTAAAACCACTTGAAACTTCATTGCATGCCTCCTTTTCATGATTTTTCCATAGATTCTAAATAGTGCTGACGAAGCTGAAAAATATAGACTTTACATTATTTTTCTTAGAATTTAAACTTTCTCCCAGTCAATGCTTGGTATAGCCTGCCTTTTACAAACTTCGATACTTGGTATGGTCTTTATTTGCTTGGTACATATGGCTTTTTCATTGATACATATGACCTCCTTATGGAATTATTTTTGGCTTGGTATCTAGTTCTTGTTCTAATGCATACAGTCTCCTAATTTGGGCATATAGAGTTTTTACTTTTGTTGAGTTCTACACTACAACTTGATGGTATGCCTAGCATGATTTGAAAACTTAGAACATGTTGTACATTGAAACCTGGTTGTGGATGTTGTATTACCTAGAGAATCTCTAACTGTGAAGGTCGTACGCTTGTCAATGCTTGAGGCCATACTCTGTGACTGGAAATTTCCAACTGATGTCATATAGTGGAAGTGTTGAGTTTCTCCTGTAGGTGTCATACGAATGGAATAACTCATAGAATTTGTACAATTCTTTAAGTACACTGTATGACCTGGGAAACTTGTAAACTTCATACAATTTGATGATGTCATACAATCTCAATAACTTTTGGGAATCATACGACTTGATGGTCGCATGTGCTCTGTTATACGACCTTGTCTTTTCTCCCATTTTCTTCCTCTATCCTTTGCAGCCATCTTACATCCTCCTTACTTGCCAAGCCTCGCCAACTTAAGCCTTCAAACTTCCATATGACCTTCTCCCTGATGTTGGTACCATACGATTTGATCAACTCATTAGATTTTTCTTTCTAGATTTCCCTTCTTCTAACCTTTGCCCATGTTAACTTACCTCTAAAAGGTCATATGTTGAAGCTTCCTTTTTTCATGCTTTTCCAAACATTATATGGCTCGGTTGCTCTTTTCCTTAGTCACCCAATTTTTCTAATGGCCATGATTTTTATTTTAATTCTCTTTATTTTAATATTTCTTCTCTTGGCCACTTCCAATTTTTTATTTTCTTCTTCCATTCCACTTTTTTTGTTTTCTAAGTTTTTTAATTTCTTCATTGTATTTTTTCCCTTTTCTCTCACTTCCAACTATTCTTTTATTTTTTCAATTTTTTCATTTTTTAACTCCATTATTTTCTTCTTTACTATTTTTTCATTTTTTGATTCCAACACAAATTTTTCATCTCATACCTGATCAGATTTGTGGACTGACGTATCATCTAGTTTTGATACTCCTTCTTTGTACTCTCCATACTCGGCTAGAAGTGTTTGGCTCGTCCTTCCTTGTTTCTCTTCTTCCTTGATATACCTGATTTGTAGCATGTTACACTCTTGGTGGAACACTTCATAGTCTTCCATCTACCAATGAAATAAACCATTCAACGAGCTTGTCTTGTCCTCTAAACAACTCTCAAGTTCAAGTATGCCTTTAGTTTTTGGTTCCATAGCTTTCCTTCCTTCATCCACATCTAACTCCCCTCCATTTGATTCAGATCCGGAGGAAGCCAATTCTTCGCTCATGACTTGGTTCTTCAAGTTGATGACATTCTTCCACCCATTGTTCTCGATTGAGAGTGTGTTCCTCTTCCAATTATGATTTTCCTTCGTAGCTATCATCCATCCTCTCCCAAGTAGTGCATCATATGCTTTCCTCTGTAATGGGATGACAACAAAATTTAGCAAAAACTGTTGTGTCCCGATCATCACCTTCTGTGCCATCAATGTGAATCCCAATGACTTGATACAATGTTGATCAACACCAACTAGTTGGAATGTTGGCAACCAGAGTGTAGGCTTCCCAAGACTCTTCCATGTATCTTCGGGTAGTACATTGACTCTCGATCCTCCCTCAATGATAGTATTTGTCAAGATATCCCCTCTGATCTCCATATGTAGACTATTGGCATCTTCCCAATGTTCATTGTGAGCAATACTAGATCGATTATTTTTTCACCGTATGGTGGCAGTTTTGGTACCAATTCTTGCCTTCATTCATCCAATTGTGGTTGCGTATCATCCATGATGAAATTTATGATCGCTAGTCCCAACTGTGGCATAGTTTGGAGAAGGTCAATTACTTTGGTCGGTATGATGGTCTACAGTACCTTTTGTACGATGTTGGTTTCCACCTCCAACTAGTGATAGGTTCTTGGCTTCTTTAGAGGTACTTTGTTTTCCTTCGCCATCGCTAGTTGCACTTCAATTTTTGCTTCATTCATCCTTTGTTTCTCCATATGTGGATCTGGATACATGGCGTTGTTTGCTTGTGCTCTGGTGATCACCAGTACCTCTTGTTCTTCTACTTCTAGAATGTGGATACCCTTTTGTTTAGGGAATTCATTATCTTCATGATCACCTGGTCCACACCACTTACACAATCTCCCTCCTGAACCTTGACCATTTTGGCAGTTCCTGGTAAAGTGGCCCCAATTGTTACACTTCCTGCATTCGATCATGGGCCTTCCTTTTGTATTGTATTGTATCATGTTTCTTAGACTTTTGTTGCTTCAGTAACATCTAGAGGATGCATTTCTATTGTACTGGGGCTTCAACGGTGTGTTCGGTGGTGTTGATGGTTCTCCTTGTGCAAAGAGTACTTGTGTACCCCTTGCTCTCAAATTGTATGGGCATTCCTTGATGGAATGTCCCATTACTTGGCAGATATCATAGAACATCTTCTTTGGATAGTTCTCTTTTGTGTGACCTTCCCCATTGCACTTTGTACACCACAATTCTTGTGCTTCCCCTACACTATCTTTTTCAGCCTTCAATTCTTTCATCATTCGCATCATATCTTTTATGAGTGCTTGTACGGTCTTGGATTCACTGTCATTGTCATCTGGACTCTCCTCGTCATCCATCTTCTCTTTCTCTTGAGAAGGTGTTTTATTTTCACATTCTATGTCCATTTCCCAATTGTATGCTTCGGTGTACAATGATGGAGGTACGACTTTCATTTTCTTTCTTAATGACGAAAGCAAGCCCTCGATGAACCAACTTTTCTTCAACCCATTGGTTAGATGTGCCTCCAATTTCCCTATCAAATCTTTGAGTCTTCGATTGTAAGCCCACACACTCTCGTTCTTTTCTTGCTTGGTATTGTATATCTCCGCAACAATCTCACTATCATCCCGCAGGAGTTTGAACTCCTCTTGAAATGCTTGCTTCAATAATCTCCATGTAGCTTTATGTGTTTGTTCTAATTTAGAGTACCAATCAATGGCACTATCTCTGAGTGTCACTGGAAATGCTTTCAACCACTGGTCTAGATCATCCTGTCCACTGGCTATCCAAATAGTTTCACATATCTTATAGTATTGTATTGGATCTTCTAACCCATTCCCCATAAACTTTGGCAGCTTTTGTCACTCTAAAGTAGCCATCTTTCCCCACTGTCCTCCTTGTATATTAGACCCGATTAGACTTGTTTCCTAGCTACGTTTCAATGCATCACTTGCACTCTCGGCCATGTATGAGTCACTCACATGTCTTCCTTTGACGTCCTTGACACTTTGAGTCTCTTGGGATTCCCTTTGGTACTCTCTCCGCCTTGGGGTACTCGGCTCAAATCTTCCACTTGTCAGTCATTCATCATCATCTGATAAGGACAACTCCTGAAAATGTCTGATGCTACTACTTAATTCATCTTCCTTCTCATAAGGATCATACCTTCCTATGTACATGGTGTTGAAGGGTCCTTCATCCCTCCCTTCCACCAAAATTTGATGTGCTCTTTCAATGGATGTGTCGATTCGTGTCAAATTCTCATGTGTTCTTTTAATACTCTGGTTTTTCTCAATTAGATCCTCATCAAATTCCTTACCAACTTGTTGTAGTCTTCTTGCCAATTTTCTTGTTCTTACAGCCTAAGTGATTGCTTAACCTTCTCCTCCTAAGTCTTGTGCCCGCTAGGTACTTAGTTCTTGTCTTTGTTTGGCCGTACGGGCATTAAAATTTATTCAAGAAATCATTGTTGACTACTGGATGTACGTCTTCAGCTAGTGTCGTGTTCTTCTTTTTCTCGTTTGGCTCTTTCTTCTTAGCACTACAGTATTTGTTGCCTTTGGTGTTCGCGATCCTCTTCTTCTCGCAATTCTTGTAGAATAATGAAATGTCAGGATAGCAATCTTGGCATACAATTCACGAGGTGATTCACCTCATCGTTCACTTCCAACCTATCCCAGACAACTTCCTTAGGGATCTCCCGTCTATGGGATTCCCTACGTATATGATCTTGTAATGATATATTCCATGGATTGATAAAATCTTTAGTCAATGGGTCTTCCCTTTCTTCATTGCTATTCACAGGTTCATTTGCCAGGAGACCCATTATGCTGCCATGACAAGTGATTCCCTACTCCGCTCAGGCAACGACACCAAATGTTTACTCACTAAGGGTATAATGACATACAGAGTAAACAAAAATATAACATTGACAACATATAATAATCACATGGTAATTGCATATAACATAGATGTATTGCTTTATTCAACATTCGCCATTTACATCATAATGTCTCCAGATAGAAGATAGCATAGCATAGTAGAACCACAATGTTCCCGACTACATGACTCAAGTACATATAGTATGTTGGCGGTGGTTGAGGTACCAACCGTCACGTCCCTTCACTATAACTAATTACTTCGTCAGGAACTTAATTCCCGAGACAACTAATTGACATGACACGTACATAAAATAAGTGCATGGATTATTAATATTAACTAAAGTATTATTTACTTATGACTCCCAACCAACAAAGTACACACACTCTCAACCAACTACATCCACCCTTATTGGTCAAATTTTTTTAGCCAATAAAATTGAGGAAAAATCATTTTCTTAATTTGAAAAGTTAAAAATTGTGCATTTAACTTTAAGAAAATTAAAATATAATATATTAAAATTAAATTATAATGTATGAAAAAAAAAAGGGATTTTGATTGGCTGCAAGAAAAACAATTATTCACTAGTTAAATTCAAGGCCTTGCCTATAATTCCATGGCAAGAGCTAAAAATCAGAATGTGCATCTTATTACATTAAATTAATTAATTAACAATCAAAATATACAATATTATTTAATTTCATTTAATATGATAAAAGATGCTAAAACATAGAGATGAAGTATTTTAAATAGAAAAGAATAACCAATGTGGCTATTTTATAACCTTTCTATAAATGCAATGCATTATGATTTATAATACATAGAGACAATAAAGTAGTATAAACAAATGCAACATCAGAGATATACAATTAGATAACTTCTCTTGTAGTTAAAAGACAAGGAAGATAAGATTGGCTTCAATGGTGGTTTCAGAGAAATTATATTGCCTCGAATTGTTGGAAGAAGGCATTTCTAAGAACCAGTTTTGATCTTATGTTGAAGAGTTTCACGCTACTTGGATATGAAACCAACATCTAAAATTTTGTTCGTTAGAACTCATTTTCTCCAACATAATGAAATGAGTCAACATAACCCATTAACTCTTTCACTGAAATGTTGATTTTTTCTTTCCAATTCCTTCCATTCTAATTTAATCAAACAATATTGTAATCAAATTCACACAAAACATTACCTAATCTTTGATAAGAAATATGGGAGAAGATACTATTAACAATCTCTCCATTGGTGTATGGTTGTATATTGGGAGAAAGAGGATTTTATGCACTACCATATATTTCAGTCTACTATTTATAATCCATCTTAACGAAGAGGTGAAAATAAATGAAAGTATCAAAGGCATGAACCGCAGAATACAGTTATTTCACCACTCTTCATATTATTGGCTACTTTAATATTTGTCACGCCATTTCTATGATTTCTTTCTGTTTTTCACGTATTATCTATCTTCTCTTCTAGTACACAAATGCCATTAACTTTTCATGTTGCCGACAGATTTCATGCACTGTCCATGGCTGTAAACATCTCATTCGCACCTGTTGCAGGGAAGGTTGCTTCTCTCCATAGCGCTCACTCTCCCCTCATCTCATTCCTCTTATGCCTTGGATTGTGCCAGTTTCCTTTGAGTGCCATCCCTGGCGATGTGAGCTGTTGTGCCTTTCCTTTTGAGGCAGCCATGGGCTACCTCTATTTGAGATTTATAGGTGATCCTTCCATCCCCATTGCTCTCTAATGGGAGATCTTTTCTAGTCTCTCGTGCTGCTCCTGCCTTGTTCCCACCTTCGCCAACCATGATCTGTCCAACCCTTCGTTTGTTCAAACCAATTCCTTCGCTAATTTCGCTCCATTGCACCTTCACAAATTTACATAATTGTTGTGAGTTTGCAGATATTTCTAATAAAAAAATTATGTCGATGCTTCCATTAGTTGAAAGGACTACAGCTACAAATCCATTATAATATTATAGGCATCCCTAATTAGTATTAAATTAAAATTTATTCCTTGAATTTTATACCTTTAAAATATATTTTTTAGGTTTCCTAAATTTTAATTATTGTGTTAAATAATAATAATAATATTCATATTCATATTAAATGTTGTCATATATATCTAAGGTCATGCATATCATCCCAAATTGTATGTAACAATTTGAAAGCTAAATGTTGTTCACCTTATGTCTATTATTTTCAAGATAGATCAAAGGAAGTGAAAGAAAGAATATCCAAATAAGAAAAGCTTGATGGAAGCAGTTATTAAGATTGACAAGTTGGTCAAGCCTCCCAAATGCATCTTGTATATTTGTTGTAAGTTGATTCCTATCCAAAATTAAATCTATCAAATAGGCTAGAACACCAATGGAAAGTCTTACTTGCATCTAAATACACAGGTTGAAAATTTGAGGAAAACACTATTTTTATGGAATCCATCAACTTATGTCATTCCTTAAAGATAATTTTTTTTCTAAAAATTGAAATTTTCCTAATTCCTTAAGCAATTACCACTTAGCTGATTATGAGAAACTATAAAATTAACTTTTCTATTACTAGGATATATTGCAATATACGCAAAGTATTTGAAATATGTAGGATGGTCAAATTAGGAAGTCCCCATAAACAATTTCGAACAATGCTAGATAAATAGCTATTTGAAACTCCAATCCTTTTTAGAGTTGTGTGAGAATAATGCTCCTCTAGCAAATTATTCAAAAAACAGTTGTTGAATAACGCTCTTTTTATCAATATTGCATTACTATAGAGATATGGAGGCACCAAATCAATCAACTAATTACTTGAGACATTAAAATTAACAAGATTACCTTTTCTCCCTAAGTGCCAAGTTAATTTAATAGCCAATTGATTATTGAAAAGAGAAATATCATATAAATGATCAAGGTCAACAAGGCCTCAAGGAATGGTGGTTCTTATGGGCCTTTATTCTCGATATGTAGAAGACTAAAATATTTCAATAATGTGATCTCTTCTAGAATTAGGTGTGTGAGATATAATAAATCAAATTTATTGATGTACTAATCTTTACTAAAGTATCACTTATAAATAATTTAGAATTATATTATCAAAATTAGGATTGTTTGCAAAAACTAATTTAGAATTATACTATCATCTTGCAATGCATAGCCTTGTAAATTGATAAATAAATTTCAAGTTTTTGTCATAATAGACTTTTAAATAGAAAGTCATGACAACTTCCAAGTCAAGTTTACAAATTTTAGTTACAAAATATAATATCAATTATTTGATGTTTTATCATAATTTAATTCCTTAGTTCTTATCCTATTAACCTATATTTAATTAAAAATATTATATAATTTAAAAATAAATGATATTAATTGGATAACTAAAAAATAGAAAAATATCAATCTCAATGATATTTCTATATAAAATATAAAGTGATTTTTTTTAAAAAAAAATTGTACTTAAAAATATATTAGATGTATTCGTAAATAACAATAATAATTTATAATAAAAGTCAAATAGATCTTAATATAGATAATTAGTTTATTATATAGATCAAGCAAAAAAAATATTATGAAAAAAATAATTTATAATAACAATATAGCTAAATTTTTAGTTTTAAATGAGTAATTTTTCCATCTAGATATTTTATGAGTAGTGGTTTATAATTACCTTTCTTTCATAATTGAATCCATGTTATCTCTCACAACCAAGTGCTTGACCCCTATAAATGAATCAAGCAAAAAAAATATTTCATCCAATCTAGATCCTTCTAAGGCACATTGTCCATTCCCTATTGTCATTTTCCTCTTTAGAGAATCAAATTGAACAATAAAGGCTCATCTACCTCTTGCTCTAGGTTGTTTTACTTGGGGATCATCCCTCCCTATTGTTAGTGTTTTGTGTTTTGCTATTACAAATTTGTAATGAAAATATATTTTGATTTTTTTTTTTGTTTTCTTGCTCCTCTTAGCAGCCTATTTTTTTTAAAAAAGATTATCTAGATTAGTTTATATATTCTCTAATCTTTATATCTATATATACATATACATTTTTTAAGAGTTTTTACTTTTGTATCTATTTTTTATTTTATTTTTACTTTGTATTTTGATTAAAATTTATTTTATTATTAAATTATATAAAAAATGTAATGTGTATTGTTAAATATCTATTAGCATTCCTATCTTTCAAAATATCTATGTAAAAGACTCATGCTTGCTCAACTGAAATGAAAAATCTATTTAGAAATAGGTGCCTTGAGAATTATATCTCTTGGAATCTTTTACATAGTTTTTTTTAAAGATAGTTATGCTAACTTATTTAAATTTATCCAATAAAAAAATTATGATATAAATATTTTAAATTTATTTTATTTATAATTTATTATTAATCAAAATTCATCAAATAATAGAGTTTCTATTTTATTGAGAAAAATATATAAAAGTAAGCTAATGTTTGAACTTTTAGATTTTTAAAGTATTAGTGATATATCAAACTATATGTTATTCTCAAATACTTAAGAACCACTTCATCACTATTTTACTTTAGATTTCAAAATTATTTTATGAAAATCACTTGAAATTGCATAGTAATGTTAATAAGTTCTTTAATTACTATTGTTACTATTTTATATATTCATATGTAATTTATTGTTTCAATAATTAAATACATAAAATCTATTAATGTTATGTATTGAAACATATTAAATTATTTTAGATACTATTTTATTTCCACTTAAATATCAAATTTTACTTGTTATTTTATTTAATATTTATATTTTAAAAAAATTAAAAATAAAAATTGAAATAAATTACTTATTAGATATTTAATCATATTATCTCTTCATATTGATAGAATTAGCCTTCTACGGGCCATACCAATATAAGCAACCCAGAGGGCGAAATTAAAAAATCCTAGGATAAATTAGCAAAAATCCTCATAAGTGGCATATACTTGTTAAATACAATTGAACATTTGATATATTCAAAATTTTAGCCATATGCATTTTTCATATTTATATATATATATATATATATATATATATATATATATATATATATATATATTCCATAATGGAACACTAAAAACTATAAGCAATAGATTATATTGCCTCTAATAGGGAAACATGTGATGCAGGAGCATCTAGTGGTGTCAGGGTAATCCTACATCACCCCAAAAAAGAGTTTCATTTCATGTTGGTATTTTCTTAGATTTCTTTACATTTTTGGATAGCCTTTTCATCATAATGTAATTTCTAGCTTATAGTTTTTCTTTACTATTCCTGGGTTGGAAGATACTGCAGTTTTAGTTTCCTAGAATTGCACCTGAAAAACTTCCAGGTCAGATTTGAGGAACTAAACAGCCCCAAAACTTGTTGAAATTGGAAAAGATAATTTCAAGCATGTTCTTGACTCTGAGACCTTTCCAATGGTTCAAACGGTTCAAAAAAAGGAGTCTCGGATCAAAATTTATGGCTCTCGGAAGTTGGTGCACTTTATAGAGGATACTAATTTTCGAATGTTCTTTCGAAATTTGAATTTCAAGTTGTAATTTTCGGCACCAAACTGCCAAAACCCAAATTTTAATGTTGTTGTGGTTCGGATCACTTTCCCATAAATTTTGTGGTAGAAGAAAAACTTGCCCTTTATATTCGAAAGAATGTGGTTGTCCCATCCCCTAATTTAAGATGAAATTAGGAAATGGTGGAATATTGATGTTCGGGGAACTGCTATGTTCAAAATTTCTAAAAAGCTTAGAGAAGTCAAATGAAATTTAAGAAAATGGAAAAAATAATACTTTGGAAATATTTTTGGCATTAAATCTAAACTTCAAATGAATCTTGTGAAGATCCAGTACAAAATCCATAAGGAAGGATACATTAAAGATATTAAGGATATAGAAAATGAGTTGCTAGTGAAGTTGCACGACATAATAGCAAAAGAGGAGGATTTTTGGAGGTAGAGATAGAGGGTGTTATGGCTCTCTACTGGAGATCAAAATACAAGGTACTTCCATTTATCTGCTTCAAAACATAGGGATTCCAATAGAATCATTTCCATAGAAGTTAATGGTACTAGATTTGAGGAAGTGGAAGACATCAAAAAACAAGTTGTCCTCTTCTATAATAACCTACTTTCGATGAATGGGGAAATCAATCAAAATGATCAAGACTTTCTATTAGAGGTCATCCCCAAGGTTGTTGTTAGGGAAGACAATGAAAAGCTAGTGACCATTTCCTCTATGGAGGAAATCAAGAAAGCTATTTTTTCTTTTGAAGGAAACAAGGCCACTAGGCCTGATGGATTTCCTATGTTCTTTTTTCAATGGCTTTGGGATATTGTGGAAAATGATGTAGTGAATGTTGTTAAGGAATTCTTTCATTCCAGAAGGCTCCTTAAGGAACTAAATTCTACTTTCATGGTCCTTATACCTAAGAAACCAGGGGCTATGGAGTTTGAGGCATTTAGACCCATTAGTCTTTGCAACTCTCTCTATAAAATCATTTCTAAGGTGTTTACTTCAAGGATCCTTTCTATCCATCCTTTATTGATTTCCCCTTAGCAGAATGGTTTTGTTCCTGGAAGGAAAATATTAGATTCAATAGTCATAGACCATGAGAATATTCATTCACTTGTGGAATCTAAAACTGAAGGGTTTATTGTTAAGCTGGACATCTCCAAAGCGTACAACCATGTTGACTGGGAGTTTTTATTCAAAATCCTAAGGGGGTTTGGCTTTAGTAGCAAATTCATTTAGCTAGTGAATCAATTGGTTACCACAGTCTCCATTGCCATCATTTTTAATGGATCTACTTCTAGTTTCTTTCAAAACTCAAGAGGTTTAAGACAGGGTGACCCTATCTCACCTATTCTTTTTACTATAATGGCTGAAAGCCTAGGAAGGAATTTTAAGAGATTGATTGAATAGAGGTCCCTTGTTGGTCTTATTCCTTCTTCCATGAATTTGATATGTTCTCACCAACAGTTTTTTGATGACACTATGCTAATGGGTAGATCTACCATGAATGAGGCTAAGAATTTGAAAAAATCTTTGGTCATGTATGAAAAGGCAACTGGGAAAAAGGTCAATAGATAGAAGAGTTACATCTTTTCCTTCAATACCCCTGAGCATAGATAGGTCAAGATTACTAGAATCCTTGATTGCAGGGTGGATTCCTTACCCTCTTATTATCTTGGACTTTTATTATGCCTCAAACCTCCAGAATCCTTTTGGTGCTCTTTGGTTGATAGGTTCATAAAGAAGTTGGCAGGCTAGAAAGGAGCTCTTTTGAGCCAAGCTACAAAAATTCATCTTCTTAAAGCTTCTCTTCAGAACCTCCCAATTTATGCTTTAAGCCTCTTCAAAATCCCTGCTAAATATGTAGAGGCCATTGAAAAGATCTAGAAAATATTCCTCTAGTCTGGAGTGGAGGAAAGAAAGAGAATGCCTCTTATAGGGTGGGATTTTCTTTGCAAACCAAAGACTTTGGGGGGTTTAGGTCTCAGAAAAATTAGAATATTTAATAATACTCTCCTAGCCAAACAAATATGGAGATCTTTCTCGTCTGGCAGAGAATGGAAAGATATTTTAATGAGTACATATATGGCTGATGGTATGACCCTCAAAGCTCTGCTGGATTCTCCTATCCTCCCATGTGGTTCAACTTGCTAGAATGATATGATTACTGGTAGAAAAATTTTGGAATCAGGGACAGGATGACATGTCAGAAGTGGTAATCAAGCTAGATTTTGGGAGGATAAATGGATCTTTAAGGAATCCATTACTAATATTGAAAGATTCACAGATGGCAAGAGTAATGTAAAGATACTTTCAGGGAACTTTTCAAATATTATTGGTTTGAAGGAGACTAGGTGAACTTATGTGTGATCAGTTAGGATTTGGCTTAGCTTCAATCCTCCTTAAAGGCTATCAGCTTGGGATAGAATCTACAGGATGACACCCTTGTCTAGATGGATAACCCTTCACGTAACTACTTTGTCTCTTCGACTATCTCTTTGTTGTCCCTTTCTCAAGGCCCCCCTGCCTTTTTCTCTAAATCTTGGATTAAACACCTAACTCCAAAAGTTAATATCTTCTTCTAGATAATGCTTCATAATAAGGTTCTCATGGTGGAAAATCTTTGTAAATGGGGATTTCAAATCCCCAACAAATGCTACCTCTGTAAGAGTGAGGCAAAGTCAGCCAACACTTGTTCCTCCACTGTCTGTTTGCTTCCTTAATCTAGGGAAAATTATTATCTATCTGGAATCTCTCCTGGGTATTCCCCTAGACCATTGAAGAGTTCTTCTTACAATGGAAAGCTCCTACTAAAAATCCATATATTCAAAGGTTATGGGCCTTCTTATTCCCTTTTGTTGCTTGGTGAGTGTGGAAGGAACAAAATAATAGACTTTTAAGGGACAAAGAGATGTCAAAGCATAATTTCTTTGAGAAACATTTTAGGCTTATAAAGGAAACTTTAATGTGATTCCTCAAAAATCTCTTAATCTAGAAGTTGTGGTGTGCACCCTATGATTTAAGGATAGCAAAAGATTGGAATATTAAAGTGGACATTTCATCTACTTCCAAGCTAGATAAGAAAATTAGGGAGGGTGTTCAATGGACCTTTCCCCCAAATGGTTGGTCTAAGGCTCACTTTGATGGAGCTACGAAGGGCAACCCGAGTTTGGTTGGAAGTGGTGTACTAAGGGATTCAAATGGAAACTTAATGGTGGTTGTGGCTATATCCCTTGGCCATCAAACCAACCATGTGGTTGAGGCTATAGGAGGTTTTTGTTGGTGTGAATAAGGCTTGTACCTAGTTTATTCCTTTACTAGGGATGTAGGGGACTTAATTCACATGTCAAGTTTACTTAGGATATTAGTTGTCTTATCTAAATAAGCATTAGTTGTCTCATCTAGACGTTACACTTTCCTAGGTAGTTATGAGTTAGTTGTCTCATGTGATAGGATTAATAAATTTGTCCTCATCTTGTCTTATCCTATCTCTCATCCTTGCCTTTATAAGCAAGGCATCTCTATCATTGTATTGCATAGTATTGTATTGTATTACATTGATCATATTGTATCATATTGCAATCCTTGTTTGGTGGAATAACATCTTCCATTGTTGCTTCTCTCTATCTCTTGTGGAGGTTCTTTGGTGTTGTAGATTGAAGATCTTGGGTTGATCACTTTGACATGGTATTAGAGCTTTGAATATAGCAAGCCCCTTCCATTTCTTTATTAGAGAGCTTCTATCAATTTCTATTGTGATTTGAGTTTCTTGTATCCTATATTTGATGTATGCTTTTTGGTGAGATTTGGTGATTGCAGCGCTTTTGGCTATAGTTGTAGTATTTTAGGCTATCCAATTGCATCCAAGAGGCTCAAAAAAGTTAGATTTGGCTTTTGTTTCACTCAATTTTGTCACCATTTGCAACTTTGCAAAGAAGAGTTTGGAACTCAGATCTGGTGAACAACTTATTACAAGAGCATTTTGGGCAAAAAATAAGTCTTCCATTGCATCCTAGTGGTTGTTTCTAATTTTTTTGATATATAATTTTCCCATATTTAGTCAAAATTGTTTTCGAAGCAAAAAAAAATCGCTAAGGAGCCGTAAGGCCCCCCAACCTGAAAGGTACAACGTCATCATAATTTTTTTATTATTAAAAAATTCCTGCATATTTATTTTTGGGTGGTATTTTATTTAAAAAGTTTCAAAAATATTAAAAAACTCATATAAAGCTTTTTTTAGTGCTAAGCATTGCACATAGAAGAGGGCCCACATACATTTATAGTCTGTAGACTTTCCCTAAGCCGCTGACAATTTTTGAAAGGCAGTCGAAGGGTTTGGAACAACCATTGGGCAGTCACGTGGTAAACCACCACGAGGGCGTTTCCGATAGCTACTAGTGGGGTCAACCACCTATAGCCAACCACCACTCGCCATCAACTACCTGCCAGGAAGGCAGTTTCCCTAACCGCCAGGCACAGGGTTAGTGAGCAATCTATCACAAGTCGCCAGTAGATTTACAATAACCACCAATAGTAAATACCATCCATGACTACCAGAAACTTGACCGTCGCATGTGATTAGAGAACTCTAGCCGCCAATAGGTTTTGTAGCCACCTGGGAGTTATTTTTTATAGTGTAGTCTATGGTCATATTAAGAACTTGCCGCTAGCCCTCGAGAGTTAAAATTTTGTGCCGATTTAGTCTTAAAATTTTGCACCTGTTTAGTCTTCAAGGTCCTAAAATAGGCTATTTCTTCATTTTTGCATAACTTTACGCCACAATATCAAACTTTTGAAAACGAAATATCGTTGAAAAGCTAGTTTGACAAACTTCGTAGTGGTGTAGGTGATTTTCCAAATTTTGATATTTTTTGCCAGCTTTTTCAGCTTGAAGGTACAAGTGCATTTATTGCTTGTTCTTAGCATAACTTTTGCAAATGAAGTCAAAATTTGGCAATTTTTTTTTTGAAATTGCTCAAAAAATAGAAAGGAATCTATTTGTAACCTCTATTTTCAGTTTTGGAAAGCCTTTTTTTCTAAAAATTGTAAAAATCACTGTGTTATAAATAATTGATTTGAGCTTGTCACTTGTAAAAATTGCAAAATTTCTTCATTGTAGTTTGCTGGGGGGTTGCAAAATCAATATTAATACATTCTAGGGGGGTGAAAGGCACAATTTAAGTACCACATTGTCTTCTTTCTTTTGGTGTTCATGGCAGATCTAAGGCAAATTGACCCAATCACTCCACACAATTATCATACATGGAAGCTAAAAATGACTCAATTGACCCAATGTTAGATGCAAAACAACTTGAATTTACAAAGGATTATGAAAAAATTGTCCATAGATGTAAAATGGATGAAGCAAAAGGGCTCATTGGCTTACACGTATCTGATAATTTGTTGTTTCATATTTCAGAGTGCAAAACGCCTAAGAATGTTTGTCATAAACTTGAAGAATTATATGGAAAATCAAATTAGTTTTGAGTCTTGCAACTTCAAGTAGATCTAATATCACTCTCTCCAGATGAATTTCCTTCAATTCAAGATTTCCTTACATAATTCAAGTTGATTTTGTCACAGTTGAAAGGATGTGGGCAAGATAAATCTAGTGATGAATGTATCTTCTTGATTTTGCCTAAGTTAAAGGTCCCTTATGAATTGGTTTCTTCTACCTTCTATTCAACTATGGATGCAATGGGGAAAGATTAAAAAATGCCTACATTTGAGTTGTTTTGTGAGCATCTTACTAATGAGGAGGCCAAGTTGATTCAGTTGAATGCCTTACCTAATTCTAAGAATCATGCTCTAATGGCTCAATCATCCAAGGCTAAAGGAAAGAACAAGAAGAAGCCCAAAGTAGAATCATCTTCACGTAGTTAGAATCCCTCCAAACCAAAGCTTAAGAACAATCAGAAGTCCACTCCATCTCCTCCTCCTTCTACCTCTAGAGATTCTTCCTCTAAGTCCAAGAAAGAGAAAGGAAAACCTTGTTCATTCTGTGGAAAAACTAGGCATGATGCAACTTGTTGCTTTAAGATATTAGAAGCCTTGGGGGAAGCTATGAAGAAGCACAACATTTTAGTGTCTAAGCCTTCTTCCATGGGAAAAGGTCAAGCTCTTTCAGCATGGGCCATTCATTCATCTTCAAACAGTTGGATTCTTGATTCAGGTGCACTTCACATCACATGAAAAATTCATGTGATCTTCTTGATTCCATTGTTCATACTTCTACTTCTCAAATTGTAGTTGGGAACTCTTCATATATTCCAATTTTGGGGACAGGCCCTATTTAGATGCTAGATGGGTGCATTGATGATATTCTTCTTGTTCTTGATATTTCAACAAATCTACTTTCCATTTATTAGATTTGTCATTCTAGAGATGGGAAGATAGTTAAGTTTACTCTATAGAATGTGACTATCAGACAGTTACAAGATCCTAAGAAGGTTGTTGATATAAGAATAGCTGATCATGAGAACCATTTGTATCAATTTGATGGCTTTGAGTCTTCATCAGGTTCATGTTTTGTTGATTATGTTGATTCAATGAGCAAGATTTGGCATAAGAGATTTGGGCACTTGAACTATAGATATCTTCATCAAATACAAGCACATAACTTAGTGGTTGGTCTTCCTAAGATCACTTGCATAGATGATGCTTGTCAAGGTTGTGTTCTTAGCAAGCAACATCAAGATCCTTTTCCTAAGGGTCAAGCTACTCGTGCAACCACACCCCTCGAGTTGGTCCATAGTGATCTCATGTCATTCCCAACTCCTTTTCAGGGGCTAAGTATGTGCTCACATTCATTGATGATTTTTCCCGACGAACATGGGTCTATTTTCTAAAGCTTAAGAGTGAAGTCCTCACCAACTTCAAGACCTTAAAAACATTTGTGGAGAAGCAGTTAGGTATTTCTCTTCGACAGATACACACAAATAATGGCGGGGAGTATGTTAATCAGGAAGTTTAGGATTTTTGTAGTGAGCATGGTATTCTTCATCAACACATAGTTCCTTACACTCCTCAACAGAATGTTGTGGTAGAGAGAAAGAACATGACTCTCAGGGAAATGGCCAATTATATGACTCAGTCTAGGTCCATGGCACCAACTTTTCGGGATGAAGCTGTCAATTGTTCCAACTATATTTAGAACCATATACCCCACAAGGCAGTATGGAATATGACCCCTGAGGAGGCTTGGTCTCATCACAAGCCTAATGTATCCTTATTCAAAGTATTTGGTAGTGTGGATTGGGAATTCATTCCAAATGGTCGGTGTAAATCCATGGAGAAGAAGAGTCAGTGATACATCTTTGTTGGCTATTGTGAGGATGTGAAGGAATACAAATTGTTTGATCCTGACACACGAGAGGTTCATTTCTGACATAATGTCTAGTTTGCTAAGACCTTCACCTAGTCAGATCCTCCTTTGACTTCTTCTTCATCACAACCTACTTAGTCTTCTTCAGTTAATGATGCTTTGGTACTTGAGGAATATTTTAATGATGGTCCTTATGCACCTCCTCCTCAGTTAACCACTAGGAAACAATGGGCTTGAGTTACTCTTAAGGAGGTTGGTCCTCTTGTTGGTGATCCCACAGACACTCACCGTAATCATTCTTAGACTTCTGGAATTAGTCTTTTGAGTCATGCAGTTTCAAATGATCCTTAGAATTTTTCAAATGCTTCAGGTATTCTAGAGTGGGATAGTGCTATGGTTGATAAGTATTCTTCTTTGATGAAGAATCACACTTGGGATCTTGTGCCCCTTCCTAATGGAATAATTTTGGTTTAGTGCAAGTGGGTGTATTGTACCAAGTATGCAGCAGATGGCCCCATTGACAAGTACAAGGCTCATCTTGTTGCAAAGGGGTTTTCTCAGGTTGAAGGGATTGACTATTCTGAGACCTTTGCTCATGTTTCTAAGATGGATTCTATTCACCTTTTTCTTGAAATAGCTGCATCAAAGGGATGGTCAGTATATCAGATGGATGTGAAGAGTGCTTTCTTGCATGTTGATCTCCATGAGGAGATCTATATGGAGCAACCACTAGGTTTTGTGTAGGACTCTTCACTTGTTTGTAGGCTTCAACATTCATTGTATGGCATCAAACAAGCCCCTAGGGCTTGGTATGAGAAGATGGATAGTTTCTTCCTTGCTTTTGGATACACTCACTACCATTCCGATCCCATAATTTATACTTAGAGACATGGAGAGGATCTACTCATACTTGTGCTCTACGTAGATGATTTGATTCTCACAAGGAGTTCTACTTCCATGATTCAACATACATAGTGAGCATTGATGAAGCGATTTGATATGACCAACTTTGGTCTTTTGCATTACTTCCTTGGTCTTCAAGTTCATCAAACTTCTGAGGGGATCTTCATTTTCCAATAGAAGTATGCTCCTGATTTAATTTAGAGATTTGGCATGGTTGATTGCAAGCCTACCCATACTCCATTCCATTCAGGTGTTGTACTGTCTACCAGTTGCACTACTCCTACAGTTGATCCTACCTTGTATCAGCAGTTGGTTGGTAGTCTTTTGTACTTGACACATAGTCATCTTGATATTTCCTTTGTGGTTGGAATTGTCACTCGCTTCTCACAGGAGCCTCATGAGAGTCATTGGAAGGCTGCCAAGCATATCTTGAGATACATTCAAGGAACTACACATTTGGCATTCACTACACTTCAGGTGCATCTCAAATAGTGGGCTTCACTGACTCAGATTGGGCTAGTGATGTCAATGATAGGAAGTCTACTTCTGGCTTTGTCTTTTTCCTCGGTTCTAGTCTGATTACATGGTCATGCAAGAAGTAGACCGCTATTGCATTATCATCAACAGAGGATGAGTATCAAGGTGTAGTGTTGGCTAGTCAGGAGGTTTTGTGTCTTCGTTAGTTCATGACCGAGTTTGGATTCCCTTCCACTCAACCCATTACTCTTTGGTACGACAATCAAAGTGCCATTCATATCTATCACACCCCAATAGAGCATTAGTGTACTAAGCATATTGAGATCCACAGGCACTTCATCAAGCAACTCATCTAGGATGGTGTTCTCAGCTTGGAGTATTTTCCTACATATGAGCAGGTTGCAGACATCTTCACTAAACCTTTGGCATCACCTCATTATCTTCAATTGCGATCGATGCTTGGGGTGAAGGAAGTTGTCCTTAGGGGGTCTTGAGGAGTCCTCCTTCATTAGTTTTTATCTTTCTTTACATCTTTTTCTCTCTTTTGGAGAGGAGTTTTCTCCCACAAGGTTTTTCTACTTTTCTCCATTTGTGAGAGATTTTTTTTTTTTGTACATGGTTACCTCATCAGGCCTAGTTGTCAGAACCCATCTTTTTCATTTTTGCATTAGTTTTTCCTTCCTAAGTTTCCCTTAAGGGGGGGTGTTGGTGTGAATAAGTCTTGTACCTAGTTTATTCCTTTACTAGGGACTTAGGGGACTTAATTCACATGTTAAGTCTACTTAGGATATTATTTTTCTTATCTAGATAAGCATTAGTTGTCTCATCTAGAAGTTACAGTTTCCTAGGTAGTTATGAGTTAGTTGTCTCATGTGATAGGATTAAGACACTTGTCATCATCTTGTCTTATCATATCTCTCATCCTTGCCTTTATAAGCAAGGCATCTCTAGCATTGTATTGCATTGATCATATTGTATCATATTGCAATCCTTGTTTGGTGGAATAGCATCTTCCATTGTTGCTTCTATCTCTTGTGGAGGTTCTTTGGTGTTGCAGATTGAAGATATTGGGTTGATCACTTTGACACTTTTCAAGTTTTAAAGTTAGCTTATAATCTGAATATAAGAAACTTATGGCTTGAAGGAGATTCTAAAAATATTATTGACTGTATTTTAGGAGGTACCCTACCCTCATGGATGATAAAGAATTGGATAGATGAAACTAATTCTATTCTATAATTTTTTAAAAAACTAAAAGTTTCACACATCTACAGGGAAGATAATAGTGTGGCAGATTAGTTTGTGAATGAAGGGGTTGGGAAGTAAGGACTGAACACATGGTAGAATTGGAGGGACTTGAGAACCAAAGTTAGGGAATTACTAGATTATGATGTTACACATGGGAAAGAGGAAAATACAATTAATGATTAAAGAGAAAGGTGCTAGGTACATCAAAATCAAGAGATTTTATGGGGCCGTGTCATGTTACTTAGAAGGGAAGAAAAAGCAACATGCTTTGTGGGTGCATTGGAATAGCTACATAATTCTACAACAGGTCCTCAGCACTGATAGAGTCTGTAGTGAGGAACAAACAAAAATGGGGGGGACAGGAAAAGAGTTGAGCCTAAAAGCTATGAGGTGCACACTAGGAATGACAAGGTCTGGGAGCAAATTGAAAAAGGTGGGTTGGTTCCATATTTGGAAAAACTTCATGGGACCAATTCTGTGGCTACAGATTACTTTGAGAAGAATTGGAACAATGGAAAAATCACTCTTTGGAAGAAAGGTGAAGCTGAACAAGAAAATTATAGGGGAGATTACCGGAATGTCTATTGAGGGCATGAAGTTTTATCATGATAGAAGATTCTCTGACAAGGGGGTCATCAAATTTACTAAGAAGGACAAGGAGAAATCAAAACTAGTTAAAATCTCTAACAACTACTTCAAAATTGATACTTTCAAGGCACTGTGGAGAAAGGTTCTTCATGTTATCATGGAGCATATCACCCTAGACAGGAGATTTACTAGAGTGTATGGGCATCATTTAACCATTCTTAACCACTTCCACCATAAGGTACAAATTTATTTGCCTCACTACTTGTTATGTTCGTTGAGTAATAGCCTTGAGGACCAAAGGAAAAACCCTAGGAGATACCCCATTCTTCATCCTGGTCTTATTAGGTTAATTTATGAACACTATCAAAGTATGCTATATTTATCTAAACCTATGGCCTCCTCAGAGTTTGAGGGTCCTATGATACCAATAGTGGGGGTTCGAAAATTCAACCAAACAAGGAGAGAATTGTTGAAACCCACCCATCCTCTGAGATGTCAGTAGGAAAACCCAGTCTAAAAAACCCCAATTTTCTAAAGCTAACCCTGAGTCCTTACCTGACTACTCTACCCCCTTAAAGAATTATATTCTTAAGGGCTCCCTTGCTAACAAGAAAGTTTCCTATTCTACAGATTCCATAGAAGACCAAACTGAGAACCCTAAAGCTAGTAGAAATTTTGTTCCCTCCCCTCCTACCTCTTTCAGATTCAAAGGTAGCACATTTCCTAGCTCCCCTAACCTGGGTGATGTAAATCTCATATTAGAGTGGGTTCAGTCTAGTTACATTATGACCTCTGCTAGAAACAACATTAGTGACATTTTCAAGGTCTTAAAGTGGGCCTATCAAGAAATTAATGAGCTCAATCAAAGAAATAGGGATTTGTACAGTAAGTCGAAGGAGCTAGAGTTGAAGCTGGCCACCCTCAACAATGAAGAAGGGAAACCGAATAACAACAATATTGGAAAGAAAGGAGGTGATATTGAGGAGAAATACAAGTCTATGAAAGAGGAAATCGTTAAAATCAAAAATAATTTGAACTATTGTGGAACAAAATCATAAATGAGCTCAATCAAAGAAATAGGGATTTGTACAGTAAGTCGAAGGAGCTAGAGCTAAAGCTGGCCACCCTCAGCAACGAAGAAGGGAAATTGAATAAGAGCAGTATTGGAAAGAAAGGAGGTGATATTGAGGAGAAATACAAGTCTATGAAAGAGGAAATCATTAAAATCAAAAATAATTTGAACTGTTGTGGAACAAAATCATAAAATGGCTAGGTACAATGCCATTATTATCAATGCTATGTCTGAAAAGCTAGAAAAAACACATTAGGGTTCGCTAGTTGTTGAGTTGGAAGAGAACAAGGAAAGAAAGAATGAGGACCAAGGTATTTATAAAAGGACATGGGCCAATCTTAAAAGGGAAGTGCCTCCCACAACATAGATGGTTCAGATCTTAAAGATGGGAGTTCAGGACATGAATGAGTTGGACGCTGAGACTATTGATCTTTTAAAAACTAAAATTTAGCTAATACTGGCTTTTTGTCTAGTTTTTTGGTTTTGTGGCCTTAGCTGGCCTTTTTATATGCTATGGGTGTTTACTGCTATTATTTTTACAGCATTTTTTACTATGATGTGGGCTGATGCAAGAAGTTGGGTACACAAAAAGCTCAAAAAGTGGAAATGTTTTTGCTGTTTTTCAGAATTTGTCACACTTGGACTGAAAATTTAAGACACTTACACAATGAATATTAAAAAAAGTTAGTAAAATGAAATCTATAATTTTGAATCTAGTTTCCAAATATGTAAATTATTAAAATACCCATGTTATAGAAATTAAATTTTGATAGGGATCTATAAAAACCACTTTTTAAAAGTCCCTGTTTTCTTACCATACCAAGCAGGTGTACGAACAAAACTTTTTGATCCAAATAAAATTATTTTTCTAATCCCTTTTGAGAAATGAGAGCTAACAACATGAAGTTTGATGTGGATTTTTTTTTGTAATTTTTGGCTGAATTTTTTTTTTTATTAATTTTTTATTGGCCTTAATTGATGTTTTTTAAAATCAACGTGTACAGACAACATAATTGAACCTAAACAAAACATTTTTTTACTCTTGTTTTTTTCATTGTTTAGAGAATTGTCTAAAGTTTGATTCCATATAATTTTTTTTACAAGAAACTTAACCAATAAAAAGTTATTAAAAAACCAAAAAAACCTAATATTTCAAGTTTAAGGACTAGTTTGCTCTGAAATTAATAAAAAAATAGAAAACATAATCCAATTTTAATAAAATATATATATTTAGAAATTAGAAATTGTATTCTCTAATGGGTTTTAATTTTATAGATTCATTTAGAAAAAAAGTCCATCAGCTATGTTAAAGTTGGACATTCTTCTTCAATCTGCCCTAGTTTTTTAGTTGCAGGTCAAAGGCTAAGGCTCGGATTGCCAAGCCTTTTCCAAGCCTAAAACCAAGCCTGGAAGTGGGGTGGAAATTCAATTTTTAAATATCATGTACGCATTACGTAAATGCATACACGTTATTCAAATGAAACATGTACGTGTTTTGTAACACGTACATGCTACTCATTGATCCATTGGGAAAATGGAATGCATATGCATTATGAAACATATATGTTTTTTTTTAACATAGCGCGTACGCATTTCAAAATGCGTACTTGTTTCTAATATAGCCGTTTTTCCCTCATTTGGAAAATTCTGGTAAAACACGATTTTCCTACAACATTCCTTTTCTATAGTACAGTTCAAAAGAGTCATTTTCTGTATTTTTATTGCAAATTTGTCTTGTGTAGGGAATATTCTATTCAAATTGTTGGAAGAGACAAAGTCCAAGTTGAATTTTCTGAATTAGAATCAAGTACAAGAACGTTTTACAAGAAGATTTGGAAAAAGTGAATTTTTGGATGTACTCATGATGTTTTTGTACTTCAGAGTTTATAGAAAAAATGATCTCTATAGTCCTTATTTTAATTTGAATATTTGAAGGAGGTGGAAATTTGAAAATAATTTTCTTAAATTATTTCTTTTGTCATCAAAGAGGGTTTGGTAACCATGGGTGATAAGCAAAGACAAAAAAAAGATGTAGAAAGTTAATGACACCCAAAGAAGTTCAAGCAAATAAAGATAAGGAGGCAAAAAGACAAATGGAAAGGAGAGAAAGGAATCATCAAATGAAAGATCTAGAAGCATCTATTTCCAAGAATGTTGAAGAGGAAGCCATGAATGATGAAATGAATGTAGATGATGGAAATGTGGAGATGGTGAATATAGAAGAAAATGAAATTATGGAGACAAACCCAACTGTGCCTTCAACTTCAACTTTGAATGATATGCAAAAAACTTCGGATGTGTCTTCAAATCCACCTCCCAATGATATGGAAAATGTACCTATTCAAACAATCTATCCAGGTATGTGTTCAAACCCAATTTTTCATAATATTGATATTGCTTGTTTAGATGAAGCTAGATACACCATTGATGAGATCAATAATATTAGGGTTGAAACAATGCAAAAACAAGAAAATGATGAAATTATATCTTATGAGAATGTAAATGAGAATTAAATCCCTCATATTAATGAAAATGATAATGAAATCCCTTTTACATTTGAAAATGAAAATGAAACTCCTATGGATGAAGGTGAAAATGCTTTTTTTACAATTGAAACCGATGTGCTAGATAACCTTCATGGTAAAGTTTCTTCAAGAAAAATTAGAAATTATGGAAATAAAATATATAAAATGTTTTTTTATAGAAAGAAATTAGGATTCCAATGTCAACTCATGGTGCAATTGATGAGAATGTTGAAAATGAGAAAAGTGATGAAAAAATTAGGTGTTTTTGTAAAATCAATAAGAAAGATGATTCAGTAGAACAAGTCATATCTAGTGTTGCTAATGCTATTGATGTTATTGGTAAGAAAAGTCGATCGAAAGATAAGAATGTGGCTCGTTGTGCAATAACAACTGTTCTAGTTGATAAAACAACTTCAAATAAAAGAATGTTAAGTAAGATTAGTAAATGTGTAAAAATAAATCCTAGAAATTTGATAAGAGCTACTAAAAGAAGAGAAAGTATTGAAAAGGATCCTATTAATCAATGTTGGAGTTTTAGCGGTAGACTCCCAAGATCAGACATGAAATTAACTAATGAAATTAAATATTTAATCCATAAATTTTGGCATGATAATACAAGAGTATCACCTAACATTAGAGATGTCTTACAATTAAGGGTGGGTTCCAAAATTCGTGAACCTCGTCCAAAGCATCTCTTAGATATGACTCAAACTAAATTATATAAAAAAAAATAGATGCTTCAATCTTACCATTGAATATTAATATAACTCAAAGATCATTTGAAAAGTGTAAACCTTGGTATGTTAGAATTAATAAGAAATGAATCTCTTGTTGTTGTAAGATGTACAATTTCGTTATTATTATGATATATTTCGATATATATGATGCACTTTGCATGCTAACCAAATTATGCAGGACATTTGTGGCATTAATATACCACCTAAAAGAATCAAAGATTTTATAGGAAGTTTGTTTTGTGATCCCTCTTTAAAAGGAAACTCTTTTTTTTTTAAAGCATGCATTTATGGAGAATGCGATATATGTGGTAACTTTTCATTATCAGGAGAATGTATGCGTGAAAGTAGTTTAAATGAATTTGGACAACAATTAGTGGATGTAAAAGAATTTAAAAATGTTGAGTATTCTTTAAAAGATGGAAAAATTGGAAAACGTTTTGAGCTAATTGTGGAAAAGTTAATGTGCATTCTTTTATTAATGAATTTAAAGATAATTTTGTACCTAAATATGTCCAACACTCTCATAATGCTCATTGGATTGATAATCAATTTCATTTATGTAAAAAAACATTCCCAATTGGAAGTCTATTGTTAGTTGTTGATTTTGCTGAAAATTATACTCTTGCTCCACAAGAAGAAATTCAATCGTAGTATTATAATTCAATGCAAGTAGCTATATTTGTTCACATTGTTTATAGACATGCAAAAGATAGTACAGAAGATAATAGGAAAATTTTGAGAGAGTACCATTTTTATGTAAGTGATAATCGATTACATTCATCTGAGTTTGTACAATATTGTTTTGATATATTTTATAAAAATTTAAAAGAGAGAGGAATTCAAATGCTAGAACATCTCATATGGTCAAATAATTGCATGAGTCAATTCAAAAATGCTAGAATGTTTTATTGGTTATGTAGAGTTCATAACGAAAATAATATCCAACACATATGGAGTTTTTTTTAAGCTGGTCATGGTAAGCGAGAACACGATGGAGCAGGTGCATGTGTGAAAAGAGCTCTTGCTAGAGAGCAACTAAAATTTTAGGATGATGCAAAATTTAGAGATGCATGTGCAATTGTAGATTGGTGCAATACCAAATTATCTACAAGAACAAGTGAGAGCTCAATAATTTGACACTTCTTTTGGTTAGTTGAAGAAAATGATATTTTTTCTGGACAAGATTGTGAAACAATTAATGGATCTGCAAAATGGCATTCGTTTAAGAGTTCAAATACAAACACATGGACAATATGGACAAGGGAGTTGGCATGTTTTTGTCAATTTTGTATTGCAGGTGATTGGGAGGCATGCGAAAATATGGAATGGGTTGAATAATGGCAACAAAGATCCTTAATGCCTACATCGACAAATGTTCAACATGGAATGATAATTGAAGATAATCAAGTGTTTGCATCAAATGATTATGATCATGTTTTGGATCTTGTACAAGAAGGTACATTATCTATTGAGTTGAATTTTGTATGTATGGATGCTTATATGTGAATTAAATATAAGTCACTTTTTATTGAATTTTGTATTTATTTTTGCAAGACATGTGTATGTTGTTGTTGCACCTGAGGGGAATGAAGAGGAGACAGATAATTGCTTGGCTAGATGTGTTGAGAGAAAACATAATTTGGCACATCCTAGAGTGGATGATGACAACTTTGAGTATCCAACTAGTTCAGTGGTTGTTGTTGGCACCTGGCTTCAAAAATATTTGATGAGAAAGAATGGCTTGCTTGCATTTGAAGATTATGAAAGACACAAGAATATTATACATTATTCACATTTGATTTTGGCAACCAATATAAAACTAGTTAGATATCAAGGGAGGCCTTCTAATAAATTTTTATGGACACTTTCAATGGATAATCACGAGACAATCATAGATGCATTAAAAAAGAGAGAGGATGTAGATGGTACAACATAGTAAATAAATATTGGTAAGTATATCTAGTTGTTTATATAGTTAATTGATATATATATTTGTATTTAATCATTTCCTAATTAAAGTTTTATATCATTTTTTGTTTCAAGTATCCCAAAATTAGATGCTTTACAAACAAGAGAGAAGATGCACATATATTACAATGGAATTCAAATATAGAGATAGGTAACTATATATAGTTCTAGATACATTTAATTGATAGTATAAATTCATTATCTCAACTCCCCTTTGTTCACCCTCTTGCATCCCTTCCAGTCATTCTATCAACTCCCCTTAATCCACCCTCTTTCATCCCCTTAATCCATCCTCTTAAAGAACCCTTAAGTCATATCCTCTTACATCCTTGTAATCCATAATCTTGCATTAATTAAGTCACTCTCATAATTCCCCTTAAGCCATCCTCTTAGGGCCTATTAATAGCCATATTGTAAGGTTCGTAACATGCATCCCCTTAATCCACTATCTTTCATCCTTTTAATCCATTCTATCAACTCCCCTTAATCCACCCTCTTACATCCCCTTAATCCACTCTCTTACATCCCTGTGAGTCATTTTATCAACTCCCCTTAATCCACCCTCTTACATCCCCTTAATCCACTCTCTTACATCCCTTTGAGTCACTTTATCAACTCCTCTTAATCCACCCTCTTTCATCCCTTAAGCCATCCCCTTAAAGGACTCTCATAATTATGATATATTTCGATATATACGATGCACTTTGCATGCTAATCCATTATATCAACTCCCCTTAATCCACCCTCTTACATCCCCTTAATCCACTCTCTTACATCCCTTTGAGTCATTTTATCAACTCCCCTTAATCCACCCTCTTACATTCCCTTAATCCACTCTCTTACATCCCTTTGAGTCACTTTATCAACTCCCCTTAATCCACCCTCTTTCATCCCTTTAAGCCATCCTCTTAAAGCACCCTTAAGTCATATCCTCTTACATCCCTATAATCCATAATATTGCATTCCTTAAGTCACTCTCATAATTCCCCTTAAGCCATCCTCTTAGGGCCTATTAATATCCATATTGTAAGGTTCATAACATGCATCCCCTTAATCCACTATCTTACATCCCTTTAATCCATTCTATCAACTCCCCTTAATCCACCCTCTTACATCCCCTTAATCCACTCTCTTACATCCCTTTGAGTCATTTTATCAACTCCCCTTAAGCCATCCTCTTAGGACCTGTTAAGCCATATCCTAGGGTTCATGAGATGCATCCTCTTAAACCATCCTCTTATATCCCCTTAAGCCACTCTCTTAAGACCCCCCTTAAGCTATATATCCTCTTAGGTCCCCTTAATCCATCTTATGGCAAACATTTTTTTAATTTGTATGGAATTTACTATATACTATTCTTTTCTCACATGAATTTTTTTCTTAAATGACTCATAAAAATTGTAGTTACTTACATTAATTATTTTTTCAAGTTCTCATCAAGTCGATCTATGAAGTGATTGTTGAGCTGAAAAATTATTTTATCGAGACTATGTAAATATCAATTTTTGGTCTTCACCTAAAAGTTGATAAGTTTTAATTGTATCTACATGTGCATATGTGTTTCATCATATTATATAGTTGTAATAAACATCTTGATATACATTATATATGTTTGTTCAATGTCACTTTTTAAATATCTTGTTCCAATTTTATAGATTATACATTTCGTGTCTTGTATTTACCACATTTTATATAATTATTCAATTGTATAGATTATACATTTTATACATACAAGGAGAGTTTTTTTGTTTACTGATTCAAATATTTGCTATCTAATTATAAAATAGTTAAAGTTACCTGCCCTTAATTTATTATGAATATGATCTAAACTATTTAAGGAATGTTTTAATTTGTCACCTAACCATGTGATAAATTATATATATATAATTAAATTTGATTCTAGATAAGAATTTATATAGTGCATGTAATACTTGAAAATTAGATAAAATATAAATAGTCTAATGTATGAGTGCATATAATCATGAAAATGAACATAACAAGATATCATAATTGACTGCAATATATAATCATCATATTTTAAAGTCAAGTTCAATATAAATAGATACAAATATAATAACAACATGTTCAAAGTAAAACTAGAGATATATAGTCTACAGAATTTATATGTTAAGTCCAACATGCATATATTTAAATAAAACTAGAGATCTATAGTCCATAAAACATATTTAAACCATCTAACTTTTAGGTTGATCGGTCAAATCAAGTCTCCTCTTTGTTCCATGTTGACTAGATGTACCCGCATCATGCTATAAAAGAGTACAAGAAACTTGAAATTAGATTTAAATTTATTTCTAGAAATTTTGATATAATTAAACATATTTAAACATGAAAATATAAAATTTTAGATAAAAATAAATTTAATTAAATATCTAGTATTTATATATTAAAAAAGATTTCTAGTATGCATAAATTACCATATGATCATGTGAATCTATAACTGGCACATTTTCTTCAACGGGCAGCATAACTGTCACTTGAGAATATGCAAATGCCTGATCTACTATATCCTGCATATTCATATAAAGCAAACAATATGTGAAAACCTCAAATATATATATATATATATATATATATATATATATATATATTTAAAAGGTCCATAAAAATTGTATAGAAGATTTAAAGTAAAGTTTACAACCTCGAATGATATGACCTCATGATCATGCGCCTGAGATTGCCCATGCATAAATGCCAATGATGTCTCAGGTGTGCGGCCCGCCATGGGCCTCTCATGAAATTCAAATTAAATTAAATTAGATATATATATCCACACAAATTATTTAATATATATTGGTTCAAGTACCTATCCAAAAGGTGAGCCTAGATCTACAACACTCAACATATGCACACGATGATCATATTGAGTTTCAAGCATCACATGATCATGCATCTACACCAAACACTTATTGAATTAATATTATATTATATATATAATTTGATGTTATTATTTACATAAATTTTTCATATTTCAAACTTCAATTAAATGTAAGTTGAAAAGATGAACATACCTGTGTAGGAAAATCCTTAGAATATAGTAAATTCAAGTATGAACCCATCCCAAATGCATGTGCATCACCTGAAGTGGATGTCTAAGTATCCCTATAGCCCGAGCCTCCATGCTCTCTATTGGCCACTTCAGTGGCCACGTGTGTAGACTGCTGAGTGAGATGTCCTAAAAGTGAACTCAATTCTCCTGATGTCAATAACATGGTTTGCTGCTGAAATGCACCGAGAACACTAGGAGAAGGAAGAGGAACAATAGGAGCAATTGGAGCATGTCGCTGAGGATCAACAAGTGCTCCTAGTCTATGTTGGGGCATGCCACGCCCAACTCCCTGAAATGACCTCATATCAAAATAGTTGGGTTTTTTACCCAACTCAAACTCAGCTCATAACTTTCTCAAAAAGTATAAGGGCACCTCACTGTTGCGATGTGGTGGACTATCAAACACCATCCACCATCTATCCAAAAAATGTACAGCTATCTACAGGTTCCTACACCATAAAATTGAAATTCATTTTTTCATGGGTGGAATGGGTTGGTTTGTTTGGGGATTAATAAAATATTGGCACATGGCTTGTTTGGTAATTTTCAAGTCACTGATTTCTTTATATGACAATCCATCCACATAGAATTGTCTCCTCTCTTCTCTCCATTGATGGAACCTAACTAAGTTCGCATCAATAGATCGAATAGAATCAACAATAGTTTGCATCGTAGATGCAAACTGTGCGAGATGGGGAGGGACTCTAGGCTCATTTTTTATGAGATCTATATTTCCTTGAATGGCAATGAGGTTTGCTGGAATATTCTCTCTTAATTGATCTTCATCAACTACAGGAGGGGGTGGTGGGTTTGGTGGTGGAGAATGTGGAGGTGTGCTAGGGTTATGTTCATGTGGTGGATTGGGATGTATGGGATCTATAGGAATTTCTTGATTGGGCATAAAATCCTCTAAATTAAACAACGAATCCATGTGAGCAATGATATGGCAACTACATGTTAAACAATTAAAAAATATATATCAACAAACTAATTAAATAATGCACACAATTTGAAAGTTATTTAAAAATCACATTGAACATGAACAAGTTCAAATATATTTCATTTGAAGACCATTTGATTTATAACATTAAATAAAATCCATAACATTAAAAATTCATAGCATGTACACACATTAAATTGAGTCCAATGTAGGGTTGTTAATATAAAGGGTAGATTTATGAAATTATGGGATTTTATTAAAATTTATTTAATCTCATTCATTATTTTCAAATAATACTAAAGATAAGAACGAAAAATTAATAGAAGACATTGAAAGGGACACATAGATATATGGTATTGACCTAATTGTAACGTACAAAATATAAAAAAAAGATGAGTGAGGTCAAGCTCTATTCACCAAATTTATCCCCTTAAGAAATGTCAAATTCCCCCTCAAGACATTGATTTACAATTTAGGGTATAGGATGGCTTAAGGGGATCTATGTGCAGTAAGGTCTTAGGACAAATGGTCCATGGCTTAAGGGAATAAAATTTCGTGAAGTTGCCTAATGCAACCAAATTTCATTTTAAGGTCCTACAATTCAAAATGAATAGATGTATTAATCAAGTATGACAAAATTTAATTAAATCTGAGGACATAAATTGATTTATCTAAATTTTCAAATTTCATGTATATAGATACTATTATAGTTTTTTATATTTTAAATATATCTTTATTTGTGATTGAATATTATTAAAGGCTACCTCTAGGAATACTCTCCTAGGTCTAGCTAATCCCAAAGTGAAGGAAAAATTATTCATTCTCAAAAATCAGAATGGTATTTAACTCTTTATTTTAATGAGTTGATCCATACATCCTTCAAGAATATCATCTCCCTAGCATAAGTGGATTGATCCCTATACACATAATACACTATCAACACTTTAAAAAATATATATTATTCTAGACCACCCAACTATAATTTTAATGCAACCTATATGTATAGGTAGACCAAAAAATTATACAATTCACACATCTTGAGTATTACCACATATAAATTCAATATTTCATTACTAATATGCACAATATTGATAGCTAGTTATAACATGTATATCCTTCATGACTGGTACTAGATATTAAATCTAGATCCAACTTGATGTAAACCCACAAAAAAGTAACCATAATTTAGGAACTCAACAAGAAACCACCAAAAAATTAAATTCCCAAGCATACTCCAATACTTCTTCATTTAGAATGACATAACTAACCTTCTCAAATTAAGTCCAAAGAATACATATAAATTTACATCTATCTCCATCTACAAGAATCCTAAATAACGCTCTCTTCATATTAAATTTATAAAACTACATATTTTGATTAAAACATGTATACCTATAAAACCATACATGTATCTCTAACTCTATTTCAACATCTATAAATAGAAATATATGAAAACATCAATAATTAAATCCAAAAAATTGAATATCATAGATATACAAGACAAAAAAAATTAGTAAAAATTATAAAACCCACATATCAAAACAACATGAATCTATAACATGCAAGTACAAATATCTAAAAATGCTAGAGGGTTATCTAGGAAATTTAAGCAACCAAAATATTCCCCAACCATCACTTTGTACATCCAAATAGAAGAACAAGGTTTTTTGGGAGCTTCTAGGTCATGCTAAGAGATCAACTCTACAACTAACATGTAATGAGGGTTCAATAATCCAATTCTTCTATTTAACCATGTATTTAAAGATTGAAACCAACATAAGAACTTTAAATAGTATTCAAAACAACTAGTAGTTTCTCAGGTAACTAAGAAGCCAAAAGCAAGAACCCAACATGAAAAATCTTCCATTCTGTACATGACCACATAATACATGAAAATAGAAATTTAATCTTAGAGGATAGTCTCATAATACCAAATAAGATCTGCACAACTATAAAGGAAAAAAGAGAGAAATAAGAATCTATGCAACTATAAGAAGGAAAGAGATATAAATATACTTTATGAATCCTATTTCAAGAATAACTATCCTCTAATTTACCACACAACTCAATGCATTGTTAGATGATTTATGGTTATAATATACTCAGAGGAATTCTATAGAGTACAACAATGATATCAAAAATCCTAATCATATTAAAAAAAGGGATAGAATAACTCTATAAAATGCATTGCATACATCTTCTACCCCAAGAATCCAATATATAGACATAAGGATTCCTAGGAAATAACAAAATGGCAACACCACAGTCACTAATAATGCATGAAAATACTATGGTAAGTATTTTTTTATGACTCTCACATGTGTTGACCAATCCTAAAATAGATAATAACTCTTACACAATCTCTTTATTTAAACTTCACTATACAAGTTGGCCTAAGTAACTCTCAAGAACTCATCTAAGAGACACAAGATCTCTAGATAGTGGGACAAAGTAGTTAACAAGAAATTATAATTTTAACACTAACATTAAAATTTATAATCTCATTCATTGTTTTCAAAGAATACTAAAGACAAGAATGAAAAATTAATAGAATACATTCAAAGGGACACATAGATATATGCACTAGTGACCTAATTGCAATGCACAAAATAAAAAAAGATGAGCTTGAGCTCTACTCACCAAATTTTGAGAACTTCTTTGATCCCCTTAAGAAATGTCGTGAATATTAGGACCCCTTAAGACATCGATTTATGATTTAGGGTGGTAGGATGGCTTAAGGGGATCTATGTCTAGTAAGGTGGACTAGGAAAAAATGTTCCATGGCTTAAGGGAATAAAATTTGGTGGAGTTGCCTAAGGCAACCAAATTTAATTTTAAGGTCCTACAACAAAATGAATGTCAAATAAGGGTTTAGGGTTTAGATTTAGAGATTTGATGACATGAAAACATATAGAAGACACATGATGGATTTTGAACCTATTTGGACCTCCAAGCACTCTTGGATGATTTAAAAAGGAAGAGGAGATCTAAACCCTAAACCCTAAACCCTAAACCCTAGACCCATTTTTTTTTCTAATCATATATTTTTTGAAACATTTCTATGACATAGACTCTTCCTTTGAATATTTATATAAACTCTAGATGTGCATGGCTTTTCAAAAAAAGAACCTAACTGCCACTAAGTGAGGAATCAATTAATTAATTCAATAAATAAATAATCTTAGAAAATAAACCTTTGGTTATAGAATTGAAAGGCAACCAAATTTAATTATAAGGTCCTACAACAAAATGAATGTTAAATTAGGGTTTAGGGTTTAGATTAAAAGAGATTTGATGACATGAAAACATATAGAAGACACATGATGGATTTTGAACCTATTTGGACCTCTAAGCACTCTTGGATGATTTAAAAAGGAAGAGGAGATCTAAACCGTAAACCGTAAACCCTAAACCCTAGACCCAATCTTTTTTCTAATCATATATTTTTTGAAATGTTTCTACGAAATAGACTCTTCCTTTGAATATTTATATAAATTATAGACGTGCATGGCTTTTCAAAAAAAGAACTTAATGCCAATAAGTGAGGAATCAATTGATCAATTCAATAAATAAATAATCTTAGAAAATAAACCTTTGGTTATAGAATTGAAAGGCAACCAAATTTAATTTTAAGGTCCTATAACAAAATGAATGCTAAATTAGGGTTGAGGGTTTAGATTTAGAGAATTGATGACATGAAAACATATAGAAGACATGTGTGAATAAATTTTTACAAGTAAATGAGAAACCCTACTGGACCTAAACTTAGTGCTTTAAATAAAATATGTGACAATCTAGGAATAGCTTCAATCTATAGCCCATTTTAGGTTTACGTAAATTAAGGTAAATAGCCCATTTTAGGTTTATGTAAATTAGGGTAAATAGGGTTTTAGGTTTACATTTTAGGGTTTAGGTCCAAATATTAACCTATCATTTAAATTAGTTTTTAGGGACCTATCTAAATTTTGTAACCTAGGGTTTTGAAATTTCTACGTTTTAAATGTGTTCAATTTAGGTTTAGTTTTTATGATTTTCAATTTACAATCTAAATTTCTTTGTTTCATTGACGTTTTTGGTTTTTTAAATGCAATTAAAAATAATAAAACATTGAACTAAACAAAAATTGAATACTAATTAAAAAACAAAAAAAAGATATAAACCAAAAAAAAATGAAGAATTCAAAAAACCTGGAAGCCGACGAGGTCGCTAGTGTTGATGGGAGGAGGTGGCAGTGAAAATTTGGTGGCCTCTAAAACACGTACGCGCTCTCTTTTCTTCTATTCACCCTTAGATCATAATGGTGGAAAATGAATTACAGACGTTTATTTTAAAAAAAACACTTTCTCAAAATGCGTACGCATTTCAAAATGCATACGCATTATAAACGTGTATGTGTTTCATAATGCGTACTCGTTTTAGATTCACATACACAAGTCTGAACGCATACACATTCAGATCCAGGCTCAGGTACCTGATCTATAACGCGTACGTGTTTCTTTGAAAATGCGTATGCGTTTCTTGCAAAACTATTTTTTTCCCTGAAATTTCCCCTCTTCGTGTACCCAAGTTCCTCCTTTTACCCATTTCTCTTTGGACTCTTTCTTTATTCTGTAAACTTTGTGGTTTCAGGTCCCTGTAAAACCCATTTTTTCCTCTTTCAAAAACTATGCTTTTCTCTTGCAAGTGATAGGAAAGAGAAGGGTGCCATCAAATTTTTGTAATGAGTAACAGGACTTAAATTTGGAACAATTTTAATTCATCTTTTTGTCTTTTTATTTGAATATATGTTTCCAATGTCTTTTTCATTATAATAGAAATAAATGGAGATAACGCCATCCCCCTAATTTAAATTACAAGATGATCTAAAGAAACCTCAAGGTTTCAATTGACAAAACACTAAAAATATTTGTGTCCAAACACAATTGTGAATCCCATTGCACCAATATTTATTAAAGCCAAATTTCTCCAAAACTCTTAAATGAATCTTTGATTAACATGATCATATCCTTTTTTATATCTAGTTTAACGAACATCATTTTTCCTGTCCATTTATGGAACACATATATAGCTTCTTGAGCAATGATTATTCCATTTTTTTTGGATTTCCCTAGGGCCACATGATAGAGTTGTTCTATTGTTGAAAGACCACACTTGAAATGATATCTAAATACCTTGAGATTAATGTATCATTGGTATTGTCAATATTTAATAATATAGTTATTTTAAAAGTATTAAATTTTCTATATATCTATCATTTTATTTATCCAAGCATATAGCTATCTACTATTTGATATTTTTTGTTAACATACCCACATCCTTACACCTTACCTTTCGATATCACTATAGTTACCCATTTCAACACAATTTATAAATTATCAAAGACAATAATAATTATTTTATAGATTCAAAACATAAGACACTTTTATATGACACTTCTTGATGTAATAACCAACAATCAAACTAATATTTAAAAATTCATAATCAAAATATTATTAATTTCTTTTCCCATCTCTAAATGTGTTATAAATTTGTTTTATGAATCACATTGAACTATGAGAGTGGACGTTAAAATGAGAATAAGTATTGCATATAGTCATGGAAAAGGCATGACAATGATGATTTTAATATTAAATTAGCTAACAATATGACGAGAGTTGAAATAATTGTATTCTATGATGCATGCCTTTGATTTAATTTCACCTCTTCGTTGAGATGAATTATAAATAACAGATTGAAATATATGGTAGTGCATAACATCATCTCTCCTATTCGAAATAATTACAACTGCAACACCTTTTTCCCACATTCCCATGATCTTCATTTTTTCCCTGTGTGGTAATGCAGTGTATACTGCTTACCCTCACCCCCTTTCTCCCTCTTGTGCAGTACTGTGGGTAAACCACAATCCTGCAAGGTGTTCCTCTTTGGTGGTGATTGTGCCGTATTTATCGTGGTCCTGCATGTGATATATTTTAGCTCTGCAGTAGAACGGCGATGCTAATTTCTAATGACATTTTTTGGGAAAAATGTTTTATCGAGCAATTAATGTTTTAAGTACAATATTTAATAAGTTTTTAAATGTTTTTGGGATTAAAATTTTTTCACTTGACATGAACTGGGAATTATAGCTAATGTAATTAATGACATTTATGTTTGCTCACTAGTGAAGTTTTTTCACTGTAGTTTTTATGTAAGGATTAATTAAGTTTTTATAATTAGAGAAGAACAAAAAAAGTGGGTGTGCTCTGCAGAAGAAAATTGTGAGGAAAAGAGGAGCAACTCTATTTATGAAAATATATAGTTTGAATGATATAATACAAATTTAGAATTTCTGGGTTTATTTTGTGTTCTTTAAATTTCTGCTCTTTATTCTTTGTTTAAATTTGTGTTGATCTATTATTGCTTGAGTCCTCTACCTTTGGCCTTCATTTTTAGTAAAAGGGTTGTCTTAAGAGTCTAGTAAAAGTTTTTAGTTTTTCACAGTGGAGATGGCAACAAACACAAGGTTGACAAACCCACAAATCCCATAGTTTAATGGGTTTATAAAACCAAACTAAATGCAAATGGTGATGTACAAAAGGTTAAAGCAAGATTAGTAGCAAAAGGATATTCATAGCGGCCCAAAGTTGATTACAATGAGACTTTTACACCTATAGCACGTCTTGATACTATTAGGATGATTCTTGCCATTACAGTTGAAAACAAATGGTCAGTTCATCAAATGGATGTGAAATCAATTTTTCTAAATGGTTACCTTGAAAAAAAAGTTTATGTGGAACAACCACCTAGGTATGAGATATTGGGACAAGAGGAAAAATTTTACAAGCTAAAGAAAGAATTATATGGTTTGAAGCAAGCCCTAAGAGATTGGTACAATAGAATTGATACATATATTTTATAGAATGACTTCAATAGGTGCAGCAACGAGCCTACTTTGTATACCAAGATGAATGATAAAGATGAAATTCTGATTGTATGCCTATATGTTGATGACTTAATATTCATGGGTGATTTATCAATTGATTTATTTAAAGGAGCTATGAAGAAAGAGTTTGAAATGACCGATTTAGGTCTCATGAAGTATTTTCTTGGTATTGAGGTGAATCAAAATGAAAATGGTATTTTCATCTCCCAATCTAAGTATGCAAATGATATTTTGAAAAGGTTTAACATGAAAAATTGCAAGTCAGCACCTACACCAATTGTTATAGGTTTGAAGTTAAGGAAGGATGACAAAGGTTCATATGTGGATTCAACTTTGTATAAGAGACTTGTAGGTAGTCTCATGTATTTGATAGCCACAAGGCTAGAAATAATGTATGTTATAAGTTTGATTTCCAGATTTATGGAAGCTTCTGAAGACACACATTGGAAAGCTAGAAAAAGAATTTTGAGATATGTAAGTGGAACAAAGAATTTTGGGATTCAATATTCAAGTTAAATGAATTCAAGCTCATAGGGTACATAGATAGTGATTGTGCTGGAAGTATTAACGACATAAAAAGCACTTCAAGTTATGTCTTTCATTTTGGCACTGGTGCAATATCATGGGCTTCAGCGAAGTAGCCAATAGTCACTCTTTCATCAACAAAAGCAGAATATGTAGCAACAACAAGTTCCTTGTTTCAAGCATTCTAGATGAGAAGAGTGTTGAAAGAGTTAAATAATGAACAAGTGGATGCAACAAAGATATTTTGTGACAACAAATCAGCCAAAGAATCCATTTTTTGACAAGAGGAGCAAACACATTGACACCAGATATCATTTTATTAGAGAGTTAATCAACAATGGTGAAATATTCTTAGAGTTTTGCTGTCTCAGGAATAGTGTGCATACATTTTTACCAAAGCATTGGGAAAAGACAACTTCATCTTTTAGAGAGACCCTTTGGGCATCGTCAATGGCAGTAGTTGTAATTAAGGGGGAGTGTTGGAAATAATTCCAACTACAACACCTTTTTCCTGCATTCTTGTGATCTGCATTTTTGCCCTGTGTGGTAATGTGGTGTATACTGCTTACCTACACCTCCTTTCTCCTTCTTGTTCAGTAGTGCAAGTAAACCACAGTCCTGCAAGGTGTTTTCTCTTTGGTGGCGATTGTGTGGTATTTACCGTGGTCTCACATGTGATACATTTTAGCTCGGCAGTAGAATAGTGAAGCTAATTTTTTATGTTATTTTTTGGGAAATTTTTTTTATTAGGCAATTAATGTTTTAAGTGCAATATTTAATAGGGTTTTAAATGTTTTTGTTATTAAAATTTTTTTACTTGATGTGAATTGGGAATTACAAATAATGTAATTAATGGAATTTATTTTTGCTTGCTGGTGACGTTTTTTCACCATAGTTTTTATGTAAGGATTAATTAAGTTTTTATAATTAGAGAAGAAGAACCAAAAAAGTGGGTATGCTCTACAAAAGAAAATTGTGAGGAAAAGAGAAGCAACTCTATTTATGAAAATGTATAGTTTGAATGATATAATGAAAATTTAGAATTTCAAAGGTTTATTTTGTGTGCTTTAAATTTATTCTGTGTGCTTTAAATTTTTTCTCTCTGTTCTCTGTTTAAATTTGTGTTGATTTATTATTGCTTGAGTCCTCTTCCTCTGGCCTTCAACCATACAACAATGAAGAGATTCTCCACAGTATCTTCTCAAAGTGACTTCATTTTAAATTTCTTGTTAGCACTAATGTTTTCCCATAATGTAATTAAAGCATTGTTTGATTAAATAAGGATGGAAGGAATTGGAAAGAATTTTTTTTTGTATTACTGGTTCTTTTGAAGTCAGATGTTGGTTCCATATTGGCAACCTATTCAATATAAGATAAAAATTGGTTGTAGGGTAGGTGATGTTCTTCCAGGTGTCTTATTTTTGAAGAAGCCAAACAAAGCATTCACTATGAATCCAAACAAATCATCCACTATTAGGACAAAGGAACTGTGATCCAGATGAATGCAAAGGTTCGATATGTCAATAATATGTAACAATAATTTGGATGAATGCTGAATATCGTGCCTTTGGTATTAATATGTATGGGGAAATTTCATATTTTTCAGTTTGTATTGAGAATAACTTCTACATATTGTTGAAGAACCCTGCAGGAATTTAATGGAATATACCATGGTGTTAAGTATCCAAGTTTATCTCAATGTAATAGGATTTAAATAGTTATCCCACCTTTTTCTATCTCTAAGATTTTGCATGATCCTGATTCATAAACCTTTTGAATGGTAATATTTGTTCATGCGTGGATATTTATATGTTGGATTAAGTTAGCAGTTTTTTCTTCTCATAGCTCATATTAGAGATAAAAATTTGGAACATTTGTGAAGTACTAAGGTTTCAATTGTGGGAGTAAATGGTGACTCTGCAACACCCCCAAGAATAGTTGCTAGACCAAAACCACTTCCACAAGAGAAAGAATGTCAAGAAAGCTTGCTTCACAATGCAAGATTGATTAATGGTTGAATTGATTGAATTGCAAATGTACATGAGATGCCTTGCCTATAAAGGAAAGGTTGAGAGATAGGATTAGACAAGATCATGACAAGTGTCTTAATCCTATGACATGAGACAACTAACTACCTAGGAATCATGCAATATAGCTAGATAAGATAAGTTATAGAAAAGACAACTATGACCTCTAGAAACAATCTTATATCCTAAGTAAACTTAACCATGTGAATATGTCCCCTAATTACGTAGTGAGTGAATTAGCTAGGTACAAGACAATTATTCACACCAACACCCTCCCTTAAGTGCAAGTTAGGGAGAAGATCATTATGAAAAATATACAAAGACTATGACTATGGGTCCTATATACTAGGCCATCTTAGGTACCCATTTACAATGCAAATGCAAACAATATCTCACAAGCAGAGAAAAGGAGAAAACCCAATGGGACAAAAATCATCTCCAAAAGAGAGAAAAAAAATAAAAGAAAAGAAAATTGATGTATGGAGGACTCAATGATACCCACCAAGGACTACATTCATCATGTATATACAATCAATGACCCCCTAATAAGAGGGTAATAGAGAGAAAAGATATCCCCCCCATGATGAAGAAGCTTCAATGCTGATGAATAAATCTTGAAAACAAATGATGACCCAATGTCTGAAAGCAACACATCTCCCCTTAGGAAGAAACAAGTCCATAAGCTGATGAAGAAGTCATTCCATGTCCAACTGAAAGGAAGAAGAATGAATGATCAACATGTATGTCTCTAAAAACTGACGAAGATCCTCCAAGCTTGAATAAGTCACAACATAATCATGGTAAAACTCAACCAAAAAACATGATAAATCAATTGATTCTTTGCAACTCCCCATGTTTATAATAAAATGATGTCAAATTCTTCTTCCTAATCAAAATAGAATAGTTTCTAAGAAAAAGATTATCATTGAAATTTAGATCATTGCTAAATTTCTTTCAAATAAAAAATCTTCCTAACACTATGTCAACTCATTTGCATGGAAGAATATTTGTACATAAATTAGGGGTGTGACAAACATTCATCCAACCCAGAAATTTTACTTAGGATCCCATTAGCTTTAGTGTGATGGAGAAAAGTGCATTTCCAAGGTGATAATGTATCTCCTTGTTCAAAAATTTGAGTAGGGGGAACTATTGATAATCCAAATACAACATTGGTTAAAATTGGAAATATATTTTCAAAAGGGTGATCTTACAATAGTGTCTTATTTTTTGGTTTAAGTGGGATATTAAATCAACATTTTAAACCAAATTTAAATATTTTGTCAACTATGGCAAGCAATCTATTGAAAATTTGGAAATGATATAAACTAATAAAATTTTAGATTTTGTTTGTAGATTCTATAATGAATTTAAATATATTTTTCATACTTTAGTAATATATTCCATACTTTGATTTTTGAAGGATGGCTCGTGGGCGCGTGCTCTGCATCTCGAGCTAGGGCATCCGCGCCTTAGCTCTGTCCGTTTTTCTCTGTGCTGCGAAGTGGAGTGTCTGGGGTTTGATTTATTCCCTGCATTTTTGGCTTGGCTACGGCTCCCTTGTGCTCTTCTGGTTCGCGCGTGGGTTTAAGCCCATTTTTCTTGTGATTTCCTCTTCCTTGGCTGGCGTGGGAAGCTCTCCGCGTAGGGGTTTCCTGTCGGTTTTTCCTTTGATCGGTGGCGGTTGCTGCATGGGGCTTTAGAACCCTATTTTTTGGCTGCTTGGATTGGGGCTTTGTATGCCCGCTGCCATCATTTCATCTCTCTACTGCGTTGGTCGGGAGGGTTGTTGGTGTGGGGTTTTGACGTTGGGCAGTGTTAAGAGGAAGGGTGTGGGGAGAATTCCCTCACCCATTTTTGGGGTTCGTAGTTTTCCTTTGGCATGATGGCATGCTCTAAGGATGAGACGGCAGGGAGAAGCTCTCACATGGATTTTTGGGCAGCAATAGGCCCAAAATTTTCAAGCCAAGGGATGAAGACCTTCGACAAAAATTTGTTTGCTCCGAATACAGGAAGTGCTGATCTGGGGTTATCTAATGGATCACGGATTACGAAGATTAACGACTGTCTCGAGAAGTGCAAGGAGAGGCAAAAACTGATCGTTCCGGCTGAGATGATTGCTGAAGATGTTGAGTATTATTCAAATCACTCCTTATATTGTAAGTTTTTGGGGATGAGGGTTTCCTTGCAATTTTTGGAGGTTTGGGCCCGGAGGACATGGGAGCCAGAGGGGGAAATGGAAATAATGTTGTTGGCGAACAATTATTTCATGGTTACATTTAATTGCATTGCTGATTGCAATAGGGTATTTGAGGGAGGCCCTTATTTTTATAATAAGGTAGGGTTGTTTATCAAGCCCTGGCATGCATGTTTTAACCCCGTGAAGGAGCTTCCAAACCATGTCCCGGTGTGGGTTCGTTTACCGAGGTTTCCAGTGGAGTGTTGTCGAGAGGATGTGCTACACCTTTTGGCCTCGGTGCTTGGAAATCCTGTCGGGACTTCATTGCAGACCTTGGGTAAAAAGGTAATGACTTTTGCGCGCATTTGTGTTGAAATTGATCTAAGTAAGCCTTTGCCCGATGCAATAGATATGTGTGCGGGCTCCTACTCTTGGGTGCAACATTTGGACTATGAAACTCTTCCTTTTCGCTGTCGACTTTGTCGAGAATATGGCCATTTGCAGCGGAGATGCCCAAGGTATAATCCTAGGGAGGCCCAACCTTCACAACATGAGAGCAATCTTCCTGAATCAGATAAAGGGAAGAGCATTTCTCCTGATGAGGTAGGTGCTTCTGATGGTTTTGCTCCAGTCAAAGCCCGTAATCAGAATAGGGGTCAAAAGAGGCCTTTTAAGGAAAGGCAAGATGAAGGTACTTTCAATAGATTTGAAGTTTTGGATGAGCTCAGCCAATAGGAGGTAAATCCAGGATTGATCAACCTTGATCAAGGGTTTGAGGGAGTAGCTCAGGAGGATCTTGGTCTTGATTCCTATTTGGATCCACAAGGGAATGATTGTCGGCACTTGGAAGCTGATCAGCAGAGGGGGGTTTCTGAGGTGCAGAAACCCTTGGCCATTGTCACAACAGTAGGCGGGGATTCTCATGCTCCTGGGCGGAACTCTGGGTCAGACTCGGCTACGAAGTCCAAGCCTCCCCCCAAATTGGGTATTTTGTAGAAAGATATTAAGAAGGGCGGGGCAGAGAAATTTGTTAAACCTGGCAGAAAAAAGGACCTAGAAAAGATTAAACTTGCAGGGGAGAATTTGGTGGAGTCAGGGGCAGTAAAGACTCTGGACTCTATTTTCTCTAGCCCCTTGAAATGATAGTTCTGTCATGGAATGTACGGGGCTTGAACAGCAGCCCTAGACAAAAAGCAGTTCATGAGTTAGTTAGAAGGCAAGGTCCTGATGTTGTCTTTTTGCAGGAAACTAAGTTATCTATTGAGAGTATGCAAAGTTTGGCACCTAAGTTGTGGAGGAGCGGGGAGTGCCAGTGCATTGGAGCTCATGGAGCTTCAGGGGGTCTGGCATGTTTTTGGAATCCTCGAAGAATCCAGCCTCTTTGGTGGATTTCTTCTAAATCCTCTATGTCTATGATTGCTTCTAGTTTTGAATCAGGGGAAGTCATTTTATTTTCTAATATTTATGCTCCTACATATTTTTAGGGTAAACAAGGTTTGTGGTCCCATATCAGGCTGATTCGTAGCATGTTGCCTTTCCATCCATGGATTTTGGCTGGAGACTTCAATGCTATTTGTGAGTTGGCTGAGAAGTGTGGTGGCACTGGAAGGTTGGAGCCCTCTGCACTGCTGCTTCGTGACAATATCAATGCCTTGAATCTTGTTGATATCAAACCCAACAATGGTCAGTTCACTTGGAATAATCGTCGAGTTGGTGAGTTTTGTATTGCTGAAAGATTAGATCGGTTTTTGGTCTCTTGTTACTGGGTTGGAGGGATGTGGTCATCTTGTTCTGAGATCTTAGATTGGAGAGGATCTGACCATTGGCCTATTAAGTTGGCTACTGAGTCAACTCGTGTGCCTCGCATGCCCTCTTTTAAGTTCCAACTCATGTGGTTGCGGGACCCTTCTTTGAATGACTTGGTGTCTATTTGGTGGAAGAAAGGTAGACCAGCCTATGGTACTACAATGTATGCTTTTGCTAAACGACTTCAATATGTTAAATTTGAGCTCAAACGGTGGAATCGTCAGTATTTTGGTAATGTCTTTCATGCAAAGGCATCAGCTCAGGCGGAGTTGGATGGTATCACTAGGAGGATAAGGGAGGATGGGGTCACGGCTGAGTTGCTTCAAGAAGAGGCTCGGGCTGTGAAATCTTTGGAAGAATGGGAACTGCGAGAGGAAATATATTGGAAGCAGAAGGCTCGTATTGAGTGGCTTCAGGAAGGGGATAAAAAATACTGCTTTCTTCTTCAATTCTGTGAAAGCCAGGCGCCATGGCAATTCTATCTCTGGTCTGGTGAATGACAGGGGAGACCTTCTCTCCTCCTTCCCGGAAATCTCAAGGGAGGTAGTGCAGTACTTTGAATCTTTTTTTAGAGAGGACTCGCAAGGGGGGTCTCCTGAGGATGCGCAAATTCTTTCTTGTATCCCCTCCCTCGTGTCTAGAGAGTTGAATAGACAACTCTTGAGTGACATCTCGCTTGAAGAGCTTGAAGGGACTGTTTTTAATATGAAGAAAGGGAAGGCGCCTGGTCCTGATGGCTTCCCTATTGAGTTTTTTCAAGAATTCTGGGATATCATTAAATCTGACCTCCTAGCTGTGGTTCATGAATCTCATCACAATAAACAGATGTTACGGGCTCTAAATGCTACTTTTTTGGCTCTTATTCCCAAGAGTGAGGGGGCTAATAGGTTAAGCCATTTTCGGCCCATTTCTTTATGCAATGTAATCTATAAAATTATTTCTAAACTTATTGCTGACAGGTTGAAGAAGGGACTTGAGAATTTGATCTCCGAAGAACAAAGTGGTTTTGTTGCTGGCAGGCAGATTCTAGATGGGATGGTTATTGCAACTGAGGTCATCCATTCTATGGCCAACTCTAAAGAAAAAGCGATGTTTATCAAACTGGACATGGTGAAGGCTTATGACAGAGTTAGGTGGTCCTTCCTTCGGTGGGTTCTTGGTGCTTTTGGTTTTGCTGAAGAATGGATTTAGTGGGTTTTGAGCTGTGTTACTTCAGTCTCTTTCTCAGTGCTTATCAATGGGAGCCACTCTGAGCTATTTGGTGCTTCTAGGGGGCTTCGTCAGGGCGATCCTCTTTCCCCTTACTTGTTTATTCTTTTGGCTGAAGGTTTGGGGAGATGGATTAAACAGAGTGTGGAGTCTGGTCTCATTCAAGGGTGGAGGTGGGGTGGCACCTTACCTCTGCAGACTCACTTACAATTTGTGGATGATACTGCTTTGATGGGGGTGGCTACAATGAGAGAGGCCTCTCATTTATGAAGAATCTTGGATGCTTACCTGGTTGCCTCCGGCCAGCAGATTAATGAGGGAAAATCTTCCATTTTCTTTTTCAACACCCCGGGCCCCATTCAACAAAGGATTGCCCACACTATGAGATTTCAGATCGGGACTCTCCCTTTGACTTACCTTGGCATTCCCATCTCGGTGAGTAGACTTCCTAGGGAGTCTTGGCAGATTATTTTGGATAAATTTCGTGGGAAAGTTAACCATTGGACTCATCGATGGTTATCCTTAGCTGGCCGTGTCCAGTTGATTAAGTCGGTGGTGCAGGCTCTGCCCATTTATAGATGCATGCTCCAGGTTGCCCCTGTGGGCTTTCTCAAGGACCTTGATTCTGTGGCGCGACAATTTTTATGGGTTGGTTGCTTGGAGTCCTCCAAATGGAGTTTGGTTAGATGGGAGGTGGTTTGTAGTCTGAAACAATATGGTGGACTTGGCTTGAGGCAGTCGGCTTTGACTGGGGAGGCTTTGGCTGCTAAATTGTATTGGCGATGGTGTAATGAGCAGGATAAGAGTTGGGCCAAGGTTCTCTCTCAGAAGTATCTCCCAGGGATCCCTCAGCCTGATGTTTCGAGATACCCCCTTGTGGGGAAGGGCTCTGTGATATGGGACACCCTCAAGAAAGGGGCTATGTTGATTAAGGAAGGATTATTTTGGATCTGCAAGAAGGGGACTGAGGTCCAATTTTGGTATGATTCTTGGGATGGGTTTCCTCCCATCATTTCTCAGTTTCCCAACCTGTTGAATCTCTGTCTGAGATTTATTGAGGCCGGTTGGTCACGGGTGAGTGATTTTAAGACCTTTTTCCCTTGTGGTCAGTTAGAGTTGGCCAAGTGGAAGACCCCAGATGAGTGGCCAGATGTTGGTTTGTAGGAGGATTGTGCTATGCTGCAAAGTATCCTCTCCAGCCGAAGATGTAGCTCTCTTCATGATGATGACGTGCTTGCCTGGTCCCCCAATCCTATGGGGACCTACACTGTAGCCTCTGGTTATAGCAGGTTATTGTCTCATAGGTTGGTTGGGCCTGAAATTCAGTGGTGGAAGAAGGTCTAGAATAAGCTTTCTTGGCCAAAATGTAATTGTTTTGTTTGGTTGTTGGCCTGGAACAAGTGTTTGACTTGGGATAACATTCGGAAGAGAGGTTTCCACGGTCCTTCAGTTTGTGTTATGTGTGGGGCCAATGAGGAGGACTCTACCCATTTTTTTTTCGTTGCTCTTTTGCCCTCCAGCTTTGGCACTTCTGGTGGGGTGTTTGGACAACTCCTTGTGTTCATGCTTCTTCCTTGATTGAGTTTTGGCAAGGGAAGGGGCGCCCCCCTTCTGTGGCCCCTTTTTTGCAGGAGGTGTGGTTTGTTGGGCCTATATTTTTATTGTGGCAGATCTGGCTGGAACGCAATCGAAGGATATTTCATGGGGAACAGAGACTGGTGCAACAAATTTGGCAGAGATTACTGGGCATGGTGCAAGAAACAGTGGAAGCTAGGTGTGAAGTGGATTTCCCGTTGGTGAAAAGGGATACAGAGCTGGTGGAGAGATTGGGGATTCAAGGGTCATCCTTGGCCTTGAATAGGGCTAAGAGAGGACGTCACGAGAAGCAAAAAATTGTTAGGGATGGAAAATGGCAACTTCCCCCTGGCGGTATCTTGAAGATTAATACTGATGGGTCTTCAAGGGGCAATCCCGGTCCAGCTGGCATTGGGGGGATTGGTAGGGATTCTTTGGGCTCAGTGATTTTCCTCTTCTCGATCTATGAAGGGATACAGACCATCAACCTGGTGGAAGGGTTGGCTATTCTTTTCGCTCTTGAGAGGGCTCATGCTTTGGGGTGGAGAAGGATTGTTTGTGAATCGGATTCCCAGATTTTGATCACTTTGCTTATTGAGCAGAAAGTGGCTGATGTCAGCTGGCAGTTGGCTGGGGTTGTGCAACAAATTTTGCGGGTTAGTTCTTTGATGGAAAAGGTGACTTTTGTCCATATTCCAAGGGAGTGGAACAGGGCAGCTGATTGTTTGGCGAAATGGGCTTCTGAGCATGTTGAGGGATGGAGAATTGAGGAGTGGGAGTTGGTTCCTCAGGAGCTCCGTCCTGATTTCACGAATATTCTTGTTGAGGATAGGGCTGGGAATGGTGACAGTTAATGGTGTTGGTTGGTATTTTCTCTGTTTGGTTCATTGCTCTTGTTTTCCCTTGGGACCTTGGTCCCTTTCTTCCTATGTAATGTTGCTTTCTGAGTTTCAATAAAGTTTTTACCCCTTTTTTTTCAATATATTCCATACTTTATAATATTTTTAATGAGTGACATTTATTTCATAACATGTAGCATTATTTAGAAATAAGATAAAATCACATTTTTGTAAATAAGTTTTACTAAAACTAATATCTAGAGCATGTTCATTTTTTATATTTTTTATTGAATATTCTTTATTATTAATTTTTTAATTCATAGTTATTATAATTTAATGTGATTTTATTTCATAATACATTTTTTTGTATATATTGAAATTATTTTTTTATTAAAACAAAGACATAGATACATAGTGTGTATAGAGTGACTTCATTCTTTTTATATATCAAAATTAATTTATTTATTGAAACAAAGACATTGATCCATAGTGTGCATATATTTTTTTAGAATTTTTTCTATTATTTTCTATTTTCCATGTGCATTGAATAGAGATTGTTATGTTTGATAAACAAAAAACTAGATGCTCAAAAAAATAGAAAAAAAACATAATTAAATAGAGTATATTACAAATTATATTTTTGGAAAGAATACTCTAAGGCTTACAATGCTACAAAATTTAATGCAATGATGATCCACTTGATGGTCCAATCCTTGCTTTCAAACAAAGTATTTATTTGAAAATTTTGTGAGCAAAAATGAGACAACATCAAAGACACCTTTTAATGAAGGAAAAAACATTCATTCAAAGGCCCTTTATATAAAGGATCCTTTAATAAAGTATTTCAAACATAAAACTCTTATTTTTTAAAATACCTTCATTCAAATATCATAATGACACCACTTTCAAATGAAAGTTTTTCATTCAACGAGAGATGTTCATCATGGACTCATTTTCATGCTTCATCCTACAATTAGAACACATTATTATGATATCGATTCTAAAAAGATAATACTCCTCTCTATCCTTAAATTTGAAGATGTCTAAATTGGTAAGCATTGGCCTAGTCTTAATGCATACATGTAAGATGTACCCCTCATAGTTTTATTGATGGTAGGAGATCACCATATCATCTCTTCTAGGCTGACAGTTTTGGACTCTTTATTACCTTCTCCTTGCGAACTACCCGTTCAAAACCTTTCTCTCCTTATTCTTTCATGATCTTAATCTTCTCTCTAGGTGTCTGATACTGTCATGTTCTTCAACTCAATAGGCCTCATCTTGATGCATTTTATTTATTCTCAATGGAAATATCTTCAACAAATTGTCATATGCATTTAACACCCCTTTATCTTTTGATGGAAACCTTTTTGTGATGATTGGACCATAGAGTGTGAATAGAGATAAAACTTCTCTTCCTTCCAAAATCTTTACAACCCATTCTAACTGCCTTGTCCTCTCATGTCCATGCTCTTTGTGCCTAGGTCTCTTTTGCGGGTCTCTTGTCACTATCGTGACATGGAGGAGTATATAATTTGTTAACAGCCTTCTTAAGGATTGCCAAAGCTTACAAACATGATGGAAGAAATCATTTATCCACTAGGGTTTAAATTTCAAGACACGGACCTTGAGAGGTCCCAACAATGTTTTCCAGAAAACCTTTGGAAAAAATGTTGACCAAAACAATGAACATGCTGCTAATATATTGTGCTTCTAAAAACAATCTTCATAGTATTGACTTCTAATGATGATTATATTAAAGAGGGTTTTGAAAATTTGATAATAAATATATAAAATAATAAAAATAGTAATTAAAGAAATTGTTAAAATTATTATGTAATTCTAAGTGTTTTTAGTAAAATAATTTTAATTCTAAAGTAAAATAATAATGAAGTGATTCTAAGTAAGTATTTGGGAGTAGTATATAGTTTGATTTATTACTAATACTTTTAAAATCTAAAAGCTTTTGAACATTGGCTTACTTTTGTAAAAAAATTCAATTATTTGATGTCTTAATTTATGATAAATCATTATTAAAATTATATATATATATATATATATATATATATATATATATATATATATATATATATATATATATATATTAAAAATATGATTAAATAGGGAAAGAAAAGATGGCATGCTCTGCTCCGAAACCCTCTACATCTCTTGCAACTTTTGTGTGTGCTAATTTGGAACATTGAAAACTTTCATATGAGATGGGCCAAGGCTTGGTGGATTCTATGGGGGTCCTGCTTGTTCTTGCTTGCCCTAAGGCGGATTTTGGGGCTCCTCCTGTTGTGCATGTTCCCTCACGGGATAAGAAATCTAGTTCTTTATTGGCCTCACGGTGCCTGGTGGATGTTGGTCCACACCTGGATATTGGTGGTAAGCGAATGATGATTTTCCCTTCTCCCTCAACAGCGCCTGGCACTCCGAATAGTGGTTTTGGATATGTATATGGGGGTGGCTCAAAGATGAGTTTTGTAGCTTCCCTGGCTAGGCGCCCTCCTTCTTTGTGAAACGTTATCCATGTGGTGGCGAGTAACCTCGATCGGGGGTTTCTAGAGCATCTCCTCCCATGCATAAATCTGATACCTCTTTATCTTCTGGCGGGAATCCTATGATTCCTCCCTTTGTTGTTTGAGACTCAGCCTTTGTTCTAGAGATCTTCCTTGATGATTTGGCCTACGACAGAGAATAATTTCTAATGGAACATGCTCTTGTTTGTCAATTTATGAAGGTTTGGCCTAAACTCTACAACCTTCATTCTTGGATTGATGCAAATTGGAAAGATTATCTCAAAGATGAAATTAGCATATACCCATGTGCAAAGGGGTTCTTTATTTTAAATTTTGAATCTATGGATGAATAAGAAATTGTGCTCAACTCCGACCCATGGTTTTTCCATGAAATTTTTTTATGCATGAAACCTTGGTTCCCCTCATTTGATCCACGTACAAAGACTTTTTCAACAACATTTTTATGGATCCATTTGTGCTACCTCCCATTGTAGTTCTGGGAAATTGGTTGCCTAAAGGTGAGTTCCAATGGACTAGGGAAATATCAAGGCCTCTCAATGGAGATAATCAATTATCAAAATTCAGCATTTGCTCGCTTATGTGTTGAGATGGATGTTTCAAAAGGATTTCTGACTGATATTTATCTCAAAGTTGGAAAGAGACATTGGTGCCAACCAATAGATTACAAAAAGATGGCATTCAGATGCAGAATTTGCTTTTCCACAGAACATGGTACCGCTTAGTGTAGGAAAAAATGTGTTGGGGTGCATGCTAATGATGCTCCTATTTGCAAACCCTCTTGGTGGGAAGGGGCTAAATCTTGCCATTATGCACTTTCTCCTCCTTCAAAGACTACAACTCCTTCCAATTCCACTTTTCAAAGCTCGGCTCTTGTCCCATCCCCCAACTTGGTGGCTGCTAGCATGATAGATCCTTCCCCCCGTTGGTGGATGACAACACTTCATCTTCCCCTCTTGTGATCGTTTCGCAAGATAAATGCTTTGATGCTTGTACTACCAATGTTGACATGTCTTCTCCATAGATCACATAGTTAGGCCTCCTTGATAAGGATGAGATTTCCACTCTTTCACATAGAGACACCCATAACGATGCAGTGAAGAATGGGCACGAGTGTACTGATCCTTCCTCGGCCCTCGAGACAAAATAGGATTGGATTGAAGTTAGGTAGAAGAGATCTCTTCCCTCTATCTGAATGGCATTAAGATCTGCATAGAAATAGTTTTAAGGTTTATCATGCTTTGGGTTTGATCTACCCATTTTTTGGTCCTTTTGTGTTGCACCTTGTTATCAGGGCATGCATTTATGCTCTTTCTAGATTCGTATTTTATGGGAGTTATTTATGCTCTTTTAGGATTCGTATTTTATGGGCGTTGTCCCCTTAACAACACTTACCTATAAAAAAAAATGTGATTAAATAATTTTAATTAAACTAGCAAGTTTGTATTTAAAGTAATCTATGTAAAAGATGTCAAGACATATTATTCTCAAGGTTCCTATTTCTAACTAGATTTATTATTTAAACGGAGTAGGAACCCCAAGATGATATCTCTCAACATCTTTTACATAAGTTTTATAAAGAGAAATATACTCTTAAATATTTAACAATAAATATAAGATTTCTTATATCATTTAATAAGAAAATAAATGTTAAATAAAGTACAAAATATAAAATAAAATAAATAAAAAATTCTCAAAAATAAAAATAAAAATTAGATACAAAATCAAAAAACTATTTAAACTAAGAAAATAAAATAAACAATGTAGAGGAGATTTTACTACTCAATTTGGCTCCTCTAAAGACACATACCACCACTAGGTCCTCACATATCTCCCAATGCATAACCCTCATATTGAAGTAAATTTGGTAATGCTAGAAATCCAAATGCATAACCCTCATATTGAAGTAAATTTGGTAATGCTAGAAATCCTTTTAAGTTCAGATTCTTGAAAGGTGCCAGCTAAAAAGTGGTAATTCTTATCTCCTCTTAATAGAAGAGCCTTATGATGGCATTGTTTTGTTCTTGAAAGATCATATTTGGAATGTTATCTAAAAATCTTGAAATTACGGCCTCATTGCTATTGTCAATATTTAATAATATAGTTATTTTAAAAATATTGATTTTCTATATATCTACCATTTTATTTATCAAATTGTATAGTTATTTACTATTTTATTTACTAGAATTAATAAGTGACCTTTTAAATATTTTTTGTTAACATATTAACATAGTTAAATTCTACTCCTTGCTATTTGCAGTTGAACATTTCAACACAATTAATAAGTTTTCAAAGATAAAAATAATAATTTTACAGATTCAAAACATAACACTTTTATGTGACACTTCTTGATTTAATAACCAATAATCAAATGAGATTTAAAAAATATAATTAAAATATTATTAAATTTTTTTATGAATCACAATGAATTGTGACACTCGACGTTAAAATGAGAATCTGTATTCCATACACTCATGGAAAATACGTAAAATCACTCGAAAAACATGAAAATTTAATGACATTTGTGTACAATAAGAGAAAGAAACCATGGAAAAAGGCATGACAATGATGAGATGAATATCAAATTAGCTAATAATATGAAGAGAGTTGAAGTAACTATATTCTTCCATTCATGCCTTAAATTTATTTTTAGCTCTTCGTTGAGAAGAATTATAAATACTAGATTGAAATATATGGTACTACATAAAATATACAGCCATATAGAAATGAATAGATTCTCCACAGTATCTTCTTAAAGTGACTTGATTTTAAATTTCTCATTAGCATTAATGTTTTGTGTGAATTTTATTATTAAAGTATCGTTTGATTAAATCAGGATGGCCGGAATTGGAAAGAAAAAGGAGTAAGCAATGTTTTTTTTTTTTTAAATTTTTTTTTCCTCCATCTTCAGAACTCACCATTGAGGATCAGAGATAGAAAAAGACATCCACTATTGGGGAAAGGGCATTGTGATTGTTAATGAATGCTGAATGCCGGCTAACAGTGGCTGTGTAGTAATATGTACATGGATGGTAGTAATATGTATGTGGAAATTTCATTATTTTCTGTAAGTGGCTAGTAATTGGTAGCAATATGTATGTGGAAATTTATATTTTTCTCTCTGTATTGACAATAACGAACCCCTCCAGAGATTTCACAAATATATCGCTGTGTATTGAAGTATTGGAGTTTATCTCCATGTAATAAGATTTGAATAGATGATGAGGGCGCAGCCCGAGACACAGAAAATAACCAACAAACAAGAGAATAATTTTATTATTCAGAAAATGGAGTTTCTTACATGCAGAGGATCTTAAATCCCCAAGTTCTACAATACATGCAAGCTATAGAAAGCTACAGAATAACCCTTTTGCAACATGCGAGCTTGTTCCCAAAAGTTACCCAAAAATATTAGAAACCCGCCCATAAATAGAGCTCCTCTTTAGTTTGGAGCCAAAAAAAAATTAAAATTTTAGTTTAGGCAGTTTGGCGTCGAAAATTACAACTTGAAGTTCAAATTTCAAAAGAACATTTGCAATTGTATCTTCTAAAAAGTGCGCCAACTTCCCGAGGCCATAACTTTTGATCCGGGGCTCCGATTTGAGAACCGTTTGAACCGTCGGAAAGGTTTTGAAGTCGAGAACGCGCTTGAGATTGGCTATGCCGATTTTAGCAAGTTTTGGGGCCATTTCGGAAGCTCTAAGTGCCTCAAATCCAACTCGAAAGATTTTTAGGTGCAAATATGGGAAACTAAAACTGCAATATCTTTCAACCCAGGAATAGAAAATAAAAACCATAAATTGGGAATTTCATTATGATGAAAAGGGTATCTAAAAATGAAAAAAAATCTAAAAACTAAGAAACTTAAAATTTAACTATTTTTGGGTGATGCAAGATTGCCCTTACACCACTGGATGCTCCTGCATCAGACACCTAGGGTAATTTGAGAAGTGACACCGTCAGATCACAAATAGTTGAGGAAAACCCAACCGGTCAACCGCTGCCTTAGATAGCTAGGATGAATCTTCCACAGGCCTTCCTCTCCATTTCACTAGATATTCTTCATACTACCTGTTTCTGGTACTCCTTCCCACACGACTATCCAAGATTGCTTCAATCTCCTTCCTTTCTGAAGTAGGTGCTAGAATGTTATACTGCCCTATTGTTGGTGCTTCCTTCGTTCCACCTTCATGATACTCTATCAAATCTAAAATGTTGAACATAGGGGAAATGTTGATTCCATCAGGCAACTCTACCTCATATGCATTCCATGAATCATGCTTCGTCAAAATCTTACAGGGACCAACTTCTTCATCTTCAATTTGTTATATGTTCCCACCGGAAACTTTTCTTTCCTCAAGTGTACCATCACTTCATCACCAATATGAAACTCCTTATACCTCCTCTTCTGATCTGCCTTAGCCTTATACTGCATATTCATCTTGTTAATATGTTCTCTTACCTTCTCATGTATATCCTTGATGTGTTCTACAAAATCTTCAGCTTTAGCACTTATTTTCTTCTCGCGGTCCATCTTCCTCAATTCTGGAGCTGTTCTAGGGCTACCTCCATACACAATCTGAATGGTGATCTACCAGTGCTTCTATTGACAGAATTGTTGTAAAAAAATTATGCCTGGGGTAAGATCAAGTCCCATCCCTTGGGTTTATCTCCTACCAAACATCTTAGTAGGTTACCCAGACTCATGTTAACAACCTCTATTTGCCCATTTGTTTGAATGGTGTCTGTGAACTTCAACTCTTTCTTGACTTCTTCATAAAGATCGCCAAAAGTACCCCACAAATTTGGTGTCACGATGGAAACAATACTCTTTGGCGGAACCATGTAGCCTCACCACCTCTTTGAAGAACAAGTCAACAATGTGGGTATGGTCTTGGGCATGGGTGAAATGTGCCATCTTTGAAAACACGTCAACGCTACCACAAATCTTGAGATCATTCCCTCTTTGCATCCTTGGCTTAAGAGCCAAAGGAGCAAAGTCCATACTTATATCCTCCCAAGGCCTCTCCTAGATGCGGTAAAGAGTGATGATATAAGCCTATATTGGCTCCTCCTTTAGCCATCTCACATACCACTGCAGCTTTTGTACAAAACTTCTTCCACATCTTGGCATTGTGAGACCAATAATAATGCTCACTAATAATGGCAATGGTCTTATCTGACCAGTAATGTACCATTCCTCCCTTCATGCTTCTCCTTTATCAGTTCTCCCTCATGGAACTCCCTTAGGATACAGGTAGGCTTTAAAATAACATGCCATCCTGAATTATGAAATCTAGCCACCTTATCTTGTCCATACATAGCAGTTTCCCTTACAAGCTTTCCAAGCCTCTACAAAATCGGGATATTACGCATACAATGTGAGTTCATTGAACCCAACCATCCAAATACCTCCTTGTCATCCAATGTATGCCTCCTACTTAAGGCATCTGCAACCCTATTTGACTTCCCACTCCTATGTTTCAAAACAAAGGTATAACTTTGCAAAAACTCTACCTATTTCATATGCCTCTGATTTAATTTTCCCTAACTATTTAGGTACTGCAAAGCCTGATGATCAGTATATAGAACAAATTTCTTTGGCAACAAATAATGTCTCCATTTATTTAATGCTTGAACTATCGCATAAAATTCTTGATCATATACATAATACTTTCTCTTGGCATCATTTAACTTTTCACTGAAATAGGCAATGGGCTTACCTTCTTGGCTCAACAGTGCTCCAATGGCACAACCACTAGCATCACAATCCACCTGAAACACCTTGCTGAAATACGAGAGGGCTAGAACAGGTTGCTCTGTCACCTTCTGCTTCAATAGTTCAAAACTTTTTTCCGCTCCAATGCTCCACTTGAATTCTTTTTTGTCCCCTCATTGTTTCAGTCAAGGGTCCATAAATACTACTGAAGTTTCTAATGAACTTTCTATAAAAATTAGTCAAACCATGGAAAGATCTCACCTCGATAGCAGTTCTTGGGGTAGGCCATTCTAGAATAGCCTTCACCTTCTCTGGGTCCATCTTAAAACCTTCTCCTGAGACAACAAACCCCAAGTACACTAACTCGCTCTTCATAAAACTGCACTTCTTCAGATTAATCAACAGTTTCTCTTCTCTTAACTTCTCAAAGACTCTCCAAATATGCATCAGATGCTCATCCAACGTCTTACTGAAAATCAAAATATCATCTAAATACACAATAACAAAACTTCCCAGAAATTCTTTTAGTACCTTGTTCATGAGCCACATGAATGTGCTCGGTGCATTGGTTAGCCCAAAAGGCATGACTAACCACTCGTACAGGCCCTCTTTGGTCTTGAAGCAGTCTTCCATTCATCTCCCTCTCGAATCCGGATTTGGTGATATCCACTCTTCAAATCAATCTTTGTGAAGTATTGAGCTCCACTCAAATAGTCCATTAGGTCATCCATCCTTGGCAGCAGAAATCTATACTTGATTGTTATCTTGTTTATGGCTCAGGAATCTATACACATCCTCCACTCCCCATCCTTCTTTGGTGTTAGTACTGCATGTACTGCACATGGACTCAAACTCTCTCATATCAAACCCTTTCTCAACAACTCTTGAACTTGTCTGTTCAACTCCTCATTTTCTGTTGGAGTCATTCTATGAGCTACCTTATTTGGCAAACTAGCTCTAGGAATCAAGTAAATCTGATGACTAATCTTCCTTATTGGTGGTAAACCCTTAGGTACATTATCTGAAACAATATCCTAAAACTCATCCAACATCACAGAAACTTCTTCTGGAACCTTCTCACTATCCTCCTTACTCACTCTAGGAATGAATGCATAAAACACACGCTCATGCTTCATACCTTCTAAAAATTTTCTTCCATCTACATAACAAATTCTAGCACTACTGCATACCTTTTCTTTGGTCTCCTTTAGGGGTTTCAAGTTGTGACGAACCCCATCCTTTGTCAAGGAATAAGTGTTTGCATGACCATCATGTATAGCCCGCCTATCGAACTATCACGGCCTCCCCAACAACAAGTGACATGCATCCATGGGGATGATATCACATAGTACCTCATCATGGTAGCTCTCGATCTTGAACTTTACTTGGCACTACTCATTGACCAAAACTTTGTGGTCTTTTTGCAACCAGGCAATCCGATACGGATGTGGGTGCCTTTCCCTCTTTAGCTTCAACTTTGTGACCATCTCCTCTGACACCAGATTATCAGTGCTCCCACCATCAATAATGACATCACAACATTTTCCTTCACACTTGCACCTTGTGAGAAATAGATTCTTCCTTTGTTCTGGTTCCTTTTCCTTAGTCACTAGGGCTCTCCTAATCACTAGGGTTTCTCCCCTTTCAACATCATCGAATGTTCGATTGGGCCTCCTCATCTGCATGCACAACCCTTCCATGACCTTCCTAGCCTTTTGTACGCCATTCCTTGGTGTTGTGGACATTCATAGGATCGATCGCCCTTCTTCACCACCGGAAACACGTTCCTCTAAAACCACCTCTTCCAGATCCTTGTCCATATCTTCCTTGTCCTCTACCTCTTTGATCACCCTTTTTTGATCACGAGGGTGGTAGAAGTTGTCATTTCTTTGGCCGGCTGGTACCCATCTTCACTTTCTTTTCATCATCATTTCGCTTCCCTCAAGGTCTTCCATTGCCCCTTCCACTTTGACCTCCTCATCCTTTTGCTTGCCATCAAATCTTTTGTTAGGCTTCTCTTCCACCTTCGTGAGCAAATACACATCCTCACGGTGGTCATTCTTACTAGGCTTAACTCCTCCTGAATGCTCGCTCGTAACCCATTAAGATATCGGGCTACCTTCTCCTTATTGGCCTCTGTGTGACCCGTTCTGATAATTATCTTGTGAAAATCTTCAATATATTCTTTCACACAAATGCTTCATTGCTTCAACCCTTGCAATTTCTTCAACATATCTAACTCGTAGTCCACTGGTATGAACTGCTTTTCAGTTTTCTACCATGCGATCCCATCTGGTGATCTTGATTTTCGTATTTGATTTCTTTCCAACTGGACCTCTTTCCACCAAATACTGGCATGGCCCTTTAGCTTCATTTTCACAAACTTAACCCGATCTGGGTCCTCTATTTCCTCATACTCAAAATATTCTTCTAGCTCATTGATCCAGTCGATCAAGTCTTTCGGGTTCAGACATCCGGAATACCTGGGGACTTCTGATCTAGTTATTTTCCCGATCTTCGAAATGGCCCTTATTAGCCACATTTGGTCTTGATCAATTGCTTCTTCTTCCTCTTCTACATCTGAACCTTCTCTCCTTCATCCTCACTTTCCTCCCTCAGGTTTAACCCTCTTCTCAACTGCTCTTGTAACGCATCAATCTGTCTCTGGAGGGCGGCTAGTGCATCTCTTCCACTAGCATCTTTACCACCTCAACCACCTCTGGCACCACCATGCCTACCATGCATCACTCTTGGAGGCATCTTTCTTAACCTCAACCCACAACCATGGTCCTGGTGCGAACTACCTCACGATCGGTGATCTATCCACATGCTCATGAAAACCCGCTCTGATACCACTTGATGAAGGCACAGCTCGACACAGAAAATAACCCACAAACAAGAGAATAATTTTATTATTTAAAAAATGGAGTTTCTTACATGCAGAGGATCTCAAATCCCCAAGTTCTACAACACATGCAAGCTTCAGAAAGCTACAGAATAACCCTTTCACAACATGCAAGCTTGTCCCCAAAAGTTACCCAAAAATATTAGAAACCCGCCCATAAATAGAGATCCTCTTTAGTTTGGAGCCAAAACAATATTAAAATTTGAGTTTAGGTGGTTTGGCGCCAAAAATTACAACTTGAAGTTCAAATTTCAAAAGAACATTTGCAATTGTATCTTCTAGAAAGTGCGCCAACTTCCCGGGGCCATAACTTTTGATCCGGGGCTCCGATTCGCGAACCGTTTGAACCGTTGGAAAGGTCTCAAAGTCGAGAATGAGCTCAAATTTTGCTAAGCCGATTTCAGCAAGTTTCAGGGCCATTCCGGAAGCTCTAAGTGCCTCAAATCCAACTTGGAATATTTTCAGGTGCAAATATGGGAAACTAAAACTGCAATACCTTTCAACCCAGGAATAGAAAATAAAAACCGTAAATTGGAAATTTCATTATGATGAAAAGGGTATCAAAAAATGTAAAAACATCTAAAAACTGAGAAACTTGAAATTCAACTATTTTTGGGTGATGCAAGATTGCCCTTACACCACTGGATGCTCCTGCATTAATAGATATGTCAGTTTTGTCCATCTCCAACATTCAAATGTTTGTATGATTTCCTTCTCATAGCTCAAATTGGAGATAAATTTTTTGGACATTTGTAAAGTTCTAAAGTTTCATTGATAACAAAATCTTCTTCCTATCATTGCTAAATTTCCTTCAGATTAAAAATCTTCTCAAACACTATGTGGATGTTGTGAACATATTTATTTGAGTCACAGGTAATATAATTAAAGAAGTGATAACCCAAACATTGGACCTGGGAATAGAACTCCTGGATCCAATCACTTTAACCAAGCCTTTTAATATTATTGAGATTTAAATCTGGAATTGAGAATAGAACTCCTGGGATCCAATCACTTCAACCAAGCCTTTTAACATTACTGAGATTTAAATCTCTTGTAGATAATGTAGCAAAAGATGGGAATGTTGTTGCATCTAGTAAACCTTGACCTTAACAGTTAAGATTGGTTTGTATTTGTGTAAGCGGTTCCAACATTGGTGTTATTTATTTAAAGTTAATATTAGGTTGTATTGTTAAATGGGTTCCAACATTTGTGTTAATTATTGGGTTATATTTTGTAAAACGTTTAAACATTGGTGGTAGTTATTGAGGTTTTGAGTTATTATTTAGAATTTGTTTTTAATAGTAAATTTTATTATTGGAAAAATCATATAGATCTTTTATTTGATAGCTAATTTTGTTTTGATCCATGGAATATTTGTTTTCTGAATAGTGAATGCATTATTTATGATTCTCTGCTTTCATTTCTTTGTATGTATGACTATGCTAATAATATAATTTTACTATTTTTTTTGGTTTTGAGTGGTCAAGTAATAATAATGAAAACTCCTTTGGTAGTCAACTACTCTAATTGGGTTATATTGTTAATTAACACCATGATTGAAGGCCTGCTAAAATCCAATCTAGTAATTGTGGAACTCTTTGAAGAATGTATTTAAATATTTCATTTTTGATAAGACATATAACATGATATGTGAAGCAGATCAATAGCTCTGTATCCTATCAGACCAAGAGCTAATACAACAAATAATTTTGGAATTTCCCCCAACTCCTGCTGTTGCTTCCTGTCATCCCACAACCTCTCTTTCCTTTGTGTGCATCTGTGCATCCCACAACCTCTCTTTCCTTTGTGTGGATCTGTGCGGTGTTTACCACAATCCCGTGGCTCTTTTTCTTGTATAGTGTGGCTGTGCAGGTATAATGTGGTCCCGCAAGGTGCTTCATCCTTCTCGGCGGTAGAGTGGTGAAAGTCTTTTTGCCAATATTTTGGTGTACAATATTTTTCTTCGGCATTTAATTCTTAAGGACTATTTAATATGGTTTTGTTTGTCATCTGTGTTAAAAATTGTTTTCACTTGATGTGAATAAGAAGTTACTGAAGATGTAATTACTTGTATTTTATTTCACCTCCATTTCTTGTCAGTGAAGTTTTCTCTCTAGCTTTTTTGGTAAGGAGATTTTTTATGTTTTTATCAAGTGTAGTAAAAAAAAGGTAAATTGGTGGAATGCTCTTAGTAGCAAAATTTGAGCAGCAACTCTATTTCATGAAATCAAAGGCATATGTTTTAAATGAACTAATACAATATATTTTTTTAGGGTTTATTCTATTTGCTTTAAATTTTTGCTCTTTGTATAATTCAGTGTTCAATTTATTTTTTTGAATGTTTCTCTACCTCTGATCTCCACATGGTATCAAAGCAAGTTCATTTTAGTAAAAGGGTTGTCTTAAGAGTTTTAGTGAAAGAATGGTAGCAAGCACAAGCTTGACTAAACCATAAATCCCACAGTTTAATGGGAAAAATTATGATTATTGAGCAATCACCATGAAGGCACTATTTTTTTCTCAAGATATTTGGGATCTAGTTGAGAATGGCTATCTAGAGCTAGCTAATGCAACAACATATAATACTTTGACACAAGCAGATAAATATTTTCTAAGAGATAACAAGAAGAAGAACTAAAAGGCTCTCTTTTACATATTTCAAGCAATACATGAGAGTATTTTCCCAAGGATTGAAACAACAACAAAATCCAACCAAGCATGTGATACTCTTCAAATATCCTATCAAGGTATGTTAAAGGTGAAAACAACAAAGCTACAAATGCTAAGAAGAGATTTTGAAACAATATATATGAAGGAAAATGATAAATTAGATTCATTTTTTACTCAAGTTATTAGATTGGCGAGGCAAATCAGATCTCATGGTGAGAATCTAGAACATGAAAGAGTTGTTGAGAAGATTCTCAGGAGTTTTCCCACAAGATTTGAGTCTATTGTTGTAACCATGGAGGAAACAAAGAACCTCTCATAGTTATCAGTTGATGAGCTCCATGCATCTATCATTTCTCATGAACAAAGGCTGAGTAGGTCTGCAAACACATCATTGGAGCATGCCTTCAAGTCACAAGCTTCAATCAACCAGGCAGAGGAAGATCAAATTTCAGAGGAAGAGGAAGAATTTTTTATAGAGGTGGAAGAAGTAGCCCTTAAATCTCAAGTTGAAGAGGCAATGGCCAAAACTTAGGCTCATGTTCATCTCAAAATCTGTCATAAGGACAAAGGTATGATAAGTCTCAAATCCAATGTCACTACTGTAAGAAGTTTGGGCATTACATGAATGAGTGCAAAAAGAAATAGTATGATTAGTTTAAACAAAATGTAGATTTTAGAAATGAAAGTCCGGACCAAAAACTAAAAAAGAGAACAATGTTTTTTGTGTGTAATGTTGCACAAGCTAGTGAAAAAGATGTGTGGCTTTTAGATTTAGGCTGAAGTAACCATGTAATAGGACATCTAGAAATGTTTTCAAGTTTAGATGAAAATGTAAAGTCTGATGTCACATTGGGAAATGACGACAAAGTGTTAGTCAAAGGAAAAGGAAATGTCAACATTCTAACTAAATAGGGGGAGCAGAAGTATATTTCAAATGTGTATTTTGTGCCTGGACTAAAATGCAATTTAATGAGTATAGGACAACTAGTTCAAAAAGGATATAGAGTAACTTTCAAAAATGGTCTATCCACAATTTTAGATAAATATCCAAATAACCAACTCATTGCCAAGGTTAAAATGACAATTAATAGAATGTTTCCTCTAAATATTTAGCTAGATTTGAATATAGATTATGCACAAGCACAAGTAACCACAATAGTTATGAAAACTATCTTTCAAGAAAAAATAAAAGATGAAAACTAGTTATGGCACCTAAGATTTGGGATCTTGAATTTGGAGGTTTAAATTTACTTCATAAGAAAAGTATGGTCAAGGGATTACCTTTAATAGAGAAACCAGAAAGAATATGTAAAGGATGCATCTTAGGAAAGCAACACAGATAATCATTTCTAGTAGGAAAGTCAACTAGAGCAAAAACCTCTTTGGAGATTGTACATTCAAATTTGTGTGGACCTATGCAAACACCCTCAATTAGTGGAAGTTTTTAATTTTTGACATTCATTGATGATTATTCAAGGAAAACATGGTTCTACTTTCTAAAGCATAAGAATGAGGTGTTTTATTTCTTCCAACAATTCAAGTCTCTTGTTGGATATAGTGATGAATCCAATGCTTAAAAAACTTTATAATCCAACAACTAAGAAAGTCATAATCAGCAAAGATGTATAGTTTGTAGAAGATAAAGTGTGGGATGGAAGCAAAGAAAAAATAGTCAATGTATCAACAAGTATACCACAAGAGGAAAATGAAGTTTTTGCATTAGCAAATATTCCTACTAATGTAACTCCTTCCACATCCATTCAAGCTGAACCAAGTGGTCCACATGTGATGCCATCATTAAATGTAAGAGAAACAACATGAGGACAACAAACCCCATCTACAACAAGAACTTTGTGCATTGGACCATCAAGTCCACATTCAACGAGTTCAAGTGATTTATCAAATCCCACATTGGCAAGCATGAGAAGACAAAAAATAAGAAGTATAAGGGATATATATGAACAATGATGAGGGTGCTAACCCGAGACACAAAATATAACACACACAATAGAGAATATTATTTATTCAGAATGATGAAATTCTTACATGTAAAGGATCTCAGATCATCGAGCTCTACAATGCATGCAAGCTACATAAACTACAAAATTCCCCCTTTTCACAGTATGCGAACTTTTCCCGATAAAACTACAAAAATTAGAAAACCCTACCCATAAATAGCTCCTTTTTTGTTTTGGAGCCAAAAAAATATTCAAATTATGAGCTTTGACAATTTGGAGCCAAAAATTACAAATTGAAATTCAAATTTTAAAACCTTATTCGAAAATTAGCACATTTTGGAAAGTGCACTAGAACTTCTGGGAGCCATAACTTTTGACCTAGGACTCCATTTTTCAAACCGTTTGAACTGTTGGAAAGGTATTGGAGTCAAGAGTATGATAAAAAATTTCTACATCAATTTCGGAAAGATTTAGGGCTATTTTGGGGTCATTTAATGCCTCAAATCTGATCAGGTTGAAGGTTTTTAGGTGTAATTTTGAGAGATTAAAACTACAATATCTTTCAAACTAGGAATGCTCTCAGCCTGATTCTTTCACCAATCTTCTTATTTTTCTGTTTTGAATCCTCTCATATAATTTTTGTCTACAAATACCTTCAAATTCCAATACATGCTAAAAATAGCAACTAACCAGAAAAACCAGAAAAGAAAAACTAAAAGTTGGGAATCACATTATGATGAAAAGGGTATCCAAAACTGCAAAAACATTTAAGAAAGTACAAATAGGAAATGCAAATATTTTTGGGTGATGTAGGATTTCCCTTACACCATTGGATGCTCCTACATCAAACAAAATGAAGGTGAGAATAATAGTGATCGGAAGTCTCTTTGTGCATTATATTATCAAGTTGAAGATATAATTCATTTTGAAGATGCAATTAAAGAAGATAAATGGACATGTGCTATGGATGAAGAAATTGATGCAATTGAAAAGAATCAAACATGGGAGCCGGTGAGTCTTCCAAAAGACAAGGATATAATAGGAGTGAAGTGGGTTTATAAAACCAAATTAAATGAAATGGTTTTGTGCAAAAACATAAAGTAAGACTAGTGGCAAAAGGATATTCATAGCAGCCCATAATTGATTATAATGAAACCTTTGCACCTATAGCATGTCTTGAAACAGTAAGGATGATTCTTCCCACTGCAACACAGAAAAAATGGTCATTTCATCAAATGGATGTGAAATCAGCCTTTTTAAATGGATATCTTGAAGAAAAAGTTTATGTGGAACAACCACCTAGGTATGAGATTCTGGGTCAAGAAGACAAAGTTTACAAGTTGAAGAAAGTGTTCTATAGTCTCAAGCAAGCTAGAAGAGCTTGGACCAACAAAATTGATTCATATATTTTACAAAACATCTTCATTAGGTGCAGCAATGAGCCTACATTATACACCGAGATAAATAGAAAGGGTGAAATACTTATTGTTTGTATGTATGTTGATGTCTTGATATTTACCGGTGATTTAACAATTGATTTGTTCAAAGGAGACATGAAGGAAGAATTTGAAATCATAGATTTGGGACTCATGAAATAATTTTTAGGCATCGAAGTGAAACAAAATGAAAATGGTATTTTCATCTCTCAAAAAAAATATGTAAATGATGTTTTGAAAAGGTTTCATATGACAAATTTCAAATCAGCACCAACACCAATTGTTACAGGTTTGAAGTTAAGGATGATAAAGGTTCAAATGTGGATTCAACTTTGTATAAGGGACTTGTTGGTAGTCTCATGTACCTAACAACCACAAGGCTAGACTTAATATATGTTGTAAGCTTAATTTCTAGATTCATGGAGACTCCAAAGATATGCATTCGAAATCTGGAAAAAGAATTCGAAGATATGTAAGTAGAACAAAGAAATATGGTATTCATTATTAAATTTCAGGGGAGTTCAAGATAATTGGGTATATTGATAGTGACAGTGCCAAAAGTGTTGATGATAGAAAAATCATGTCTGGTTATATATTTCACTTTGGCACTGGTGCAGATTCATGGGTGTCAAAGAAACAACCAATAGTCTCTCTTTCATTAGCAGAAGTAGAATATGTAGCAGCAACAAGTGCATCTTGCCAAGCAATATAGATGAGAAAAGTGTTGAAAGAGCTAAAGAATGAACAAGTGGATGCAACAAAGATATTTTGTCACAATAACTCAAGAATAACATTGTCAAAAAATCCAGTCTTTCACAAAAGGAGCAGACACATTGATACCAGATATCACTTCATTAGAGAGTTAATCAACAATGGTGGAATCTTCTTAGAGTTTTGTAGGTCTCAGGAATAGTGCATATACATCTTCACTAAGGAACTTCGAAAAGAAAACTTCATCTATTAGAGAGATCAATTGGGCATCATTGACGATAGTAGTTGTGATTAAGGGGGACTGTTGGAATTTCTCTCAACTCTTGCCGCTGCTTCCCACCATCCCACAACCTCTCTTTCCTTTGTTTGCAGCTATGTGGTGTTTACCACAATCTTGTGGCTCTTTTTGTATACCGTGGTCCCACTAGGTGCTTTGAATCCTTCTCAATGGTAGAGCAGTGAAAGTCTTTCTGGTAGTATTTTTGGTGTACAATATTTTTCTCAGGCATTTCATTTTTAAGGACTATATTTAATATGGTTTTGTTTGTCATCTATGTTAAAAATCATTTTCACTTGACATGAATAAGAAGTTACCATATTGTATTTTATTTCACCTTAATTTCTTTCAGGTGAAGTTTTCTCCATAGCTTTTTTGGTGAGATTTTTTGTGTTTTTATCAAGTGTAGTAAAAAAGAAGGTAAATAAGTTTTTGGTGTAATGCTCTACAGTAGCAAAATTTGAGCAGCAGCTCTATTTCATGAAATCAAAGGTATATGTTTTGAATGAATTAATACAATATAAATTTTTAAGGCATATGTTTTGAATGAATTAATACAATATAATTTTTTTTGGGTTTATTCTATGTGCTTTAAATTTCTACTCTCTCTATAATTATGTGTTCAATTCTGAGTTGAGTCAATTTAGTTTTTTTAATGCTTCTCTACCTTTGGCCTTCACCATTAAAAACAAATTCCAAATCAAAAATTAACCACACAAACTTTTGAAGCAAATGTTACAATTTATTTTATGGTTCTAATTCAGAATTTCATATTTACATATGCAAATAATAACATACTAAAATATGATTTTTTCCCCTTATTCTTGCTCAATCTCCAACTCTTCCTACTTCAAGATCGCTCTAGAAACATGCATTAAAAATTAATTTATAATTGCAAATTTTTCTAGCCAATCATAGGATCGATTTCCTTCACTGCATGCACTCAAACTGCTTTCTTTTATTAACACCTACTCTATAGCTGTTGCTCCTAAATCCCATGCAGCCCCATGAATTTGGTCTACATTTTTTATTTGCTTATATTCTTTTTATTATTTTTCCTATACTCCATAGGGTCGTGGCTTGTCCACATAATCTGTACTCAAGTTTTTTTATTGCTAAGAACTCCTTACCCATAAGTGTCCCTTGGCATTCTCTCCAATTTAACATTTTTATTTCTTTTGCACTATTTTATTTTGCAATTCTTTGGTAATTTGTACAGTTTATTTTCCTTATTGTTGCACCTCTGAATTGAAACTATTTTAGTCTTCCCCAATGCCTTAAATTTTTTTTTATATTTTAATTTTTTACCAAAACATGGAATCCCATTAGCATTGTAAAGATCAAATAATTAAATAATTAAAATACCTAGGTGTCATAGGTGTTGCAAGCAGAAAAATGCAAAGTGCTCTAATTTCCACAAAAATGGGCAAGCACACCCATAATGATGCCACATGTTAAAATGAAAGAAGATTATATAGATAATATCATTTTTGAACAACAATAATAATAAATATTATATTTCTTTGGACATTTACAATGTGCATAACCACCCAAATTCCCTTAGGGGAATAACTCCCTAAAACTAACAATTAATAATTAACTCATTTACTAAATGTAAAATTTATTTTCCTAAAACCATGATCCCTTCTCCCTTACCCCACCCCACCATGACCCCCCTTAAAGTTTACATTATAGAAAAATAAAAATAAAAATAAAAATAAAACTTAAATTCCTACATATCCCCCTCTTAAGGTTTACATCATAGAAAGAAAACAAAAAATTTGTATTAGCATCAACCTAAACTCCTCATGTCTTGATAAATGTTCATATTCTCCAACACTACCTATGAATTGACACATTCAACTATTCACAAGAAAATCACCAATTGAATTGAGACTAACTCCATTATCAGTAACACTCCTCCAACTGTGGATCGTGACTAACTCCATTATCCATAGCAGCACTCCATTTGTAGATTGGGACTTACTCAATTATCCACAAAAACACATCTGTAATTTAACTATGGATCAAGACAAACTCAATTATCCATAAATAGTTTGTGAATTCAATTATCCACAAACCAACAAATCACTACATGCCCCATCTTGCTCCTAAAAGGACTAGAGATGAAAAATGCTTATCATGCAAGAATCATCCCTAAGCAAGAAGCTAACTTGGGATGATAGATATCCTCCCACCTCTATTTCCTCCAACCTCCGATATGACCCCTTTCAATCTTAGTCATCAAATACAACATTAATTGCTCTGAATGCATCATTAATAAATGCATAAAAGTGTACATAGATAAATATGTTGAATTCAACCAATAATGCATCCATTACAAATATTTTATTTTTCCTCCTAGCATATCCATATATCTGAATCTTTTGTAATATGATGATTTTGCAGTTTACATGTATAATTTCTAGAAATTGGTACTGAATGCTTGTAACTATATTATTATTTTTCACTAAAAAGTAGATACTAAACAACATTGTAATAGGAGGACGCATCTCAAAATACTGGCAATATGATGATTTTGCAGTTTACATGTATAATTTCTTGAAATTGGCACTGAATGCTTGTAACTATATTTTTCTCTTTCTCTAAAAAGTAGATACTAAAGAGCATTGGAATAGGAGGATGCATCTCAAAATACTAGAAACGTTTTACTGTCAATGAGAATTATAGACAACAATACAAAAATATAGCATTCTCCAACTCTCTTATTGAAGTCAATAGTATATACTATTGTATGGAGAATATAATTAATTAAATATGATTTATTTGATTAATTAACCTTAAATTCATCTACTTAATAAATAAATATAAATATTTATTTATATAGTTCACTTTTAATTCTTCTATTTTTATCATATTATTTTCTCTTAACTAAATAAAAAAAATTAAATACTTTTTTTTATTTAATTATTATCATTATTATTTCTTCTATATTTATTCATTTATTCTATCTTAATCACATCATTTTATCTTAATTAAATAAACAAGTTCAAATACTTTGTTGTTTAATTATCATATCTCTTCTATATTTATTTAATAAACAAATTTCTAAAGTTTGTTTTATTAAATTAATTATTCTCTTTTGCTAATTTGAATAAATCAAAATATTCAAATAAAGGAAATTTCCTCTATTCACTCACCAATAAAATTAGATATTTTATATCTAATTAATTCAACTCGCATTCATGGGAAAGCTATGAAGACAAATTGAAGACAATTTGAAAATCAATTTGTCAATCTCCTTCCTCCTATCCTTCCTATCCTCTAGCAAGATGTTTTTCTAGGGAGGAACAATCCCCATGATCAGCTTAGATTTCTTCATCTCTCACGATTCAATCCTCAAGATCAAATCTAGACCTTTGCCTTGCTGCCACATCACAGGATGTTGCCATGAATCTATATATACAGCCTTTCTCCATAGGAAATGTATCCCAACTTTGTGAAAACTTACTCTGTAGGAATAGCAATTGAGAAACCAACCATCTTATCAATAACATTATCATTTACCAATAGCAATCATAGCATTTTAGAATCAATATCATGGCTGCATCATAGTTTATTGTAGCTTCTTTTATCAAGTTTCATGTCAATTTAGATTACAATAGTTTCATCATATAATTTTGATATCATCATATATAATTAGATTATTGCATTTAGCAGCATCTCATTCTCTAGATTGGCATTTTAATAGTCATAATGCTTACAAAATCTGAGAGCCTTGTGACTTAATAAATCTTCAGAGATAGAGAGCAATATGACGCTTTCAAGAGTTTTCTTATGTTAATTAGATTAATTATTGTTGATTCTCTTGATATAATGTCTTATTAAGAAGTTTTGTTTATTATTTACTCATTACTTATTCCACACTTACATTTTGGTGCCCACCATGGGGCAAAACCCTAGTTTTAACAATTTTTTGGAAAAGTGCATTTGCATGTTTCGATGTGTTTATGTTTTAGCGCGATCAAGGGTTCTTATAGCTCATCCAATGAATCTTCTAGCACATCCCAAGATTGTTCTAGCACATACAACAAATATTTCAACACATCCAAGGATTCTTTTGGCACTTTTGACACTTCTTTTAGTGCATCCAAGGATTCTTTTGGCACATCAAACAATTCTTTATTTTTTTGGTGCTTCTAACACTTCTTTTAGCACATCCAATGATTCTTTTGGAGCTTCTAACACTTCCTTTAGCACATCGATTGACTATTTTAGCGTATAGGATCTCTTTTTTAACGCTTTGATAGTCAATCTTAAAATGGCCATATCTTGGTCCTATGGGGGTCTTCTTCAAAGCTTTTATTTTTGAAATGGGGTATAATTTCATAAGCTATGCAATGGTGTAAGTATTTTTCACTTTTTGTAGAGTTAAAATTTTCAATTTTACATTTAAAGTCAAATCGCATTGTAGCGTGGTCTAAGTTTTAAGCTTTTTATGCTTAATCATTCATCTAACCCTTATATCTTCTTATTTCTTGATCTCATCTAACATTTTGAGCATTTATTTTAGGTTTCAAGAGGAACATGGATCATTGAAGTGAAAGAAAAATCATTTGATATCCATTGTAATAGTGTTTTCATTCATGCTTTAGGACCAAATAACATTACTTTGGGCTTAAAATTAACCTACAACTAAATCTTTGTCAATTTGGTTAAAATTGAACTTAAACACTTACTAGCTTTTTGATTTGGTTAAAATTGAACAAACAACTTCACACTCAAGTTTGGTGTTTTAAAAAGAACTTATTCTTTAAGTTAGGCATCTAGCTTAAGTAAAAGGATTAATTGAACCCCTTGTCTACTGTGGTTGAAGTGATAGGCCTATGCTCTCCCCTTCACTAGGTGATCAGAATGCTAGACTCACTTTTCATGCTGTATTAAATCCTTCAGAAGGCCTGTCATAGTGGGAAAAAGTACTCACCCTACGGGAATGACCTAAGTGGAAACAACCAAATCCAGGTTTTCCAACCCACTATAATCAAAAGTGAATTTGGGGAAACCCACAATTCAATGGAAGTGTGCAAGATAACCATCCCCAAAATCTTGTTCCAAATATTGGGAGGTCTCCTGAGGGAGTTTATCATTTGGCGTTCCAAACAAATATCCTATCTACGAAGTTTAGAGTAGAATCCAACCGTTTCAGTCTCCAAACACATTTTATATCACGGTGCAAGGGAAGGGAAGAATCTACCCCCAAGATACTCACCATATAACTATCAGAGACCTTAGACAAAAGTGGAGGATTCAACTTTGGTTAAGACTCGGGAAAGGAAAAAACATGGGTACCCTCTAGGGGGTGTAGGCTGTGTGAGCTGACATATTTGCAAATTGTGGGTTGTGATATTATAAGTGACCTACTTGACAATTAGAAAAGTGTTTGAACTATCTTTATTTGTGTCAAACCTATGGAAATTGAAAGAATCGGACTTGATTCTAAAACACTCACTACATGTTTAATACATAGAATCTAAAACAACTGTTTACAATCTAGCTTTTGTGTGTGAAGTTATTTTTTCAAATGTATCATCCAATTAGATCATCAAACTCCAAGATTTACAAGAAAAACACCCCTCCAAAAACATTTAGTTGGTTAGAAAATTACACACTGGAATTAATCATTTTACTAAGAAAAACCAAAACAAATAGAAAAAATTGTGAACATAATGACAACTTCTAATTTAGCACATACAAAGTCTATTTTAGTGTATACACCCAGTCTTTTAATGCATCTATTATCCAAATAGTGCATACAACCACTGTTTTAGTGCATCTGACCTATCTTACAACACATCTGCAATCTGTCACCATAATTTACTAGTGTTAGAATTTCCTAGTATCTTGGCACATCCACAGTCTATATTAGTGCATATACCTTGTCTAACAGTGCATTCACCATATCTTTCTATGCATACATAGTCTATTTTAGCACATCTACCCTCTGTAATAGTGCATCCATAGAAAAAAAACCAAAGAGTTATTTTTTCAATCATTTAGACAGTTAACATCAAAATTTGGATTTTTGTCAGAACAAAAACATTTTCTCAGTCAAACTAGTGTCTTAAACTTGGGAAAATTGGACCTTACAAGTCAAACTCTTCCAAATTAAACCAAGATCTTACAATTTTAAAGTTCCTTATCATCAAACACAACTCTTGATTATTAAATTAAGTTTCATTATCAGGATCAGTCTTCCTACAATCATGAAACAAAACGGTATAGAAAAGAGAAAAATATAACTTAGTCTCATCAATAAAATTTATCATTCTATTTGACTTAGTTATTATCTTTGGCACTACTTCACAAAAAGATCAAAGTTTAGTGAAAACCATAACACTTGTATGCCCATTTTAACAAGGTTATAAAGTAGAAACTCCTAGGAAAAGAAAATTGAAACTCAAACCACCATGGCTGAAATAGATGAGGATCAATTGAATGCTTTAGCTCATTAAATGAAAAACCTTCAACAACAAATCTGGGATATGCAAAGGGAAACAACCACAAAGAGATATTTGTTGCTAGACATTTTTTCTTATTCCTCTGACAAAAATATAGACATGGCAACTTCACCAACAACTACATCATCCTAGTTCAATATCTTTAAATTTTTGAAAAAATCAAATCAGAAGCCCAAATCTCAGTCCTCAAATACAAATGACATTGAAAAATTCTATCATGTCATGCATTTAGCTCCATCCACCATAATCCAAAATAAACCTCAATATTCTTTCACTCAAGTTAACATTTCCATCGAATCATCCTCTTCTATCATATCTTCAACATCCAATGATTCATGTCAATATCTCAATCCAAAGCATACTAGCATACACTCGCCTACACATCAAGATCAAAATATTCTTTTCACTCCATTCAATGATATCAAAATTCCACAAATTATTTGAATATTTGATCAAGATCCCATTTCTCAAGAATCTTATGTCAATCCCCTCCCTTCACTTTTCATGCAAAATAATTCCCTTCCATCTCAAGAGACAAGTATCCTTCCAAGTTCTTCTTCCACATCATCTAATCAATCCATACCATCTCATGATTTTATTGCATCATAAGAGAATGACAGTTCTTCCATCCTTTCTAATGATGTCTTATGAACTGATGATCAAGACATGCTTTGTACAAAATATCATGATTCCCTTCCTCATCAAGATCAAGATATGCTTCCATTCAAGGATACCCTTTCATCCCATGAAGATATTTATCCTTCTCATGATCAAGCTAGTTCCTCTCCTACACCTCATGATCCTTTTCCAAGTCAAGATCAAAAACACCCAATCATCCCCATGTCAAGATCCTATCACACCTATTCAAGCTATCCATGAACCCCACACCCATAAATTGGGATCCTCCACCTTTATTGATTTCAGTTTACTTCCAACACCTATCCTCTCATCCATATCATATCCTCTGCAAAATGGACTCGCATCTTGTTTCACAAACAATATATATCCCATTGGTAAACTAATGTGTCAAAGTATGAATTACAAAATAAAAGGATTAGGCCTTCATGAACAAGGTATCCTAGAAACCCTTTCTATTCAAAGAAACCCATATCACCATGGACTTGATTATATGCCTAAGTGTCCTAGTTCATCAAACCTTCCATCTATCCTAGGTCCTCATTCTAGTTCATCACATATTCCATCTATCCTAGGTCCTCATCCTAGTCCATCAAACCTTCCCTCTATCCTAGGTCAATATCTTATTTCTCAAGAACAAAAAGGGCACACATCCTTGAATCCCTTTCAAAATTCTACCCACATTAACTCATCCATAATACCTCCATATAATTCATCTCAATCCACCCCTCCCATTGCTCTTGGAAGCAATTTGGGTGCCAAATATCAAAAGCTTCTATATCAAAATCCACATGTATCAAAGGATCAACATGTCTCCTCAAAGAGACATGCAAAAATCAAAGAAAATTTGATCCAAAATCAAAAGAAAAATCTAAAATTCCATAAAGGCCAATCAAAGCAAAAAGGAAATTTTCAAAGACCACAAAGGTCCATAAATCAAAAAGAAAAATGTTAAAGGATAAAAAGGCCCACAAAGAAAAAATCAATGTCAAAAGTCATGTGGATTCCTAAAATTCTTGAAGAAGTAATAAAATCTAAATTGGCATCCAAATTTGCTAATCCAAAAGCTTCCTCCAATTTTCCATCTAATAACCTATCACCTTCCAAATCCATTTTTCCTCCATCACTCCACCACTCTTCAAGGTGTGTGCCATCGTTGATCTTGCCATCATTTCCATCTATCCATCAATAGGCCTTCCAACCTCATATCTATTATCCAACATTCATTCCCCATCATTTTCCCTTAATCGAAACCTTTGCATAAGTCCTTAGATTCTTCCATCATATCATTAATCTGCCAACATTTAGGAGTCTAATTCCCATTCCCATGGTTTATTAGAGGGATATTTGGTTGTGAAACTTAATGCTTAAGCCATTCCTCCATCTCCCTATGATCCATATCCTATCTTCCATATTCGTCTTGCACTCTACACTTAGGGACAAGTTTCGTCCATCTTATCATTCATGGTCATTATCCTTTCTATGCTCATTCCTTACATTTCCACCTTTGATCTGGACAAGGTTAAGGATCTTCTTGAACATCATATATCTTATCCTATATGCTTTATCCATAGCTTCCATTCCATATCTTTCATCTTATCCATATTCCATTATTCTTACTAGATACATCCTTTCTTCCTTTCCTTGGTCTTGATGAGGAATAGGGGAAAAATACTTGGGCCTTGTGTCTATATCTTATCTAGTTGCTCTTGATCATCACCATTCATTATTTTTATCCTTTCTTTCTTCCATTCCATAACTCCTAGCTTATCAAAATCCATATCACCATATCCCTTTGCAACCTTGAATCTTATCATATAAATCATATTTGAGCCTAGCTGTAAAATATTATCCAATCCTCATATATTTTGTTAATCAATCATCAATATTATCATATTTAGGGGAATCAGTGATCCTAAGTACTTATCATCATCATGCCTTATGGAATCAATCATTCCTGGCATCTTAATCAATCAACCATTATCATCTTTTGACAAGAGATATGTTGCTTGTGTGACATGTTTTGTAGTGAATCTTTCATTTTGATCTATCATTTATCCATGGTTCCATTACCTCTAGTGTGGGGCATCATATTCCTTCAATCGGTCATATCATATCATTCCATAAAAAAAAAACTCCAAAAATCCAAAAAATCCAAAAAATCCAAAAAAAAAAATCCAAAAATTCAAAAAAAATAATTAAATTCCGAGAAAAATAAAAATATCCAAAAAAATAAAATAAAATTAGAAAATCCAAAAATCCAAAAAAAAAAAAAATGAAAAAGTGCAATAAAACCTCATGTACATATCCTGGCATCATAGTCGTGTCTCACCCTAGCTTGGGGGAAAAATACGGAACTCACTAGGGGAAATAAAACATTGAGCTAAAACAAACAAACAAATAATCGGTATGACAAATGTAGCAAAACACAACGATCATAGGGAAACTCAATATTGAACAATCAATCATCAATCAACAAAGGATCAAAACATCCGAATCAAACAGCTTAAATTGATCAATCAAATCAAATCTGAATGGATGATATTCTTTTGAATCATGAATTTATCACTTTAGCTTGAACGTTCAAATGTTGTGTACTTTGATTTTTGATATCATATCTTTGGAGCAACTCAATGATGTATTGAACTAGAGAAGCAAGGAAGGAGTATATATTTTTTTGTCTACTGTCTGTGAATTAATTATAATTACTGTATGAATTGTCATGGGAAGTGCTCTATAAAGTATCATGGATGACATTCCAATTCACATAGGAAAGTGGTAAATTCTTGTCTATTTATGCAAGAAATGCTCATGTCATCTTGGTTTAATTATACCTAGATGCTTGTGTTAACTTACAATATCAAAAATCATGGAAGTAGTACTCAAGTAATCATTGGTCTGCATTATTCCATTGATGGTTGTACTCACTTTCAACATTTTAAAGGCTCAATGATGATAAAAAACATGATAGATGGACTATTAAGATGACAACATTTGCATATTTAGATTTGCATGGTTAAATTAGATTGCATTCATATTAGTTTTGCATCTACATTATAGATTTTCCAAGGCTGGAAAATCAATAACATGACAGAATAATCATCATGTCTCAACTAAATCAATGCATAAATCAGGTCTTGGTACATCATCAAGTCTTAGCACATTAATCAATCCTATACTGAGGCATATCAATCGAAGCTGATAAACCGAGTCAATTGATAATATCTCAATCGGCCTGCATCAAGAGGTGGAATCATGTCCCAAGTCTTTGGAAAGCATTCCCGAAACTGAAGAATTCTAAAATCCAACTATGATCATAACATTTCACAAATCAACAAGCTTATCAATCAATATCAATCAGCCTATCATCAATCTATCATTGATCCTCACCTATCATGAGATCAACCATCATCAATCTATCATTGATCCTCACCTATCATGAGGTTAATCATCATCGTCCTATCATTGATCCTCGCCTATCATGAGGTCAATCATGATCCTATCATCAATTCAATCATCATCCTATCATCAAATCAAACAATTGGTTGAAGTGGTTGTCAATCATCAAACACAAGGAGGAAAAATAAGGCATCAATTTAATCAATTTTGCAAAGTCAATCTTTCTTTTTTGGGAGATAAATCATCATTATCGAAATATCAAAAATCATAAAAATTTGATAAATTCCAAAAAAATAATAAAAATAATAAAATTCATCAATTTATCTCTCGAGGGGGGCATATATCCATCATCAACTAAAATCAATGTATGGGGCAAGTTTGGGGCATATTGAAATTTTGTTGTCAGTACTAGCAGCAGCGACAAAATTTTCTTTGTAGCAATGCATAAAAACATCACTTCAAAGAGAGGCAACATGTATACACCTAAAAATGGTCTGGAGAATATAATTAATTAAATATGATTTATTTGATTAATTAACCTTAAATTCATCTCTGTAAATAAATAAATAGAACTATTTATTTAAATAGTTCACTTTTAGTTCTTCTATTTTTATCATATTATTTCCTCTTCATTAAATACAAAAATTTAAATACTTTGTTTTATTTAATTATTATCATTATTGGGGCACCGGTCCAAGCTCAGTTGGTTAAGGTGTTCCCTGTAGCAGGGCGCCCACCATGGGTTCGACTCTCCGGTGCTCCCATGGTACCTGTTGGTGTGTCCCGCCAGCACTGCCGATCACGGTAAAAAGTTTACCGGTGGTGGGGGGTTATATGGGGGAGTCGTGCTGCACCCGATTCCCCTCATTAAAAAAATAAAAATAAAATAAAACTATTATCATTATTATTTCTTCTATATTTATTTATTTATTCTATCTTAATCATATCATTTCATCTTAATTAAATAAACAAGTTTTAATACTTTGTTGGTTAATTATCATATCTCTTCTATATTTATTTAATGAACAAATTTCTTTAGTTTGTTTTATTAAATTAATTATTCTCTTTTTCTAATTTGAATAATTTAAAATATTCAAATAAAGACAATTTCCTCTATTCACTCACCAATAAAATTAGATATTTTATATCTAATTAATTCATCTGGCATTCATGAGAAAGTTGTGAAGACAAATTGAAGACAATTGGAAATCAATTTGTCAATCTCCTTCCTCTGATCCTTCCTATCCTTTGGCAAGATGACTTTCTGGGGAGGAACAATCCCCATGATCAACTCAGACTTCTTCATCTCTCACCATTCAATCCTCAAGATCAAATCTAGACCTTTCCCTTGCTGCCACATCACAGGATGTTGTTGTGAATCTATATATACAACCTTTCTCCATAGGAAATGGATCCCAACTTTGTGCAAAATTACTCTACATGAATAGCAATTTAGCAACCAAGCATCTTAGCAATAGCATTATCATTTACCAATAGCAATCATAGAATTTTATAATCAATATCATGGTTGCATCATAGCTTATTGTAGCTTATTTTATCAAGTTTTATCTCAATTTAGACTATAGTAGCTTCATCATATCATTTTGATATCATCATATAGAATTATATTTTGCATTTAGCAGCATCTCATTCTCTAGATTGGCATTTTAATAGTCATAATTCTTACAAAATATGAGATCCCCATGACTTAATAAATCTTTGGAGATAGAGAGCAATATGGATCATCGTGGAAAAAATAGGCCCTTAAGTGGCAAAAAATTCAAAAAAATCAGAGTTAGGCAACTTGACATAAAAAATTGAATAAGTTATCTATATTATTTCAAAAAATATAATAATAGAATCTGTATCAAATTGAATGTAGTTTTTAAACTACTAGGTTTTTTTTTTTAAATCTATTTGGTGAAAATTTGAAATTTTAATGTAGTAGTACTTAAATTTCAGGAAAAAAATAAGAAGTAGGTGATTGCCTGACCAACCTAACCACAATAAAATGATAATATTTTTTTATAAGATTTCAGGCATAAGTAGAGGACTCATGTTTGGATGTGATGCGTATTTTTTTGTAATTTTTTTCCAAGTAAATAATTAATTATGATTTTTTTATTACAACTTTTAAAAAATATAAAAAATTGTATGTCTAACCACCTTAACTTGGTTAAAACTTCATGAAATTCAATTTTTATTTTTTTAATACTATAGTATGCGAAGCATAGAATGTGATGCATATTTTGGATTCCAAAAATGTGATACTGTTTGAAAGCTATAGATGTTTTTCAATCAACCTATCAATCAGACTTTAGTCATAATTCAAATAGAAAACTAATAATAATTATTTATTAAATTCAAAGTAAAGTATAATTTATATTGGCAGAAATCTGAGAGTCTCCTTTAAAAACTCTTTTCATTTCATCAATTTTGGGTTAAAAAAAAGTCATCAGCTACATACCCTACAAATACCCATCATATCACCACTTTTTGGCCCATCATGATCCTACACATACCGACTTATAACTATGATTTAATTTATTCTAACATCTGATTGATTTGTGTCATTGCTATACATAGCATTAGCAACCAATTTTAGTGCAACATAAAGAAAAAGAGGCACTGCATATAAAATTTACACAAGCATTCAAAATCTAACACCCAACAAAGAAGAATGCCCAATAATTTCCCTAATTTGGCGCTTGAATGTCTCCTCGAAATAGATGAAGGAAATAATTTTAAATAAGAGCTCTTCTTAGGGAATCATTAACATCAATGTCAACAATTAAAAATGCTTATCAATGCTCAATCTAACGGCTGGAGAAGTTGTAAAGAAAAGTGAAGGGACCTTTTTCAATGGATTTTTCCTTCAAACTAGAAGTTGCAAATTCATTAACTATCATATGACCACCTCTCCACTCATTCCTATTGAATGCACTGCAACAACTACCCTCCATTCCTAATTTCATAGGCACATGATTTATTCACTCTAATACCACTATTAAAATGAAATAAAATTGCACATATTATATTATTGTTGAATAGCAATAATAATAAATGCTATAGTTCTTTGGGACATTTACTATGTGCATTGCAAATACTTAATAAGTATTGCATTTCTGTGAATACAATTCACATGAATAACCATCCAAATTCCTTTACGAGAATAATTTCCCAAAACTAACAACTATTAATTAACTCATTTACTAAATGTAAACAATTAAATATGAAAAATATGCATTATAAAAATTGGTTGTCAAAGGATTTGCAGCCAATCTTCATAGATATCCCTGAACAATTGTTTTTGTGAAATGTTGATTGCACCTATATTTGAATGCTCCTCCATCAATATGTATTGCATGTTAGAGTTTAAAGCTAATTTAACATCCAATACATCGCATTTGCTGCATACAAGCCAACTCTGAAGAGGAAATTTAGAATCAAACTTACTACTTGTAACTTAAGTCCAAGTTTTCCTTGAATAACCTATGAGATGTTATACCATCTACCAATTTTTTTTTTGATTAATGAGATGTTATACCATCTACCCAAACAAAGTTTGAAAATGGAAATAAAATCTATAGGTGTGATAGGAAGGTTGAAACCAAATTCACCATGGGTTATCCTCTGTTTGTATCTAGAAATGAATCCAATGCATGTAGCAATATATATAGTTCTTAGGAAGCTATTGAGAACCCCTCCACAACCATGGAATATGACATTTTGGGCAATGTATCCATCTTTATCCAATATAGGTTTTAGTTATGAGGTATTCCAAGTAGAGCTTAGATAATATAAACCAACCATATAACAAATGATGTTTACAATTATTGACATCAAAACCTATCCTCACATAAAAAAAAATCCGAGACTTCCATTATCAACAAATGTGACCTTAAAATGGAGGGGAACCCATACAAATTTTGTGTCAAACATTCAATTTTATCAAAATGATATGATTATTATTAACATAAGAATCACATTTCTATATTATGTAATTGTCTCTAGGTTTACCTTCACTTTTCAATAATTTATAATATTCACTTGCAAAGCCGAAAAAACAGCTTTCTCAATAAAGATCACTATATCTAAAAATTAAAATGATTAGGAGAGAAAAAATTGCACAATATGTTTTTCTCAAATCCATATCAGCACGTGGAAGGGATAAAATAAGGAGTATGAGAGGCATAAAATAAGGAGGTTTTATTAAATATTGCATTTGACTCATTTGGAAGGGATAAAACAAGGAAGTTTTATTAAATATGGCATTTGAGAAAAACATATTGTGCAGGTTTTTCTCTCCTCTCAGTCTTTTAATTTTCAGATTTAGTGATCATTATTGAGAAAGCTATTTTATCTTGGCTTCCCAAGTGAATATTATAGATGATTGAAAAGAGAAAGGAAACCTGTTGGAAAGTAATGCATGTGCCTCACAATCATGTAATTCACTGAGGATGCCATGAAGAGTAATTAGTAAACATTTGTTTTTTGTTGACTGTAACTGTCATGTGCTGTCTTAGTTTTAGAAAAACTAGTTTAGTTTAATGTTTGCATGAGCTACATGCATGAACTATATTTAGTATTGGTAATGCAAAACCTCTATGCTTGTTTGATTTTTTTAGTATTTATCTTTCTATCATTTTTGTTTGTGTTAGACTATGCTTCTATTTCTACATTTGGTGTCAGAGCCTTGTTTTGTGTTTGCTAGGAGTTTGAAGATTGGGGAGATTGAATATTTTTGAAGCTATTGAAAAATGTAAAAGATTGCTTAAATTGCAACCGCCAAATGGAATAAAGATTGAAGGAAGACCACAATTTTATGAAGTTATTGTTGTAAAATAAAGGATCGTAGATTTAAGAAGAAAAGAGGATGAAGCCATCACTGTGTGTTGTTAACAGGAGTCTTTTTTTTGTGTTTTTGTAGGGTTAAAGTTGTTGACAGCCAAGGAATAAGGCCGTGGGAAAGAATGCATAGAAATTTTGCACACATCACCATCCAAAGTCAAAATATTTAAGGCATTGGGATCTATAGTAACCAAATATGAATGGTGTAGCCATTCAAGAATCAAAGAGATCTTTTTTTTAAGGTTTGATGGTAACCATTGTTGGAAGTCACAGAAAAATAAGATCAAAGGAAGCCATCAAAAATCAAGAAAGATTAAAGCATTTGTGTGGACATAGAAAAAGTAACCCTTCTACTTTTTCTTGTTTTTTCCCTCCTTGTGCTTATTTGGCTTGATTTCACCTTGATTTAATGTTGTAATGTGGCCTACACATTCACATTAGGTATTGAATCTTTATGGATCATTAAGACTTTATGATGTCTTGTATAGGTGTTGTTAAGTGTTGTGACACATTTTCACACTTTTCTAGACTCTTCTTATTATAACTCACCTACATACCTCCTTTTTATCACTTACCAAGTCTTATTTTAAAGTTTTGTAAAGTCTTGTAACAAAATTTCACACTTTTCTAGACTTGTCATCAACAAACACACCTTTCTTATAATTTATTTGGCCCCTTTATGCACTTGCAGGCCTTAATTAAGTGTATTTTTTAGTACAAACCTAAAAAACATCATTTAATACAATACAATTTCTGACACCCATTCACATGCCTTGAGTGGGACCCATTTGCCACTAGGGGCAAATGAGTCCCTCTTGGCACAAAAATAAAAATAAACTTAAATTAGTGGTGGGTTTTTATTCCTAAAGATCTAAGGTCGACCTGTGATGTATTTTTGGGAAATTAGGGAATAGTTGTGTATAAATACATGATTTTCTATTCATTTTAACACTTAATCATATCACACTCTGATTCATCCATTTATGCATTCATCATAGCATTCTAACATTCTCATCACCCAATCAAGCATTCAAGCATCTTGGAGTAGCATATCATCATAATTCAACAACAAAGGTTTGGTGAGTTTATGAAATTGCATGTTATTTTTTTGTCCTTATTTATTTCATTTCATTATCAAGGGTTCGATTACCAAATTGAGGTTTGACTAAGGCAAACCCTTATACTCTAACCCTTAACCATTTTACCCTATTTGCATGTGTGTTTGTAGGTCTCGTAGGCGGATTTTTCAAGGAGAAAGGTGTCAAAAAGGTGTTACAAAGTCATCAAATTCATCAAAGTAAACATAAACTTATTTGAAGCTTGGAGAGTATTTTCTCGTTAGATTTTCCATATTCAGATTTGACAAGAACTATTAGGCATAAAAGTGCAGACCAAGACCCACAAAGTTTACCTTTGACTTTTTAGAAATTTTTAGGTGGACTAATTCACCATCTATGGTGAATGAGTCCCACTACCATCCTGGAAAAATATTTTTATGAATTTTTGTGTTCCCGGCATCCCGAAACCTATCCTAACAAATTTTACCAGAAACAAGACTAATTCGCCATATGTGCCAAATGAGTCCCAGTGGACTTCGGCATTGATCTCTGTAGCATTCCAGAACCTTCCAACATTAGCTTTCAGTCTCCAGGTGCACCTCATTCAGTTTCACTCAATTTTGTTCTTGTTTGTTCATGTTTCTAGTTCATGTTTGAATACAACACTATGTTTTCAAACAATTTGCATTTCTTAGTTTTGCATGCATAATCACCTTTCTTTTTTATTTTATTGAATTTATATCATGTCATCTATGAAAATTACACCCACATCACATTAATATTTGAATTTTTACATTGCATTTCGGCCCATCTTTCCCCTTTTAAGTGAAAAACCCTAGAAGTGCAAGAAAGACATTCATGCGCCAAAATATTTGTTTACATTTTGGTGAAGCTGAATTTAGATAATTTTACTTCTAATTTCAACTGCATTTACATCTTAGAACTAGCTTGCATCAACATTGCATTAGGTTTTGCATTGTTTTGCATCCTAGTGTTTTCAAAATTGCATTAGTGAAAGGATCATATAGCTTTCATTTTTTTGCATTTCCAATCTTTTAAAAACACTAAAATTATGCATTTGCATCATATTTTTGCATCAAAAAATCTAGAAATCATAAAACTCATCTTAATTTATTTTTTCAAAAATTAGTAAAAGTTCATCCCGGGACTCATTTGCCACCCTTGGTGAATTAGTCCAATCATTGGCATTTTCTGGGCATTTTCTGGGCATTTTCTGCATTTTAGTTCTCTGTTATTGCATTCTATCATACTTTCTAGATTTTTTGTTTTCTTCTCTTTCTTGTGTTTAGTTTACTTCCATTCATTTTCATCATAGTGTTTTTCTTTAATAAGTTTTGGATGTCATTAAAATATTTTGTGGACATGTCAAATTGTGCCTTTGGAATTGATCCTAATGACCTTGATCTTCCTCATGCTCCTTCAAATCCTCATGAATTTCATCCTCATTCTATTGAAATAATTGGAGAAGATCATGATAGCATGAATAAGTTCTTAAATGAATGTCTTGATACCCTTGAAGCCAATGCATCCTTTTATCCGTCCATGAAGCAACAAGACCTCCCTACGGTCTCACCTCCTGATATGTTTGGTTACTTGCAACTGAAGTACCTAAGTTCCCTCCAACAGGTGGACCTAGTTCCTCTAATCAACCAACTCCTCAACCATTCTATGTTCACAAAGTCACTAGTACACCAATTAACCTTGAAGAAACTTATGGAAAAGGTTTTACAATATTAAGCAAACAAGGATGTGACACAACAACTAAACATAACATTTAAACATCAACTTCTAGAACAAAATACAAAAGATGAAAACACAATAGGGTTAGGATATCAAGATCCTCCTCATGACACCAAGCCTCCTTTTGAATACTAGAGACTTCATGATGATGGCACATTGATCTTTGATTCCCCTCCTGATTTGAATATGCTCATTCCACGTGAACAACCCTTACATGATCCCAATGATAAGGATGATAGGATCCCCATGGGTCCTCTTCCTCATTTAATCTATGAAAAAGGTGAATTTTGTAAACGCAAATGACCTTACAAATTGAAAAAACTAAAGTTTCCTCTCCATCCACCACCTGAATGTGAAAGGAAATTGTAAATGCTTTTAAATAGAGGTCTCATCCTATTACCACCTATGAATAGGCTAGTAATATGTCCTAAATATTCCAATATACCCTATTGTAAATACCATTGTGTTCCTAGACACTGCACTGATGAGCGTCATACATTGAAGGAAATACTGAGTAAGTACCACTTTGATGACAGTGATTGTTATCCTCTCATCCCGTAGTATAATTTCCCCCATCTCATCATGCAATCATTGTATAATCTTCCATTCTTACTATTGCATGACCTTTCTCATCACCTATCTCAGCTCATTCTTTCCTTGCACTCAGTGGGGGAAACAAGTTGTTAGCCTTGTCCTAGTGATGCATTTTTCCTTGTCCCCTAGCTATTTTTTTCACCTTCTGCTTATCTTGACTGAGATTTGGAGGTGGATGACTTGTTTGATGGTTGAATTTCATTTTCATTACTATTATTTTCCTTTTTGTTTGTATGTGCATATCATGCTCCCCTGTAACATGATGTTTTATGTTATCTCTCTCTCTCTCTCTTTGTGCAATTACTCTATTTGTACCTTCATTCTTCTATATACCATACATTGCTTTTTCTTTTTCCTTTTTCACTTTTGTTTTGTGTTTTCCTTTTGGGGATGATGAAAAGTGTTGAGACACCCTATGTCTCTTCCATGTTGACCCAAATAGTCTTTCAATTTTTCCTTTTTCACTTATGTTTTGTGTTTACCTTTTGGGGATGATCCAAAGCGTTGAGACACCTTATTCCTCTTCCATGTTGACCCAAACGGTCTTTCAATTTTTCCTTTTTTTCTTTTTTTTGTGTTTTCCTTTTGGGGATGACACAAAGCATTGAGATGCCCTATGTCTCTTCCATGTTGACCCAAACGGTCTTTCTTTTCCCTTTTCAATTTTTTTTTGTGTTTTCCTTTTAGGGATGACATAAAGCATTGAGACACCCTTTGTCTCTTCCATGTTGACCCAAAAGATCTTTCTATTTTCCTTTTTCACTTTTCTTTTATGTTTTCCTTTTGGAGATGACCCAAGGCATTGAGACTGAAATGTCTCTCTCATTTGACCCAAGAGCTTTTCCTTTTTCATTTTTCCTTTGCTTGTGTTTTCCTTTTGTGGATGATGCAAAGCATTGAGAAATCCTATGTCTCTTCCATGTTGACCCAAAACAGATTTTCTTTCTCTCTTTTTTTCGCTCTCTTTGTGTCATTCTTCCAGTTCTATGTGTATTTAGGAAATGATGAAATTTTCAAACTCTTTAATCAAAACATTGCAGCAACAAACATACTGACCCCAAATCCATAGATCCCTTATGTGTTTGGTGTGTTCCATTTTGGAGGAAACCCCTCTTTTTTTTTTCCTTTTTAATTTGCATGACATAACCTTACTCAAAAACCTATGACTTGACATAGGGGATTTCCAAGTTGCCTCTCATGTATTGTTTCTTTTTTCATTTTTCATTCTCTACTTTAAAGTAATTCTCACAGAATGGTGTGTAGCAAGTCCCTAAAAGTGGGGGTATACATTGGCATTATTCATTTGTATTTTTCTTTTTCTTTGTTCTTAGTGGAGCCTTCTTGTTCCATACAATGTGTTTTTCACTTTGTGGATGACATTGGGTGTGATGTCATTCATAGGTGTGATCTATCTTAGCATATTAAATTCCTCTTGGTGGCCTGATGTGATGCACTACATCCCCTAAGTTGTGAATATTCTATCCTTTGATTGGTCCTCTCTTGGAGACATTAGACACAATGTTTCGTAAGTTAAAGACCTTGCATGAACTAAGAATCCTTTGAACTTTCTTTGCATGTTATATTTTGCATTTACATGGCCACCTTGCATAACATAGCTTACATTCTTGTGGTGCCATTACATTTGTTCATGAGTTCTAAGCATATGAAGCTTTTCTTGTTCGATGAAGAACAAAGCGACATTGTCCTTTGTGGCCACTAATTAAAGTTATCAGGAGGTATAACTTTAGTATGGTTGAGTGGGAAGCCCATTCCAAGGCATGACTTCTCCCCTTAGCCACCTATGTGTTTGTGAGTACATATTAGCCATGAGTGTATGTTTCTCACCTTTTGGGCCTTCTCACCTGGTGGACAACCATGATTTTCATTGCCCCAGAGTGAGTATGCATTTTCTTTCCAAACAAACAAGTCTAGATCTAATCCACAACGAGCTGGACAAATGATCGAAGATTGATCCTACTTTCTTTCAACTTCTCTCTTTCATCACTTTCATGTGTGTTCCTTTGTGCTTATGATTGGTTTGCCATGGGATCTTGATCCTGGGGGCTTGATCATCCCTATTGATTGATGTTGTCTCATCTCACCAAGCATTAGTGCATTCAGACCCCTCTTGATTGCTTGTCCAGCTACTATAGTGTGATTTTGAAGTAAGTTCATCCTCTCACTAAAGTGGGGGCTAATTGTGGACACAAAAAAGTAACCCTTCTACTTTTATTGTTTTGTCCCTCATGCTTATTTGGCTTGATTTCACCTTGATTTAATGTTCTAATGTGGCCCACACATTCACATTAGGTCGCGAATATTTATGAATCTTTAAGACTTTATGATGTCTTGTAAAGGTGTTGTGAAGTGTTCTGACACATTTTCACACTTTTCTAGACTCTTAGATTATTATAATTCACCTACATACCCCCTTTTTATCACTTACCAAGTCTTATTTTAAAGTGTTGTAAAGTATTGTAACAAACTTTCATGCTTTTCTAGACTTGTCATCAACAAATACATCTTTCTCATGATTTATTTGGCCCCTTTATACACTTACAGGCCTTAATTAAGTGTATTTTTTAGTACAAACCTAAAAAACATCATTTAATACAATACAATTTTTGACACCCATTCACATGCCTTGATCGGGACCTATTCACCACTAGGGGCGAATGAGTCCCTCTTGGCACAAAAATAAAAATAAACTTAAATTACTGGTAGGTTTTTATTCCTAAAGACCTAAGGTTAGCCTGTGATGTTGAATTTTTGGGAAATTAGGGAATAATTGTGTATAAATACATGATTTTCTATTCATTTTAACACCTAATAATCTCATATACTCGCATTCATCCATTTATGCATTTGTCATAGCATTCTAGCATTCTCATAACTCAATCAAGCACTCAAGCATCTCAGAGCAGCATATCTTTAGACTTGAACAACAAGGGTTTGGTGAGTTTGTGACATTGCATGTTATTTTTTCATCATTCCTTCTTTATTCCATTTCATTATGAAAGGTTTGATTACCAAATTGGGGTTTCACCAAGGAAACCCCCTATATTCTAACCCTTAGCCCCTTTTCCCCTATTTGCATGTGTGTTTGCAAGTCTTGTAGGAAGATTTGTCATGGAGAAAGGTGTCAAAAAGGTATTGCAAAGTCATCAAAGTCAACATAATCTTATTTGAAGCTTGGATATTATTTTCCCATCAGGTTTTCTAGATTCAAATCCAACAAGCTGTCAAGCAAAAAAGTGTAGACCATGATCCACTAAGTTGACCTTTGACTTTTTAGAAATCTATAGGTGGAGCGATTCACCATCTATGGCAAATGAGTCCCACTCCTAGGCTGTAAAAAGAGTTTTTTGAAGTTCTATTTTCTCAGCATCCTAAAACCTGTCCCGATAGATTTTACCAGAAATAGGAGTAATTCGCCATATGTGGTGAATGAGTCCCAATGGGCTTCAAAATTGATCACTGCAGCATTCTAGAACCTTCCAACATCACCTTTCAGCCTCGAAGTGCACCTCATTTAGTTTCATTCAATTCTATTCTTGTTTTTTTATGTTTCTAGTTCATGTTTGCATACAACACTATGTTTTCAAACAAGTTGCATTTCTTAGTTTTGCATGCATAATCACCTTTCTTTTTCAATTTATTGCATTTAAATCATCTCATCTAGGCATATTACACCCATATCACATTAATATTTGAATGTTTACATTGAATTTTGGCCCATCTTTCCCCTTTTAGGTGAAAAACCCTAGAAGTGCAAAAAAGTCATTCAGGTGCCAAAATATTTGTTTACAATTTGAAAAAAGTAAATTGTTGTATTTAAAGAATTTCCAGATTTTATATTGCAGAAAAGACACCACAGAAGATAGTCAAGCAAGGTCGTTGGTTGGAGATCATCAAGGAGAAGTCCCTAATTTTTTGCAACATCAGTGTTATTGAAGAAAGTTGTTTGAATACTATAGTTTGTTTTGTATGAAAACTTAATCAACTATTTTCCAATTGGTTGGAGCTGATCATCAAAAGAGAGAGAAATGTAAGGGTGAATATTTTTCCACATTTGCAAGAAAGGTAAGTTTAAATTTATTTATTTTTTGTTTCAATGGGAAAGATTGGTAAGAAGGAAAAGAAAGAAACTTCAAATTTAATGTGTGAGAAGAATGGTTTGATAGAATAATTGGAAAAGCTCAAAAATAGAAAAAGAACTAGAAAATGTGAAAAATAAAAATGAAGAGTTAAAAGGAAGATTGAAGTTGTTTGATGAGGTCCAAGAAAAATAATGAAGATTTGGAATGAAAGCTAAAGTTGTCAGAGAAAGAAATTGAGTGTTTGAGGTCAAAGCCATTGTTGTGTGGTGCCTCATGTGATACAAATGATTTGTGTTCTTCATTTGATGTGGGTGATGTAGCCAAAGTTTTTTTAGATAAAGAGTGTGAAGTTGATGACAAAGATGTGTCTAAACCTAAATATTTTGCAACTGATAACAAAGGTTGGATTCAAAAGAGTGTCAGTTTAAAAATTATGAAGAAAATGGGATATGAAGGAAAAGGTTTGGGAAAACATGAGTGAGGAATGAGAGAGCCCATTCAACTAACTATGAGGTCAAAGAATGAAGGCCTAGGACATGGTGAGAGAGACATTAATGATGTAACAAGTGTTACAGGTTCATGCAAATCAGCTAAAAGTATGGAGTTTATGGACTGTTCTCATTGTTATAGGGGAGGACATAAAAAAGAGAAATGTTGAGATCTTCATCTTTATACAATTTGTGGGTTGAATAATCATTCAAAACAATCATGTCAGAATAGAGAGTGGAATGGACAATCTAAGAAATATTATATGAAAATTGGTTATGGATGGATCGATGAATCCAATTGGAAAAAAGTTAGATATATTAAAAATATTGTATAAATCTAAATGTTGACATGTTAAAAGTAATAAGGTGTCATAAGATCTAAGAGATAATGAGCCTTCTTTACGTTAGAGAAAGGGAGGGAAAACCTTGTGATCTAAGAGAGTCTATCTGTGCACCGAGTTGCTTAGGTTCAGTTTATAAAATTTCAGCACCGTATTGTGAGTCTCAGCATCAAAGGGGAGTATGTTGGAAAGTGATGCATGAGCCTTACTACCATGCAATTCATTGAGGATTCCATGTAGAGTAATTAGTAAACATTTATTTTTTGTTGACTGTAACTATCATGTGTAGTCTTATTTTTAGACAAACTATTTTAGTTTAATGGTTACATGAGCAACATGCAATGTTTGCATCAGCTATATGTATGAACTGTGTTTAGTATTGGTAATGCAAAACCTCTATAAAGAGAGGTCATATGTAATGGATTTAATCAGAAGAAAAAAGATTGATGTGTGTTTGTGCAAAAGCTTTTTGTGTTTCCTCTATTCTTGTGTTACTATTTTAGTATTTTTGTTTCTATCATTTTTCTTTATGTTAGACTGTGCTTCTATTTCTACAAAACCTAAACTTGGAAACCCATCTTATAATCTAAAATATTTTCCACCATTTTTTGAGTTATATTATCTATATCAAAAAAGCATTTGTTGAGTTATATATGATTTATATTAAAAAAGAAATTTGATGATTTATATATATTCACAATTTTAATTCATCTTCAGTTCTCTCTTTGTATTTTTATTTGAATATATCTTTCTAATACCTTTTCCATTATAATAGAAATAAATGGAGATAAATCCCATCTTCCTAATTTAATCTACAAGAGGATCCAAAGAAATACAAGGTTCCCCATTCACCAAAAATAAAAATCTTTGTGTCGAAGTACAATTGTGAATCCTATTGTACCAATATTTATTAAAGCTAAATTTCTCCAAAACTCTTAAAAGGAAGCTTTGATTAACATGATCATATGCCTTTTTTTATATCTAGTTTAACCAACATATTTTTTATTTGCATTTATGGAGCATATGTATAGCTTCATGAGTAATGATTATTCCATTTGTGTTGGATTTCCCTAGAGTGAACTCACATTGTTCTTTCGAGATTATCTTTGGAAGTATTCCTTTTGTTTAGTTGTTTTATATCTATTTTAACCAACATATTTTTTCTTTGCATTTATGGAGCATATGTATAGCTTTATGAGCAACGATTATTCCATTTGTGTTGGATTTCCCTAGAGTGAACTCACTTTGTCCTTCTGAAATTATCTTTGGAAGTATTCCTTTTATTTAGTTAGATATTTTCTTACTAATTATTTTGTAGGGAAAAATGGACCTAAGATCATCCAATGATTATATAGTGTTTTTCTTTAGTATTAATGCAACAAAGGTGTTGTTTAAATGCTTGAGAACTATTCTTTTCTTTTTAAATTTCTCTATCACATCCAAGAGATCCATGGAAATGATATCCCAACATTGTTAAAAAAATTTGTTAGAAATCCATATGAATTCAAAGCCTTGTTAGGTGTCAGCTAAAAAGTGATACTTCTTATCTCCTCTAAATACAAGGGCCTTATGATGGAGTTGTTTTGTTCTTAAAAAACCATATTTGAAATGTTATCTAAAAATCTTGAAATTAAGACTTCATTGGTATTGTCAATATTTAATGTATAGTTATTTTAAAAATATTAATTTTCTTATATCTACCATTTTATTTATCAAATTGTATAATTATTTACTATTTTATTTACTAGAATTAGTAAGTCCACTCTTTTATTTTTTTGATAACATATTCATATCATTACACTCTACCTTTTGTTATTATTATAATTAGACATTTCAACACAAATTATAAATTGTCAAAGATAAAAGTAATAATTTTATAATTCAAAACATAAAGATGTGTTATAAATTTGTTACATGAATCACATGAATTATGACACTGGACGTTAAAATGAGAATTTGTATCAGGCATACACTCATGAAAAGTGTATGAAATCAGTCGGCAACATGAAAAGTTAATGACATTTGTGTACGAGAAGAGAACATACATATTACGTGAAAAAATAGTAAGGAAACATGGAAAAGCCGTGACAATGATGAAATGAATATCAAAATAGCTAATAATATGAGAGTTGAAATAACTGTATTCGCGGTGCATGCTTTGATTTATTTTCACCTCTTCGTTGAGATGAACTATAAATAGTCGAACATATACAACCATACAGCAATGAATGATTCACAGTATCTTCTGAAAGTGACTTGAAATTAGGATGGGAGGAATTGGAAAGAAAAATGTTTTGTAGTTGTCACTATTAAACATATGTCGAGAAATGCATCTTGAGCACTTGATTTAAGCTGATCATATTCAAACATAATTCTTCGTTCACCAAATATATCCTCGCTATAGCCATTTTAGTATTCTTTCATAAGCTTCATCTTCCTTCCTCCTCATGCGAAGAAAGCCACTCACAACTTCCAAAAAGAGAGAGGTCGGGTCTTTCCTCCGAGAGGGAGTTTGGATCTTTTTTTCTGCGTCAAGAGGAAGAGGTTCTATGGGATAAACTTTAAAAGAAACTGTAGTTTCTAAAGATTTGTTATCTCTCTTGGTAGAAGCTGTTGAAGAGGTTCTATGGGATAAACTTTAAAAGAAACTGTAGTTTCTAAAGATTTGTTATCTCTCTTGGTAGAAGCTGTTGAAGAGGTTCTTTGATCTGGGTAGCTCTTGAAGAGGTTCTTTGAACAGGCTGTACAAAAATACGGATTCCTTTTCCATAATTTCTTTCATCACTCTCCAAGTCTCTTAGTTCTTCTTTCTTACCAGTAAATCCAACGATTGAATTTGTCTAATGTCTCTTGCTGGATCCACAAGTCCGTGTACTACCACTGCTAGAAATTTCACAGCTTTATCAATCAATCTGCTATTGTATGCCAATGTTAGAATTTTTTTAAATAAGCAAGAAATGTCAGGAAATCTGCTAACCATTATTGACTGAGTGGATGGTACTTTAAAAATGAAACAGCCCATTATTAAGTGAGTGGATGTAGCATATGTGGCTCCAAAATACTGAAGGTCACTTTCAGATGTTCTTTTCAGTAGCCACCGGGGAACGATGGGTGATATCCAGTTAATGTAAAGCTGGGATACCTAATAAAATGTAATAATATTTTTTCTCTGTGTATTGAGAATAACTTTACATATTGTTGAAGAACCACTGGAGAGATTTAACAGAATATATCGCTGTGTATTTAAGTATGGGAGTTTATCTCAATGCAATAAGATTTAAATATGTCTGTATGATTCTGATCCATAAACCTTTTTGAATAGAATAGAAAAATTTGTACATATGCCGGATAAATAATAATTTTTCTCTGTATTGAAAATAACTTTACATATTGTTGAAGAACCCTAGAGAGATTTAACAGAATATATCGCAGTGTATTTAAGTATTGGAGTTTATCTCAATGTAATAAGATTTAAATATGTCTATGATTCTGATCCATAAACCTTCTGAGTGGTAAAATTTGTTCATGTGTGTATATTTATATGCTAATTAACAGTTTTTCCTTCTCATATCTCATATTGGAGATAAAAATTTGGGACATTTGTGAAGTTCTAAGGATGCTAAATAATTCTTCCTAATCTAAATAGAATAGTTTTTAAGAAAATGATTATCATTGAAATTTAGATCATTGCTAAATTTGCTAAATTTCCTTCAGATTAAAAATCTTCCAAACACTGTGTGGATGTTGTGAGCTTCAGATTTCTTTGAGTCACAGGTAATATAATTAAAGTGATGACCCAATCATTAGACCTGAGAATAGAATTCATAGGATCCGATCACTTCAACCAAGCCTTCTAACATTACTGAGATTTAATAAAATTCAATCAATTCACAAATGTAGTAAAAGATGTGAATGTTGTTGCATCTTATAAGCCTTGAACTTAACAGTTAAGATTGGTTTGTATCTGTGTAAAGGGTTTAGTTATTTAGAGTTTAAACATTGGTATCTGTTGTATATCATAGGCTTTACTTTGACTGAGGTTGCAATGCCTTCCACTTCTATATACACATGTTTTAATAAGACAGGGAGACTATTATGCTCCAAATAAGAGGTTCTAGGGGTGAATTAAAGAAAATTCAAGACACAAATACCATAGAAAAACCATAAGGGGTGAATGCAGCCTAATATTTAATGTACAATATTTTTAACCATAGAATTTCATATATGTTAAAGAAAGTTGATGATGCGTGCAGTTGTTATGATAAATTGAAAAAGACTAAGGAATGCCAAGTTAATCAAGAACCACTTTTGAGGCAAGTATTGAGTACATGGATTCCAAGGTTAGTCACAATGAGTGCTAATTAGGGATGTGTAAGATAGAATCCTAAAGCTCCTAAATAAATGCCTAGGATACATGAACTGATCAATCTCCTAGACGATGCTTTTGCGTTCCAAATCATATTCAACTTGGCATTAAAAGAGAAAAAGATAATTTCAAGATCTGAGAAGAGTACCAACTACCATCGGTATTAAGTGCAAATAATGAAATGATATCATTAGTAAACTGGAAGGTAGAGTTCCGAGGATTTACTCCAACTCTAATTGTCTAATTGTCATTCATCTAGGGGGTAAATTTGATTCAATTTTAGCCTATCTGGGTAGTGGAGTTGGCTTGGACCATGGGTTTGCTCGCCATAGGTCTCAGGTTCAACCCCCCACTCTCGCAGTTGACACCATTGCCACATAAAAAAAAGAGCTTCATTAAGGAAGCTAAGATACCATTGGATGTAAGATACCAAGCCCATAAAAAACTTTGAATGGCTTATTAACACAATTTGAAAAATATGTACGAACAAAATTTGTAATAAATGAAATGTAGTTTCTAGGTTATAGTATTTTGAATTTTTTTTGAGATTTTAAAATTTCAATGGAACACTACTATAATTTAAAAAAATAAAAAATTGTTTTCATTCTGACCAACCTAAATATGAGAAAAGAAATAACCTTTAAAAATAAGTAAATGACACACTCTCATTTGATGCATTTTTTTTTCTTTAAATTGTAAGTAAATAGTTATGGATTTTAAATTAGGAATTTTTTTAAATATTAAAAACAATTTTTGGGCCAACGGTCAAAAAATAATTAAACTCATTTTTTTACACCTATAGCTAGTGAAGCATAAAGTGTGATACATCTTTTAGATTTGAAAGTTATGGATACTTTTCAATAAATCTATCAATCAAGAGACATAATACATGTAGAAAAGAATTAACAGTTTACTATTAAATTCATTATCAAGAATATCTTATATTTGTAGAATGATGATAATTTTGTAAATAAACTTTTAATTTCAACAAATTTGATGAAAAAAAGGTGTCATTGCAAAGGATGAAATCATGAAAAGATGATGAAGCCTCTAAATAGGTTTGACCAATTGGCCCCTCATCTTGAAACTCTCATGCCTAAATCCAACCATTCCTAACACAAACACGAAGGAAAAAGGTTTATGTCAAAAAAATTGTTAATAACAAATACCCACTTTGAATAATATCCATTTTTGTGTGTTACAAATAAAATCATGCTTTTGAACACTCTTTGACATAAAATATGATTATTTAAATCATCAGGGTGCCTTATTTTAATTTGTATAATGGGTAGCAATATTCATTGTAAAGCCAAAAGGAAGAGGAAACTTTAAGTGGAGGACATATACACCTAAAATGGTCCAGATAATCTAATTAATTAAATATGATTTATTTAATTAATTAACCTTTCTATTTTCATCTACTTATAAATAAATAGAAATATTTATTTATACAGTTCACATTTAATTCTTCTATAATTATAAATTTGTTTTATCTTAATCACATCATCCCATCTCAATTAAATAAACAAATTCAAATACCTTGTTTTATTTAATTATCTATTTTCTTTCATCTAAATTAAATAAACAAGTTCACATACTTTGCTTTATTTAATTACCACATTTCTTTCATGTTTATTTAATAAACAAATTTCTATAGTTTCTTTAATTAAATTAAATATCCTCTTTTACTAATTTGAATAAATACGAATATTCAAATAAAAGCATATTTCTACACCTATTTCCTCTTTTGCATATTTGAATAAATTTGGAGACAAATTACAGAAAAATTGGAAATCAATTTGGCTGTCTTCTTCCATTGATTCTTCCTATCCTCTGGTAGAATGTTTTTGTGGGGAGGAACAAACATCCATATTTTTCTTAGGCTTCTTCATCCTTCACCATTGAATTTTTCAAATCAAATTCAGACCCTTACTTGTTACCACATCACAAATATGCTGTTGAGAATCTATAAATATAGCCTCTTCGTATAGGAAATAGGTCCCAAGCTAGTGCAATCTTACTCTGCAGAGATTATATTAGAGTATTTCATCAATTAAGCAATAGTAATTAGCAAATAATTTTTGAATAGAAATAGCAATCATGGTTTTCCATTTAGCTACATCCTAGTTATGGTAGTTTCTTTTATCAGTTTCATGTCAATTTCATCTACAATAGCATCCATCTTATCATTTAAGAATATCATATAGGATTAGTTTCCTACATATTCACAGCATCTCATTCTCTAGATTGGAATTTTAATAGAACCACAGTACTTAACAATTTGAGAGCATCTCATTCTCTAGATTGTTTTTTATGGGATTTATCCTTCCCTCATGTTGCATGGGGCCTATGGAAAGAACACAACAACAAAATTTATAGAGGTAAAGAAGACTCTATGGATATTGTCTTTGATAAAATTGTTAGATTCTTGAAGGAAAATTTCAATGCCTTGGTTCAAAAGGACAACAAGCCCATGAAATTGGAGCTTTCGCTCTATGACTTAACTGTTGCTAAGGATTGGAACATAAGTCTAAATTTGCCTAGAACCATTATGAAGGCTAAGAAGGATGGAGAGGGTGTCTGCTGGTCTTTCTCGCCAAACGGTTGGATCAAAGCTAACTTTGATGGTGCAGCTAAAGGTAATCCGAGGGTGGCGAGCTGTGGTGGAGTTATAAGGGATTCCTTTAGCAATTTCATTGGAGCGATGGCCTCTCCTCTTGGTTCCCAAACTAATCATCTGGCGGAGGCTGCTGGAGCTTTTCACATCATAAATTTAGCCCAAAGTCTTAATATTAAAATTTTGTGGCTTGAAGGAAACTCCAAAAACATAATTGACTGCCTCTATGGCAAGTCTCCCCCCTCGTGGACCATTAAATCATGGGTTGATGAAGCTATTTTGACTTTGGCCAAATTTGAAAAAGTTAAAATATCACATGCTTATAGAGAAGCCAATGCTGTTGTGGATTTTTTCGCTAATGAAGGGGTTAGGAGTAAAGATGTGTGCACTTGGCTTAATAGTAGCAATCTAAATTCTAATGTTTGCGCCCTAATAAATTATGATAAATCACATGGAAAAGTGACATGTTATCCCTTTAATGAGGACAGACTGGATATTTCACATCAAAATCATTAGAGTGCATGGAATTGAGCCCAGCGGCTTAATCTGCAAGAAAGCTCTACATGCTTTGTGGGTTCTTAGATTTGGCAGGGCCAATTTTAGTAAATTTTTCGTTTGGGTCTACCCCACTGTGCCGACTAAAATGGGAGGAGACAGAAAGTGAATTGAGCCAGATAGCTATGATACACACATGAAAAATGCCAAGGCTTGGAAAAAGGTTATAAGCGGAGGGTTGCTTCCTTTCTTGGAGAAGCTCCATGGCTCTAACCAGGCGGCTATGAACCTCTTTGTTAAAAATTGGGATAATGGAAACCTGACCTTGTTTGGTAGGAATGTGGAGCTCAACAAAAATCTTATCGCTATTGTTATGGGCTTATCTACTGAAGGGAAGAAGTTCTTCAGGGATAGGGCTTTTTCTAATGAAGTTGTGATTAGATTTCCTAAAAAGGACAAAGAAAGGCTAAGTCTAGTTAAAATTGCAAATAGCTACTTTGATGATAACACCATAAAGGCCATCTGGAGAAAGGTTTTGCAGGTCATCATGGAGTATATAACGGTGGATGGGTGCTTCACTAGAGTCTACGGCTACTACTTTGCTCTTCTCAACCACTTTCGCTACAAGGTTAGGGTCTCTCTCCCCTATTATCTTTTCTGCTCCTTGAAGAAAATTTTGGAGGATAATAAGAAAAATCCTAAAAGATTCCCCATCTTGCACACTGGCATAATAAGGTTGATTGTGGAACATTTCCAAAATATGCCTGCCCCCGCTATTTAGGAAACTTCCTCTATTTTTGAGAGTGACGACACTGAGCCCAGTGGCTTGGAGTATCTGCCTAACTCTAGTCTGGCTAGAAAATCCCTTAGCTTTCATGCTATCCCTTCTGGGAGCAAAAACCCTACTCCCCTTTTTGGTAAATCCCATGCCGAGCTTGAGCATGATAGCCCCTCCTTTAAGTACAACTCTTTCGACAAGAAACCCCAAGCCAAAAGCCTTGTCTCCTATTCTAAAGAATCCTATGAGTCAGAGTTGTCTGATGCCAACAAAATTGAGCTTTGCGCTGAACCTCAGCTGGTTAAACTTGCTAATGATGATTCCCCTGTTACTTCTAACCCTAAGAAAACTTGTCCTAATACTAGAAAAGATCCTTCTTTAGATGTTCTAAACCTTTCCAAAACCAATTCTGAGTCCCACTTTGAACTCTTGGAATGGACTTTCACCGAAATTAATGAGATGAAAATTAAAAATTGGGCCCTTCAAAGCAAGATTGAAGAGTTGGGTGCTAAGATTGCTGAGATTGAAAAGAAAGATGTGGATAGTGGGCTTCAAGTTCACAGTAACAAAAATATTGACTCCAAGGTTGAGAATATCAGGAATACCATCAAAACCGTTGCTGAGCAAAACAACCAAATTGCAAGACACAATGCCATAATCATTAACATGATGACTGAAAAGCTTGATAAAGCCCAGCAGGGGTCTCTTGTGGTGGATCTGGAGGAAACAGAGGACAAAAGCCAGGATACAGATGTGGGCATTTCCAAAAGAACTAGAGCCAAACTGAAGTGAAATGTTCCCCCCACTTTGAAGATGATTCAAATTTTTAAAAAGGGTGTCAATGATATGTAGAATCTGGAGGCAGAGACGGAGTGTGTCCTCAAGAATCTGAATTAAAGATTGAGGTTTTTGGTGTTTACTTTGTTGTTCCTTTTGGTTTGACCTTTCTGGTCTATTTTGTTTGGTTGCTGCTGATCTTTTCTCGGGCAGCTGGTCTTTTTGGTTGGACTTTTGTGTCCCCTTTTCTATTTTTTAAATGTTGTGGTTTTAGGTCCCTGTAAAACCCGTTTTACCCCTTTTATCAAAAAAAATCTGAGAGCCCCGTGATTTGATAAATCTTTGGAGACAGGGAACAATAAGAAGCTTTCAATAAATTTCTAGCTTTTAGTACTTTAATTGTTGTTTAAATCTATTTATATAATGTCTTACTAGGTGTGTTTGTCATTCATTATGCATATTTTAATCACACATAAATTGGTGCCCATCGTGGGGCCCACAAATCCCATTTTTAACATCTTTTTTTGAAAAGTGTGTGCTGTTTATTTGGCATGTTTTGTTTAAGTGCGATCGAAAGTTCTTATAGTGCATACGACTTCCATATTAGTGCATCTAATCACTATTCTAGCGCATCCAAAGGATACTCCATCACATCTGATGACTATTCTATGCATCTAGTATCAGTTTCACAACTATTAAGGGGTTTTTCTACAACACACCTATCTTTTCTTTTAGCGCATTTACTAAATTTTGTAGTGCATATAAATAGAGTTTTAGCATATCAAATGACTGTTATGGTGCATCTGACTATTTTTATAGAATTTTAAAAATTCCCAAAATTAATCCCTATTTTTTTCCTATAGGCACAAAATTCGCTGGTCAAAGATAGTTGCTAGAAAACACTTACGCCAATCAAAGACAAAATATCATGAACTACTAATGGTTTTTGCAGGGTCTCAAGTTTATTTCATTGATTTTCCTTAAGTTAAGATAGTGAATCTAGATTAATTAAAGATTTAGTTTGAACCCCCATGTCCACTATGTTTTGAAAGCAATAGGCTTATGCTCTCCCCTTAACTAGGTGATCATAATGCTAGACTTTCTATCCTACTTTATTAACACCTTTAGAAGGCCTATCATAGTGGGAAAAATTATTCATCCTATAGGAACGACCTAGGTGGGAAAAACCAAAGTGAAGTTTTCCAATCCACTCTAAACAAAATTGAATGTAGGGAAACCCACATTCAACAACAGTGTGTGAGATAACCATCCCCAAAACCTTTGTTCTAAAGGTTGGGAGGTCTCCTAAGGGATTTTGTCTGTGCCACGCCAAACAAAAACCCTTTCTACGAACTTTAGTGTAGAATCCAACTGTGTCAGTTGTCAGACACTTTTTATATCACAGTGCAAGGGGAGGGAAGAATCTTCCCCCAAGACACTCAACATATAACTATCAGAGACCCTGGCCAAAACTGGAGGATTCAACTTTTGTTAAGACTCGAGAAAGGAAAAAACACAAGTGCCCTCTAGGGGGTGACAAGGTTGTGTGAGCTAACATAGCTACAAGTTGTGGGTTGTGATATTCTTAGTGACCCTTGAGATTAAAAGAGTGTTTGAACTGTACTTTCTTGTGTTAAACCAATGGAAATTTAAAGAATCTGACTTGATTCTAGAATACACACTCTTTGTTTAAAACATAGTGTTGAAACAAATGTTTACAAACTTGTTGTGTGTGTAAAGTCATTTCTAAAGGTATCATCCAATTAGATCATCAAATTCCAAGATTTACAAGCAAAATACCCCTCCAAAATCTCATTGGTTAGAAAATTACACCCTAGAATCAATCTTTTTACTAGGAAAAAGTAGAACAAATGGAAAAAATTATGAAAATATTGACCAGTTCTAGATTAGCACAACCAACCTCTGTTTTAGCACATATACCTAGTCTATTAGCGCATCTTCTATTTTTAAACAACGCATTAAAACTCTATTTCAACGCATCTGTCCTATTTTGTAGTGCATCTATATAGTTTGTTAGTGCATATACCTAGTTTATCAACACATACACTGTGTTATATAGTGCATGTATCTAGTCTTTCAAGACATTTACCTAGTATTTTAGTGCAACCAACTTATGTTACATCTTTATAGTACATGTACCCAATCTTTCAACACATTTACCCAATATTTTAGTACAACCAACTTTTGTTACAACACATATACCAAGTTTTTTAGTGTATATACCTAGTTTGTTAGTTCATACACCCTATTTTATAGCGCATGTACCCAATCTATCAATGCATTTAGTTAGTTTACCAATGCATTCACACTTTGTTTTAGTTCATCTAAGGTTTGTTATAACACATCCACAAAATAAAAAACCAGAGTTATTGTACCTCCTATTGAATAGTTGACATCAAAATTCAAATCTTTATCAGAACAAAAATATTTTCTAAGTCAACTACTACAGAGGCCAATCAAAACAATGACCAAAACATAAATCAAAGTTTCAATCAAAACAATAATCTAAACAATGGTGAATCTAAACCACAATCATATCAAAAACCATCAAATCAAAGAAGATTCACACCATTGGGATAAACACTAAAATCAATAATGAGAGAACTTCTTAGACATAGACTTATCACATTACCTGAAGCAAGAAATTGGGAACCAATAGTAAAGCCATCTTGGTGGAATGATACAGACTACTGTGACTTTCATGAAAAAAAAAAAGGACACAAAACAAATGATTGAATGCAATTGAAGCATCTAGTACAAGATTTGATTGATAATAAGAAAATATTTCTAGAAGGACATCAAATGAACAATGATCATAGTGCATTTGAGAATGCTTTACCAAATTATGAATTTAAGGCCTGAGAATCTTCTTCTACAAACAGTAAAGGTAAAAATGTAAACTACATTTATGATAGCACTATTGATTGTATTTCTGTAATTGAGAATAATGGTGCTACTGATAATCAAACTAATAATGTTGGAATCAATGACATCATACCAATAAATTTGATCCCAAACATGGTCACATCAAAAAATTAGATCAATGTCATAAAAATCAGGGAAAAGAAAGATTACTAACTAGTCAATGTGACAATAAGGGGGCAATCCAAAGCAATATTAAATGAGTTACATTTAAAACCATTGCAGCCCCTTTAAATTAGTAAAACATAGTTGATCAACTGCAAAACATATTAGCCCAAATATCAATATTAGAACTCCTTAAAATCTCACCATCTCATAAGGAGGTTTTGGAAAAAGCTCTTGTGGCCACCATAGTACCCAATAATTTGGAATTTTTTCAATTCTAGGCTATGGTGGGACACTTAACTATATCTCACTACCTATCATTTTCCGAACAAGATGACATATCACTTAATCATCTACACAATGCTTCCCTACACATTAAAGCTTTAATCCATAAACACTGGGTTAAACATGTACTAATAGATGGTGGAGATGGTTTAAGCATTTACACTTTAAAACTAATCCATGCACTAGGATATTCTAATAATGCTATTGATGCTAGAAGGAAAATCATAATAAAAGCCTATGACGAAGAAGAGAGATCCTCCAGGGGATTGATCGTATAGCCTATTCAAGTAGAACCAATTGTGAAGAATATAGTTTCCAAGTGTTAGACAAAGAGATGACATATAATATACTCTTGGGATGTCCTTGGATTCAACAAATGAACGTAGTTCCTTCAACTTATCATCAGTGCATAAAGTTTCCTATCAATGGACAAGAAGTCACTATTTTAGCTGACTACAACAATCCCCAATATTGTAACACACTTAAAACAACACAAGACACTTTTGTGCCCCATAATAGGGAAGAAAACACTTCTAGTTCATCCAATAGTGAAAGGAAACTAAACATTGTATCTAAAAGGGTTGAGAAAAAGAACCAGTCAAAAGATAAAAGTGTTGCTGACTCCACTCCATCAAACAATGAAGGTCAACTAGATTCTTTATTGCAACAATTCAAAGAAAATATCTAGTTAAAATACAATGGCATGGGAGAGTATTCCATTAAGAAATCTATATGTCTATCACAGTTGCTACCATCTCCAAGATCATATGGGCATTCGTCAACATTAACACAAAAATCATCACAACCTACCATGGTTTTCGATGATAGATTTGTAAAAGTAGGTACTTTAGAATACGAATATGAAGATAAGGCCATTCTCAATTGTCTCTACAAAGATGAGGAAGCATCTACATTGGCAACTATCAATATAAAGAGAAATCAATATGGAAAGGGAAAAAAATATTAGAGAAAATGGGGTATGAAGGACAAGGACCTATTGGATAAAGAAAAGAGGTAATTGTAGAACCCATCCAACCTCTCACACTTCATTCAAAGGAAAAAATATGACTGGGTTATATAGAAGATACAAAAGAAGAAATCACTCATAGAGTTGTTGAAACAATCCTTCAAATGCGAGATAGTTCTAAAATAGATTCCAATGAGTATGAGTGGGATTATTTATCTAAAGCATCGTACAAGGACATAAAAATTGATGTCATAAAATAATATGCACCCACACATGAGGAGGGGCAAAGCTTAGGGACTAGACCCCTTGTGTTTGGATCACAAAATATTGATGACTGAAGTGATGATGGAAAAATATCAAGTGAGATAGATGACTTGGAGGAGAGTAATATCATATACGTTGACATCACTATTGACAACCTTGACAACATGGCTATCAGAACCCTCATTTCCATTGACCTTAGCCAATCTAATGACCTTTTACCCTTAATACATCCTGAACTTATCGACTGGTGGCCAACTAAACCTATCAATGTACTTATCTTTGCTAATGATGATGTTATCATTAATCTCCTTTATTGTGACAAAATTGAAACAAGTTCTAATCTTAAATCTCATAATGACACTTTGAGTCAGGAGGGTGTCAAATCTTCCATTTGCAAAATTGAAAATAGGAATAATAGATCTAATGGGGAAAACCATTTAATGGCAGCATTAGATCTCAAAAAAAGTAAAAATAAAGAACACAATTGATGGTGAAAACCTCTTCGAGGCATTGAAAGATGGGATATTTTCCACCCTTCTAGAACACTCTCATGAAAGATCATCAGTATTGGTGGAGCCTACACAACCTATCAATCTTGGCACAACAAAAAAATAAAAAGCACATCTAGCAGCATCTATGACTAAACAAAAACCTGTTTAGACCTAGATCTCTTAATGCTTCATTTATATGTACCATCTGGAATAGAACCTGTGAATCAAAAACTAAGGAAAATGCATCCGCATATATCACCTTGTTGGAAAAAGTAGAATTGAAGAAGTTTTTAGATGCAAGATTCATTAGATCTATTGATTATGTTGAGTGGATGTCTAATATTGTACCTATTTCTAAACTAGATGGTAGTATCAAAATATGTATTGACTTCAGAGATCTCAACAAGCCATGCCCAAAGGATGATTTTCCTTTTCCAAACATTGACATTATTGTAGACTTAACAATAGGACACACCATGTCATCACTAATGTATGACTTCTCATGTTACAACCAAAACAAAATAGCACCAAAAGATCAAGAGAAAATGACATTCACATGTCCATGGGGAAAATTTTGTTGGAATGCCATGCCCTTTGGGTTGAAAAATGTAGGGGCTACATATCAACAAGCAATGATCACCATTTTCCATGACATGATGCATACCTTTATGGAGGATTACGTGGATGATATATTAGAAAATTCATATACCAAAGAAGGACATCTAGAGATCCTAGAAAAAATCTTTACCAGATTAGAGAAGTTTAATGTCATTAAATCCTAAGAAATGTGTGTTTGGTGTTACATCAGTGAAGCTTCTAGGATACATAGTTTCAAAAAAGAGTATTGAAGTGGATCCCTTCAAGGTCAAGGCCATAATGGAAATGTCGCCACCGAAGAATATTAGTCAACTACAGTCTCTACAAGGCAAGCTACAATCAATCAGGAGGTTTATCTCCCAATTAATAGAAAAAATTCATCCCTTCAATCATTTGCTACATAAGAATGTTTTTTTCAAATGGGAACAAGAATGTGAAACAAATTTCAATCAAATAAAGCAATATCTAATGTCACCACCCATACTAATGCCACCTACAAAAGATAGACCATTATTACTATACATTGCAATAGCTAAGATTTATTTGGGTGCTCTATTAGCACAAGAAGATCCTACGGGAAAGGAACAAGCTATCTATTATATTAGCAGGACTTTGAATGGTTATGAGATAAATTACACCTTCATAGAGAAATATTTTTTAGTAGTGGTATTTTCTACTCAGCGGTTGTGGAATTACATGTTCACACACATAGTCAAACTCATAGCAAAGATTGATCCATTAAAGTATTTACTCAGCAAGGCTACCCTAATAGGAAGACTAGCCAAGTGGGTCATGATCTTGAGTGAATTTGATATCTAGTGATGTAGATTGTAGATCCATCAAGGGTTAGGTGATAGTCAGTTAGTTAGCCAAAGCTCCACTACCTGAATATCATCCAATGAGCATTGAGTTTCCTGATGTAGACATTCTTACTATGACAACACAATAATGGATGCTTTATTTTGATGGGTCTTACACACAATGTGGGTCAAGTGCAGGAATTATGTTTGTTACACCTTAAGGACATACCATGCCAAAGTCCTATAGACTCATGTTTCCATGTACAAATAACGTAGCTGAATACGAGACATTAATCATTGGCATCAAAGTGGTAGTTGAATGGAATATCACAGAGCTACAAGTATATGGAGATTCACAACTAGTCATTAATCAGACAAATGATGAATATCAAAGGAAAGATGAGAAGTTGATGCCGTATAAGAAAATGGTTGATGATTTCAAAAATTACTTTGTGGATATCAAATTTAAATAGATTCCAAGGGCAAAAAACAAAGCTACTAATGGTATGGCGACAATTGCTTCTCTCTTATAGATACTAGAAAAGCGAGGTCATTATGAGTATATGGTGGAACAAGTGTCTAATCTTGCTTATGATAATCCTAAATCTCAAACCATATGCCACTTAGTTGATGTTGAATCCTCAATTTATGGAAAGACCTGTGCTTACCTAAAAGAAAATATCCTTCCTCCCAATCTTTCCAAAAACCAAAAACGCAACTTCATCTACCAAACCTCATGACATACCTTAATTTTTGACATAGTTTACCATCAAGGTCTAGATGGTACTCTTCTTCAGTGCCTAGAACATAGCGAGTTTGATACAACCTTACATGAGGTTCATGAAGGTATTTGTGGAACTCATTCAAGTGGACTAACCCTAGCGAAGAAACTCCTCCATTTGGGGTATTATTGGTCGAATATGGAGGAGTCTTTTTAGTTTGTTAAGAAGTTCCAAAAATGTCAAATCCATGGTAACCTAATCCATACACCAGCACAAAAATTGTAACTATTCACTTCAACATGGCCCTTTTGTCAGTGGGTACTAGACCTGGTAGGAAAGATTAATTTGTCTTCATCCAATGGACACAAATTTATAAGCATAGCTGATGTAAGATAACTCCAAAGGTTGCTTGCACTATCTGGTTGAAGACATTTCACTGTCTCCTGCCTGAACCTACTACTAAGGTTTCTATTTGAGCTCAAAAGACCATCACAGTCCTGCTCCAACTCTTCTCAAAGAGTTCCCCACTAGTGTCTTACCTTTGGAAATTCCACACCTTATTGTAACTTATCACTCTTCCTTGGACTTAGAAGATTCTAAGTGCCAAATCCTTCATATAATTTGAACTCCTTATAGGGAAGATAGATACTCTGTCTCCATGATTTTTGTAAGCCAACTGATCCATTTTTCTTGCTGTTCAACTTCTATCCCTGCCCAAGTTCCCAGCTTCTCAATTCCAAACTCCCAACCGGGTCATGTAGCTCGCCTAGGGTTTGGATTCAAAATTCATTACCTGCCCCTTTTTGTTTCTTGCCACCAAATTTATACAATATGCTGGCTTCACTCCCATATTCCACCAAACTTAGGAATATCCCGTGGTCAGGGTCTATGGGAGAGCCATTTGAAATTATACTACCCAAAACAGAAATATAACACACCACTTCCTAATCTTTGGAAAAGAAACAACAACTCAAAATCAAAACACCTTGAATACTAGCAGGATCTCACTGAAAACTATCTAATAACCACAGACAATGAGTAGACTACATTCACAATACCCTATTTAATCACTGTTCCTCAAGTACTCACGGTTGTCACAGGGCAATACAGGAATTCTGCCAAAACAGTAATAAAATTCCCTTATTAACCTGGTCTATGGATATAAAACATTAACCCCACCCAGGTGAATCTCCTATACAACTCGAAAGACCTAAACTACACTGAAAAAAAAACAAATACAACGCTGTTTAAATGTACATAACGCCTATACTAACTCTGTCTGCAAAACACACAGTGATTTCAGAAAACACTCTATATCCCTAAACGTTGAACATGAAACAATAAATACGCATCAAGAAGCTTAAATACCATATGAAAATTACTCTATACTATCCTACAATTACAAACACTGTAATAAGTTGACATATTCAGCGCCTTAAGTTCACTGTTTTCAATGTTCATGGGCAAATACAAAAGAAAACAGTTTTTAACTATTATTTGCAATCTGAAACTCAACTATAATGCGTGGGATCTTTTTCCATGAGTTATTCACAGGGAAAAGAGACTCCAAAATATTAAAATATTCTGATACAAAGCCAAATCTGCGCATTAATACAGAAAACAGCGCTGTTCTGAAAAACACATAATGTTTTCAGAAAAAAACCAGAAATTTTAGAACACCGAACTGTTTTCAATTCCCAACCAAAATATTTATTACCATCATCTCCTAACTACCTGCCACGAGCATTCACACCTATCTAGAAGTCTCCTTTCAAGTTTTAAGGGAAATTGTGCGCTTCCATACCCCTGATTTTAGGGGAATCTTTAAACCACTATCAAGTTACATGCAACCAAGCATTGTTGCCATGCAACTATGCAATATTCTTGCAACCCCGTAATCATCCATTATCTTAGGATCTCCAACTCATCAACCTTGAGCTAACAACCCCTTAACTGACATTCAGCATCTCCAAACAATGAGGAAGGGACTTCAACACATACATAATGTTTAACATAAACAGTCCTAAATTTAATAAAGCAAAACTCCAATACTAATGTCCTAATAAAGATCTTAGTCCTAATGACTAACTCTTCAACTAAAAATGAAAGATCTACTAAACACAAAACAAACCTAATGAAATCCTGATTTGGCCAAAATCAGGTACAAGCCAAAATTTTAGAAAACCAAAATTTGTGCAAATCAAGTTGGGGTTGGTTTGGCCTAGGTGCTCCTGCACCATCCTCCCCAAAACAGAAAATTCAATCCATCCTTGGATGGAGCAAGGTGGGATCAATTCCCAACTTCTTGAACTCCTCTTCTTTGATCCAAACTGCATCAACTTCAGGTTGTCCTTGTCTTTGGATGAGGTGTTCCTTATATTCTTTGGCCCTGGTTTTTTCTGTAAACTCTAGTATCCAATACTTTATCAGCTGATTGTACTGCAGTGGAGGGTAATTTGAGCTCTTCAACATCTTGAATGACTTCATGGAAGGTCTGATCCAAGTTGACTGATGGTCCCTTGTAGTGTACAAGGTTGCAACATTAAAAATAGGGGACAGTCCACTGTCATCTGGTAATTGTACTTTGAAAGCATTGTTGCCATACTTCTCCAAGATAGGACAGGGACCTATCCTCTTCATTTGCAGCTTGTGAGGGACTCCCTTCTGCAACCTGGCCTTGTTCAAATGTACCATGACTAAGTCACCAACATTAAACTGGACTTCTCTTCTATGCTCATCCACCTTAGCCTTATGCTTCATGGTATTTTCTGCCAAGGTCTTTCTGACTGTCTCATGAATCTCCTGCATTGCACAAGCAAAATCATCTGCATAACCACTTCCTTTGACTCCATCCTTCAGCTCTCTTAGCTCATAAACACCTCTAGGGTGTAGTCCATAAACAATCTCAAAGGGGCTCTTCCCTGTTGACCTGTTGACTGTATCATTATAAGCATACTCAGCCTGCCCAATAATCTGATCCCATTGTTGACCATACTCCTTGGTCAAGCATCTAAGAAGGTTTCCAAGTGTCCTATTCACAACTTCGGTCTGACCATCAGTTTGGGGATGGTATGCAGATCCAAAGGACAGATTGGTGCCCATTCTCTGCCAAAGTGTCTTCCAAAAGTGGCTCATAAATTTAGTATCCCTGTCTGATACAATGCTGATTGGTAAGCCATGAATTCTGACTATTTCCTTGAAGAAGAGTGAGGCTATTTGACTGGCATCATTTGTTGTTTTGCAGGGTATAAAGTGTGCCATTTTGCTGAATCTATCAACCACAACATACACACTATCCATTCCTTGCCTTGTCTTGGGTAAACCAACTACAAAGTCCATGCTCAAGCATTCCCATGGCCTAGAAGGGATTGGCAGTGGCTGGTATAAGCCTGCATTTGAAGAAGTGCCTTTTGCTTTTTGACACACTACACAACTCTCTACATATTTTCTGATATCTAGATTCATCTTAGGCCAAAAATAAAACCTTTGGACAAGCTCTTGAGTTTTGGTGATCCCAAAATGACCACTCAATGCACCATTATGTTTCTCTTGAATTAAATTCTCTCTAATGGAGCCTCTAGGAACACAAAGCTGATTCCCTTTAAACAACAAATCACTTTGCAATGTGTATTCAGCATACTTGCTATGAAAATGGTTTTTAAACTCAAGGCATACCTTATAAATTTCTGCAAAGTCTTCATCATCTGCATATAGATCTTTGAAGTGATCTATTCCCATGCTCTTCAATTGGATTTCTTGGATGGTAAGAACTCTCCTGCTCAATGCATCAGCAACTTTGTTGAGAGCTCCCTTCTTGTGCTTGATGTTGAAGGTGTAGGCTTGCAAGTACTCCACCCATTTCATGTGCCTGTGACTCAACTTCTCTTGGGAATTCAGAAAACTGAGTGCTTGATTGTCTGAGTACACAATGAACTCCTTGGGAAGCAAGTAGTGCCTCCACTTCCTTAGTGCTTGGACCAATGCATACATTTCAAGGTCATAAGAAGAGTACTTCTTCTTGGCTTCACTTAGCTTCTCAGAATGAAAAGCCACCGGTCTGCCCTCTTGGCTGAGAACAGCTCCAATTGCTACATTACTAGCATCACACTCAATTGTAAATAGTTTCTCAAAACTTGGCAACACCAAAACAGGTTGAGTAGCTACCTTTTCCTTCAGCAACTCAAAACTCTTGTTAGCTTGTTCATTCCACACAAACTTGGTTTTCATGCCTCCTTTAATGGTATCCAACATAGGAGCACAAATTGCACTAAATTGTTTGATGAATTTCCTATAGTACTGAGCAAGACCATGGAAGCTTCTTACCTCTGTTGCTGTCTTGGGAGTAGGCCAATTAAGAATGGCTTCTACCTTGCTGCTGTCCATCTTCAAATTGCCATGTGATAACACAAAACCAAGGTACACCAGCTCTGTTTTGATGAACTCACACTTTTCCAGGTTAATCTTCAGCTTCTCCTCCTGTAGCTTCTTGAAAATCAGCTCAATGTGTTGGAGGTGCTCTTCTCTAGTTCTGCTATAAATCAGTATATCATCAAGATACACTACCACAAATTTGCCAATGTAGTCCTTGAGGATTTCATTCATGAGTCTCATGAATGTGGAGGGGGCATTAGACAAACCAAATGGCATTACTAGCCACTCATAAAGACCCTCATTGGTTTTGAAGGCTGTTTTCCACTCATCACCTTCATGTATTCTAATTTGGTGGTATCCACTCTTTAAATCTATCTTGGTATAGTACCTAGCTTCACCTAAACAATCCATGAGATCTTCAATCCTAGGGATGGGAAACCTATACCTGATGGTTATCTTGTTGATTGCTTTGGAATCAGTACAAAGCCTCCATTCTCCTCCTTTCTTGGGTGCTAAGACGGTAGGTACTGCACAAGGACTAATGCTTTTCCTAATGAGACCTTGATCAAGCAATTCTTGAATCTACCTGGCTATCTCTTCATTTTGTTGAGGTGTCATCTTGTAGGCTGCTTTGTTTGGAAGGGTGGCTCCTGGTATCAAGTCTATCCTATGACTTATGGCTCTTTTAGGAGGTAAAGTTGCTGGTTGACCACTACTTACTATGTTCTCATAGGTCTGCAACAAGTCTTGAATCTCCTTTGGCAGTTCTTTCTTTTCAGCTGTATTTTCTTTGCTTGCCTCTCTTGGCTTGATCATTATTGCATAGCCAACTCCTTCTCCTTCTTCCAAGGCCTTTAAGAACTCCTTTTCACCAGTTATCAGCAACTTAGAACCTGATGTTTGCATCTCATTATCTTCCAACAAAGATTGAATCTTGTATGTGACATTGTCCTTCTTGAAGGTGTATGAATTCTTGGCTCCATCATGCATAGCTTGGTGGTCAAATTGCCATGGCCTACCTAGGAGCAAGTGGCATGCATCCATAGGCAACACATCACACAAAACTTTATCTTTGTACTTGCTAATTGAAAACTCCACCCATGCTTGCTCATTCACCAAGACATGCTGACCCTTGTTGAGCCATGTAACCTTGTAAGGATTACTGTGAGATATCCTTGTCAATTTCAGTTTGCTGACTGCCTCTTCTGAAACAATATTGTCAGTTGAACCTGAGTCTATAATCACCTTGCACACTTTCCCCATCATCTTGCACTTTATCCTAAACAAAGATCTTCTTTGGCTTGGTTCCTCTTTGACCGGTTCCTTGATTAAGGTCCTTCTCATCATGAGATTCTCCCCTTCTTCTGAGTTCAAGGGTATTTCTGATTGCTTATTTGCTGCAACTGCTTCATCTTGAATCAGGTTGGTTCTTTTATCTCCTCCATGAGATGTTCTTCCTTTCTCAGGACATCTATAGGCTGGGTGTCCCAACTGGTTGCAATGATAGCATTTCATGTTGGTGAAGTAACTACCCCTTCCTTGTCCACCACTTCCTCCTCTGGGGCTGAAACCTCTTCCTCTACCACCTCTACTAGAGCTTCCTTCTTGTTGATCAGAAAATCTGACTTCTCCTTGAGCTCTTGATTCTGAGCTTCTTCCACTATAGCTTCCTCTTTGTCCTCTGCTGTCTTTGCCTTTACCTCTACCTTTAGGGTTCTGTTCTTGTTTCTTTTTGCCTTTCTCCTCTATCTTCAAGGCCATTTGATAACATTGGCGTACTGATTTGAAGTTTACCAAGCTCATGTCTTCTTGAATAGACCATTTGAGTCCATTTAGGTACCTTGCTAACCTAATGCTTTCATCCTCAACCACTTTTGATCTAAGGCACAATTTCTGAAACTCTTCTGTATAGGTTTGGACATCCATGTCCTTTTGCCTCAGATTGTGTCTCCTCCTATGCAATTGGACTTCATAATCATCTGGAAGATAAGTTTGCCTTATCTTGGTCACCATTCCTTTCCATGAAACTATGGGACCTTTGCCTTCTTTCTCTCTTTCTGATTGTACAAACTTCCACCATGTGAGAGCTGCTCCTCTCAACCTTGACTTGGCCACCTTCACCTTTTGGGCCTCTGTTATGCCATCACACTCAAAGTGATTCTCAATGCTCTCAATCCAATCTACTACTGAATCTGGATCCATTTGTCCACTAAAAAGTGGCACACCATCCAATGCTTTACCACTCAAGGCCTGCAATGCCTTCAAGAATGGTTCCTCTGCAAGAACAAGATCAGGCTTTGGAGCTTCCTCCTCCAATTCCACCTCTTTTTCCTTGGCTTCCTGCTCTTCCTTCTTCTTTATCTTGTCCTTCACAGTGTCTGCTGTTTCTTGGACTTCATCTAGGAGTTTCTCCATCTGAGATATCCTTTCTCTGAGCAACCAGTTATCTTCCTCTCGCTCTTCTACTTTCTTTGCTAGATCTGCATTTGTCACCATGGTTCCTTCCTCTGGTGTATTCTCTCCTATTGACTCAGTGGATTGGCTCATTAATCACAAGCCTAGAATCCAACTCTTGCTCTGATACCAATATGATGTAAGATAACTCCAAAGGTTGCTTGCACTATCTGGTTGAAGACATTTCACTATCTCCTGCCTGAACCTGCTACTAAGGTTTCTATTTGAGCTCAAAAGACCATCACAGTCCTGCTCCAACTCTTCTCAAAGAGTTCCCCACTAGTTTCTTACCTTTGGAAATTCCACACCTTATTGTAACTTATCACTCTTCCTTGGACTTAGAAGATTCTAAGTGCCAAATCCTTCATATAATTTGAACTCCTTACAGGGAAGATAGATACTCTATCTCCATGATTTTTGTAAGCCAACTGATCCATTTTTCTTGATGTTCAACTTCTATCCCTGCCCAAGTTCTCAGCTTCTCAATTCCAAACTCCCAACCGGGTCATGTAGCTCGCCTAGGGTTTGGATTCAAAATTCATTACCTGCCCCTGTTTGTTTCTTGCCACCAAATTTATACAATATGCTGGCTTCACTCCCATATTCCACCAAACTTAGGAATATCCCGTGGTCAGGGTCTATGGGAGAGCCATTTGAAATTATACTACCCAAAATAGAAATATAACACACCACTTCCTAATCTTTGGAAAAGAAACAACAACTCAAAATCAAAACACCTTGAATACTGGCAGGATCTCACTGAAAAATATCTAATAACCACAGACAATGAGTAGACTACATTCACAATACCCTATTTAATCACTGTTCCTCAAGTACTCACGGTTGTCACAGGGCTATACAGGAATTCTGCCAAAACAGTAATAAAATTCCCTTATTAACCTGGTCTATGGATATAAAAAATTAACCCCACCAAGGTGAATCTCCTATACAACTCGAAAGACCTAAACTACACTGAAAAAAAAACAAATACAATGCTGTTTAAATGTACATAACGCCTATACTAACTCTGTCTGCAAAACACACAGTGATTTCAGAAAACACTCTATATCCCTAAACGTTGAACATGAAACAATAAATACGCATCAAGAAGCTTAAATACCGTATGAAAATTACTCTATACTGTCCTACAATTACAAACACTATAATAAGTTGACATATTCAACACCTTAAGTTCACTGTTTTCAATGTTCATGGGCAAATACAAAAGAAAACAGTTTTTAACTATTATTTGCAATCTGAAACTCAACTATAACGCGTGGGATCTTTTTCCATGAGTTATTCACAGGGAAAAGAGACTCCAAAATATTAAAATATTCTGATACAAAGCCAAATCTGCGCATTAATACAGAAAACAGCGCTGTTCTGAAAAACACATAATGTTTTCAGAAAAAAACCAGAAATTTTAGAACACCGAACTGTTTTAATATTCCCAACCAAAATATTTATTACCATCATCTCCTAACTGCTTGCCACGAGCATTCACACCTATCTAGAAGTCTCCTTTCAAGTTTTAAGGGAAATTGTGCGCTTCCATACCCCTGATTTTAGGGGAATCTTTAAACCACTATCAAGTTACATGCAACCAAGCATTGTTGCCATGCAACTATGCAATATTCTTGCAACCCCATAATCATCGATTATCTTAGGATCTCCAACTCATCAACCTCGAGCTAACAACCCCTTAACTGACATTCAGCATCTCCAAACAATGAGGAAGGGACTTCAACACATACATAATGTTTAACATAAACAGTCCTAAATTTAATAAAGCAAAACTCCAATACTAATGTCCTAATAAAGATCTTAGTCCTAATGAATAACTCTTCAACTAAAAATGCAAGATCTACTAAACACAAAACAAACCTAATGAAATCCTGATTTGGCCAAAATCAGGTACAAGCCAAAATTTTAGAAAACCAAAATTTGTGCAAATCAAGTTGGGGTTGGTTTGGCCTAGGTGCTCCTGCACCAATAGCCAAAAAGTAATTTACAAAGTGGATAGAAGTTGTTCCCTTGACAACCAGCACTAGGAAACAAATTTATTCTTTCATACAAAATAACCTCATATGTCAGTATGGAATTCCTCATTCCATTGTCATAGACAATGGTAGAAATTTTAAGAATCGAGATGTTTAGGAACTGTGTGAGAGGTTTCATATCCAACATCATTTTTCAACCCCATACTATCCTCAAGGAAATGGCCAAGTAGAGGAATAAAAAAAACTATTCTAAAAATCCTAAAGAAAATAGTCAACTATTTTGGATGTAATTGGCACACTCAACTAGACCCTACTTTGTGGTCATACCAAACTAGAATCAGAACACCTACAAGAGTGCCACCATATGCCTTGGTATATGGATAAAAGGCCATCCTACCTATTGAGGTTCAGATACCATCACTCTATGTGTCACTAAAGGGAATTATGTCAGAGGAGGATTATAGAGTGTCTATACTTCAAGAGCTAGAACTATTGTATGAATGTTGTCAACAAGCTATGGACCATTTGAAGGCATATCAAAAGAGAATGTCCCAAAGCTACAATCATATAGTAAAACCTAGAACATTTTAGGTTGGTGATTTTGTCTTAAAGGAAAACCCTTAAAATCAACAAGAAAGAGAAATAAAGGGAAGATTGAACCTAACTAGCTAGGTCCCTTTGTTGTCATATCATTCTATGGATCTGGAGCCTATCAGTTGTCTACACTTGAAGGATATTTTTTCATGAACCTATCAACAATCTCCATCTTAGGAAATTATACACCTAAATCATCTAGTGCATGGTTAGAGTCCTAGAAAAATGGTCACCTTGATGAAAACCTGGAAAGCAGGCGTCTTGGTGACAATTTTTTTTAAAACATCAAGAAAACAAAAAAATACAAAAAAAAATCTTAAAATTTGAAAAAGTGCAATAAAAACACGTAGTGAAAACTTGGAAATAGGTGCTACCTATGTTTTAAACTAGATTTTCCATCTATTAGATGCATTTCTTGGTTGTTAACTTTTTCCATCATTCCACCTATCATTGAAAAGAAAACCTCAAGTACATATCCTGGCAATTGTGGTCGTGTCTCACCCTAGCTTGGGGGAAAAATCCTAAACTCACTGGTGACAATAAACTTTGAGCTTAATCAAATGGAAAAACAACAATATGAAAATGAAGCAAACAAAATGATCATAGGGAAACTCAACATTGAACATACATCAAACATTAAAACATTTTAGAAAATCAACCATCCATATCAAACAACTGAAATTAAATCAATCAAAACAACTTTAGATGGATGATATTCTTTTGAATCATGATTTTATCGCTTTAGCTTGAATGTTCAAATGTTGTACTTTGATTTTTGTTATCATTTCTTTAGACAACTCGACGATGTATTAAACTAGAGAAGCTAGGAAGGAGAATGGTATTTTATTTGTTTGTTGTGTGTGTTGATCATTATTATTGTGTGAATTGTCATGAGATGTGCTCTACAGAGTATCACTGATGACATTACAAATTCACATAGAAAAATAATTAATTCTTGTCTATTTACAAAAGAAATGCTCATGACATCTCAATTTAATTATACCTAGATGCTTGTGTTAACTTGCAATATCAAAAATCATGAAAGTAGTACTCAGGTCATCATTGGTCTATATTATACCATTGATTTTTGTACTCACTTTCAATATTTTAAAGGCTCAATGATGATAAAAATCATGGTAAATGGACTATTAAGATGAAAATTTTGGCATATGTAGATTTGCATGGTTAAATTAGATTGCATTTATGTAAGTTTTGTATCTATAGAGTAGTTTATTCCAAAGACTGGTGGAGAATTCAAAAACGATGTTATCTTTTATCATTAATGGATTGAGTATACTTGACATTAACAAAAAAAATATCATTATCATATAGTCTCATAATCATTTGCATTGCATACATTGAAAGGAATTATTATATCATTTACTTGTTCATACATTCAATCATATATTTGCATTTATCATATCACATTTTTCATTTGTGCATCACATCATATAATTGCATAAGAAAAATATTAAAAAAAAAATCATCTACATAGTTGAATTTTCATTAATGTTATCATATCATACATCCTACATTAAAAGTATCATCATATTGATCACTCATTCATCCATTCATTACATCATATATTTGCATTTAAAATACACAAAAAAAAGTGCATCATAAAACAATTACATCATGTCATATGTCATAGAAACATCATATCCAAAATCATACATATAGTTGTATTATCATATCATTCATGTATATACATTATCATAAATCTATTAGTCCATGTAAATACTATGGGAACCATGCATTCATACATCATCATTATAAGCATAATCATATTTAACATCATAAATAAAACATCATAAAATAATAGCATGTTATCATGATCAAAAATTGCATCCGTAACATCATCATATAAAAAATAAAATGGCATATAAACAAGAAATTAAATATATCCATCATAGAAATTCATCATGTGCATCCATCATAGAACCATATAAAACACATATAGATCAATAAATCCACTACATATCATATAAATCTCAAAAATCATAATGTCAAGTATACAATGATGTCTGAAATGTAAAGAGATACAACATCAAAATGGTCATGGATCAAAAATTGGAGTATACATCATTTCTCAAAATACATCAGGGAATCCAATCATGGAGCTATGTGTTGCTAGCCCCAAACGGTGTCGACATCTCTAGACCAGTGCCTCCCCCATCGAACGTACCAAGATCTCTTGGATCTCTCATAAGAGGCTATTTCACACCCCTACTAGTAGTCTTGAAATAAGTCCTATCTAATCGAGACTGAGCATAACTAACTCTCTACTCTATAAGAACTGTATCATGGTATTGGCCTCTATAGTACTCAGCCTCTTGACCAACACAGGTAACCTCTCTCATGTAATCACCTACGGAGGTACCCTTGACTAATATTTGTTGTCTATTAGCCAATCCTTATGCCTACTCTACAGTCTGTCTAGCTGCATATCTCTCTGTTGTCAAAGAGGCTATCTATGTCTGTGTAGCTATCAACTATGCCTATACCTATGAGAGAGCCAGTGCATGAGCCTGTGCCTGTGTCTATATATGTGCCTATTTTTGGACTAGTAACCCCAAGGCCTATTCCAGCTACCCCTGTAGTGTCTGCACTTGAACCTGTAGGCTAGAAATTTGGGTCTACTACTACTAGGATGGTACTCCAATCTACACATGTTGCTATGCTATAGCTACCAATGATTGCCTCTTATGAGGCACCATGAAGAATCTAACCTCAAAAGACAGGCCTCCTCCACCCTCATCTCTCCTCCATCGATGCCTGTGTACAACTGCCATCTCCTCCACACTTGGTATCAACACTTTCTCATTTAGGATGGAGATCCATGGGAATGGATGTAAAATGAGGTATTGTGCATACTCCTCGATAATCAGAGCCTCAATGATCTCAGGATGAATCTCCCAAATAATTTCTTATAGACCCTACTACTCCTACACTGTAGCATCATATGATAAGAAGGGTCCCCACTCGATGGCATCTATCTAACATCCTGCATAATTTTCAACACCTTGGGGAATGCCTTGTACTCTGCCATACTATCTAAGAACCCTCCTCAAAAAAAATCTCTCAATGATGAAACATGTCCTACCAATCAGGTACATGGACTGACATAAGTATGGCATCTCTATATCATCTTCCGGCCATTGCTCGCAATTAAGATAGGGCCATCGTGTAACTATCTCTACATCATCAAGGACTCTCCTCTAATACTCCAGTTTTCCCAGTCTAGGCTGAGCAACTAGACCTACATATGCATGAATGTATGGCCTCATGGTGGATCATTGTCTATCTACAACTGGACGAGTGACAACTATATGCTCCCATGCCCACACCTAAAGTAATGTAACTCCTAAAGACAAATTAGACCCTTAAAGGTAGACCGCCTGATGCAAATCGTGGTATAGATAGGCAAGCATGCACATGCCCCATGCATATCAAGTGCCATGGATGATCATGCTCTCCAAAATCTAACCCCACCCAACTAAAAGTCCCTTTGACATGTGATCAGGACAAAGGAACCCTCCAATGAAACCTAACAAGTACCAATGGTAAGGTAGCATAGGCATAAATCATCTCTCACCATGGAATCTCATATCCACAAATCATATCATCCTAAAAATTTTGGCGCAGTGCATCGGTCCCACCCTGCTCAGTAGAATCATAAACTACCAACTCCCCAACAATAGGTATCCGTAAGATCTACCATACATCCTCTGGGGTCACAGTCACCTCTCTAGTGGGAAAATGAAAGGTATTGTGCTCATTATGCCATCTCTCTACTAAGGTTGTGAATAGTCCTTGATTAATCCTAATCTGGGGCATATCTAGAAGAGAAGATGAAATACATCATGTGATAACTACAGACTTAGTCTGCACTAGCTATAGTATCAAATCAAATGTCCTAGGAAACTACTCTCGGATCTGTAAGTTTGTCAAAGGCTCCTATCATCACAAAATATCAAAAGTCAATAATCTTTTTCAATTAATCAAGCATCAATCAACCTATCAAAGCTAATCAGCTCTCATGAGAATTTGATCAAATCTCATGAGCAACTATAATTGAACCTCACCTATCATGAGGTTAATCATCAATCTATCAATCAACCTCACCTATCATGAGGTTTATCAATCAAACTATCATTGAACCTCTCCTATCATGAGTTCAATCATCAATCTATCATTCAACCTCATGTATCATGAGGCCAATCAATCAATTTATTATTGATCCTCACCTATAATGAGGTAAATTATCATTAATCAATTATTACATCTCACCTATCATGAGATCAATAAACATCTAACTTATCAAGATCATCAATCAACATCAACACAAAGGCTGACGTAATTGAAAATCATCAAAATCAAGGAGTTAATTGACAAATTCTATCATTCTGACTTGGATGCACCAAAAAAAAAATTATATGTGCTAAAAAGTTCAATGTAGTGGAAAAATTAATCTATGCATTGTTACAATCTGTTAATGCATCGAAACGGTAAATGCGCCATAGAATTTCATCAAAGCACTATAACATAATTTTAATGTGCTAATTCAGCGAATGTGCTAAAGCCTTTTATTTATGTGCTAAACCCCTCTGTTGATGTGTTAAAAATTTCTATGCACCACATCATCATGGCAATGTGTTAAAGCCCTCTATCTTTGCATTAAACCCTAATCGTATGCACTAATTCTTTCATTGTGCTATAATAGATGTCCTATGCGCTAAAGCGATTTCTGCATGCGCTAAAATGGAAAAACTAAATTGAAAACATGTAAAAATGTGTGAAAATTGAAATGCACAAATCATGAGGTTTATTGGGGTACATATCAGGGTTCCATACTCTTTCAGGAAGTTGTGACGGTGCATGTGCTTGTATCAATGTGTGTGGTAGGGGATCATCTTACCAAAATTGCTCAAAATCACTCCCACTCTCAAATTTCAAAATCACAAATGCACAAATCAAGTTTTAAAATCCACCTTTTTAGGTTTTTAAAAGAGTGATTAGGTGGGATTTTGGTGGGATTTATTTATTTCATTTTCCAAGGGGGCTAAATTCATCAATTTCACATCTAGCAGAGTAAACATCATTTTTCAAGAGATAAATCGATTTTGCATCATTGAAATTGAAAATATTTATCAAATCATCAAAAAAATCATAAAAATTTGAAAAATTCAAAAAAAATTCAAAAAATCAAAAAATTCATCCCCTGAAAATCAACATCTGGAGCATAACAAATTTTTTTTTGTCAATACTGGTAGCAATAACAAAAATTTCTTTGAAGCAATGTGTAAACACATCACTTCAAAGAGGGGCAAAATGTATGCACCTAAAAATGGTCTGGATAATCTAATTAATTAAATACAATTTATTTGATTAATTAACCCTTCTATTTTCATCTACTTATAAATAAATAGAAATATTTATTTATATAGTTCACATTTAATTCTTCAATCTTTATTATATTATTTCATCTTAATTAAATAAACAAATCACATACTTTGTTTTATTTAATTATTATTATCAAATTCTTCTATAATTATATATTTATTTTATCTTAATCACATCATCCCATCTTAATTAAATAAACATATTCAAATACCTTGTTTTATTTAATTATCTATTTTCTTTCATCTAAATTAAATAAACAAGTTCACATACTTTGTTTTATTTAATTACAACATTTCTTCCATGTTTATTTAATAAACAAATTTCTATAGTTTGTTTTATTAAATTAAATATCCTCTTTTTCTAATTTGAATAAATCCAAATATTCAAATAAAAGCATATTTCTATAGTTGTTTCCTCTTTTCACTCATCATATCCACCAAAAAAACTAGATATTTTATATCTAATTAATTCAACTCATCCTTCACAGATAAATTTGGAAACAAATTATAGACAAATTGGAAATTAATTTGGCTATCTTGTTCCATTGATTCTTCCTATCCTCTGGTAGAATGTTTTTGTGGGGAGGAACAAACATCCATATTCTTCTCAAGATTCTTTATCCTTCACCATTGAATCTTTCAAATCAAATACAAACCCTTACTTGCTGCCACATCACAAATATGTTGTTGGGAATCTATAAATACAACCTCTTTCTCCAAGAAATAGATACCAAGTTTATGCAATCTTACTCTACAGGGATTATATTAGAGCATTCAAGCAATTAAGCAATAGTAATTAGAAAATCAATTTAGAATAGCAATAGAAATCATGGTTTTCCATTTCGCTGCGTCCTAGTTATGGTAGTTTCTTTTACTAGTTTCATGTCAATTTAAGAATATCATATAGGATTAGTTTCATGCATATTCAGAGCATCTCAGTCTCTAGATTCACATTTTAATAGTCACAGTGCTTAACAATCTAAGAGCCCTATGATTTGATAAATCTTTGGAGATAGGGAATAATAAGACGCTTTCAATAGATTTCTGGATTTTAGTAGTTTAATTGTTTTTTAAATCTATTGATATAATGTCTTATTAGGTATGTTAGTCATTCATTAGGCATATTTTACGTACATAGAGGAAATTAAAGAAAGTAAGGAAAAAGATAGAGAAAAGAAGAGGATTGGAAGAAAATTATGGTGGATACTCTTAAAGGTGAAGGTTCTTCTTTACTCTTAAATGACATTCATATTGGAGTTTATAATGTTGAATATAATGAAATATTTTAAAAAAATAAATTTGACTACGGTATTAAAAATGAAAATGTTAAATATGAAAGAGAAAATGTTGTAAAATGTGATTAAACACCTATTGATAAGAGTTAAACCATATGAATTGAAGAAGAAATTTTTTGAAAAGTGCTTGAAGAACATGGATATGAACTTCGTGATATTAAAATTACACTCCATAATCTAATTATTGATAACACTAATTATAGACAAATGCTTGAATTCTATTATGATATTATAGGAATCCATTCTCTACCTAACTTGCTTATCCAGATGTTTAAATGTGTTGAAATTTTTTTTCGGCAGTTGTGGAAGGAATAAAATTAAAAAGTTGTATTAAATATTGCATATTCTCTTTCCATGGTTTTCCTGCCAATTTCTTCAGACTCATGTAAATCGTCTCCTTGACAAAGTCTGTAATCAATTATTTCTTTTGTTGAGAACAATGGAGATCATATCATATATGTATCTATGGTGGTGTTGTATTTGGAGTTCATTCATGGGATGAATTACTCCATCTTAGGCATCCAAATTAGTAATAAAGAGGTGTGTGTGTCAAGGCATTTGAAAAAACATATTGTGCATATTTTTCTCTCCTCTCGGGTTTTTTAATTTTCAAATATAGTGATCTTTATTGAAAAGCAAAGGGTAACCAAAGCCTGAAAACCCCACCTTATAACCCAAAATATTTTCCACCGTTTGTTGATTCATATGGTCTATATTAAAAAAAAAAATGATTTATATATATTCCCACTTTGTACTGAAGCCTTGCAATAGTCATCCAAGGTATTATTTATTGACTATGCTTCTTTCTTGAAAGTGACAGGAAAGACAAGGGTGTCATCAATCAAATCATTTTAATGAGTAATAAGGTTGAACAATTTTAATTCATCTCCAGTACTCCTATTGTCTTTTTATCTAAATATATCTTCCCAATGATTTTTTCATTATAATAAAAATAAATGGAGATATACTACAAGAAGATCCAAAGAAACCCCGAGATTCCCCATTGATCAACATTAAAAATATTTTTTGAAAAACAATTGTGAATCACATTACATCAATATTTATTAAAGCCAAATTTATCCATAACTCTTAAAAGGAAGCTTTGATTGACATGGTCATATTGTCACATCCTCGTCTATTGCCTTCACAGAGGATGTGGAGTGTTAAAGAAAACAAACAAAATAAATAAATAAATAAATTGTGCAAGAGGGATGGCGTAGGGAAAATGATGCATGAGAACCCATTAAATCAGATGAGACTAGCATCAAGGGAGAGGAGACCATGCATGTAGAGAGGAATGGTGAGAAAATACGAAGGGGAAGTTGCACCATTAATGAGGAACGGTGCCCCCAACCATTTTTCATGCAATCTTCACATGAAAGGAGAGTGGGTGTAAATGCCAAAATCCTTAACCTTCGACTATATTCACCTACCTACACGACATAATGAGAGCTTTCAAGCATGCCATAAGCAATAAGAAATAATTAAAAGGGATAGAGGTGATTTTATAGGAATGACGTTCATTTACCAAGGTATGGCATACATGCCCTGGCATTGTCCAATGTCAGGTAGTAGGGAAAGAGGCATTTGGGAAAATATTTTAAAACACTCAGAGACCCCCCCTTGGCTTCTCATTCAAGTTTGTGTAGGAAGACTATAGAGTAGAGGATGATAAGCTAGAGGAAGGCATGAGGAAGACAGGGAGAAGGAGTGGAGAAAAGCTTGGTCGTTGGAAGAGAAAAAATAATATAAGTGAAGGATGTAGAAGATGGGTTTGTGGGGAATGAGTAAAACAGGGATAGAACAAAATGCGTGAGAGAAGGAAAGCACACAATTTGGGCAAGAAAACACAAAGAGAAAGATGTGGTCTCGAGCAAAAGCAACTGGCAGGTATATCACCAAAATCCACAGTAGTTCTAGTGTCTTCACTGCCTATGATAAAAAGGAGAGAAAGAGGGTGCAAGAGATTTGGGCTCTAATTTAGGGAAAAGAAAAGAGGCTTTGGTCATTCCCCAAAGTATAAATGATAAAGTATTTTTATCAGCAAGATGTACATACATAGAAAAATGTGAAGGGGGAATCATGTAGGTAGATAGTGACAGGAAGAAAAGAAATAATAAAGCGGAAAATGAGACGAGAGAGGGTCATATATATGGGTTTATTAAAATGATTTAGAAACCATCAAGCAAATGAAAATGGAAAGTCTAACGCCACCTTACACCACTATCGCCAACATAATCCCTACCTGTGCTAAAGGAGAGATTCTCTTTTTCTCTTTGTGGTGGTATCTAAATTGGAGGGATAGATAGCATGACAATTTCCAGAGGATTTAATACACCTCGAGTATCTACCCAGATAATGGTTGAACAATTTGGATGAAATTGATGCCTCCCACGAAAGGAATGTTGGATGTTTTCTTCTTTTCTCCCATCAAAGAGATGAGGGGGAGCAATGGAAGGAATTTTGACTCCTGATTTATTAGTGCACACTCACATGGCCATGAGAGAACCAACAAGACGTTCTTGGAGAAGCCAACGTAGAGCTAGAAGAGCATATTTCTATAGTTACATCAAAATAATCTCACCCAGAGATGAGTATCCTCCTTCACTCTTAGATTCATAAGATAGTATTTAACTCTAAATTATTCAAACGTGCAAGTATGATAAATGGGTCTAATTTAGGATTGTCTAAATGAAGCATTAGATAAAATTATTTCATTATTTGTGTACTACCTTTATGAAATTTCGTCAATAGTCTATGTGCCTTGCCTAAGCACATATATTGTTACAATAATAAATCTTTAAATATGTTGCATATCAAAATATTAATAAAAATTTGAGGAACTCTGATTTATCCTAATTAATAAGTTATATATATATATACATATAATTGTTAATTGCATGTTTACTTAAGATGGCAATAAGAATACCGTTATCATTTCTCAAAACATATGGATTATCATAATGTAAAAGTTATAATATGTTGAAATATCTTAGTGTATAATTCATCCTAAATAACTAGATTGGGATAGGGAGGCTTGTCTAAAGGGAAGTATGATAACCTCTATTTTTGGAGAATTTGCATGGTCTTGTGACTATTAGAAGTACCAAATTTATTGGGCACATATTTACAAGATGATCTAACAAATAAAATGTTTCTACCATCTTGAGCATGACTTAGATATCGGTTGGGCTTGAGAAAGTTTATAATTATTATTGTATGCCTTCTAATGGTTAGATAATGTATTATAGATTATACGGTGCATTTATCTTGGAGACAATACTTTCAGAGACTATGATACTAGTCTATGATATGAAGTTGTTTAATGAGTTCCTTTAAGTCATCTTGTCCCCTTCACTTAATGCAGTAACAAGACATGTTATATGATTCAAGAATGTTATTTAGGTATTCGGGTAAACACTTTATATGACTACATGATGTCTAACAACCTTTTTAAATATAGGAACCTTAATACTCAAATTATCATGTGAACGAAGAAAGCATATCATAGTTTTCATAAACCACAATATGATTGGATACTAAATGAAAGGTAACTATCACTTAACTTGATTATGTTATTGAGATTAGGTTAATTAATAAACCTATGAGATCATGCTATCCAACGTCGCTTGAAACCTTACTATTGACCATCACGGTCATAATTGGTACAAATAAATTACCCAATCGAAGAGCTCCTATTACAATAATAGTGGAGTTGCATCATAGAGTAAAGGAAGGTACGATATCAATAATATTATTAATATTGCTATTAATGGGATTATGTTTTCATATAAATTTCTAATGTATAGACTATTTCCAACCTTCTGAAGTAGGAGTTGGGCATTAATTATACTTAAAACAATATTATACATATTATTGGATGCCCTTAAAAGATATATACTGACCCCTTGATATTGAATCTAATATGTAAATTTCAAACGGAAGTGCTTTCCTGTGGGTTTGTGTGAACCAAGGTAATTTGGCATTAAGTAATAAGCCTAGTTGAGCTAGGTCAATGAGATGAAAATATAAGAGAGTTGGGATGTTGAAACAAGATTATAAATAAAATGGGTGGAGTTTGATAAAATACCTCGATATACTTAAGGGCAAGTAAAGCATTGGTTTTGGGAACTTGTGTGTTGGTCCTTTGAGAGACCTTGTGAGGAGAACTACATGTGACTTTGACCCATTTGGAAGTGGGAACGTAGGCGGTCCTTGGGCGAAGGATGCTCTTGTGACTTCAAGTCCATGGGGGGAGGGTCTGGGGGGGATAACTCCCATATGTCAGGGTTATTTCATATTGGTTTGACCTCCTCTCTTTAGTAGGCTTCACTTTGAGGCTGAATGGGTACCGAATGGGTGTGAACAAGTTAAGGGAATCTAATACTATGCACATTTAATACATAATATGCTTTTATATAGTAAGTGAAGATTGACTACCTTATAATGGGTATTTGAATATATGTATAAGTTTGGAAAAGTCCATCTTGTGTTGGTTCCATGTGGCTTTATGTGTTGTGAAAATTGACTCCATAGATAGAGGTATCTATGTATAGGCCCGTATATATGTTGACTATGATTCTGTTCCATGACAGGTATGACCCATCCAAGTGTGAACCTCTGGGATATTTGAGCAGTGGCAGGCAGTCATTGGACTGTGCCAATGATCGATGTTTGGGCTATTGTGAGGGATTAGTCAACATTCACCTAGTTCATGGAGGTGAAGGTAGCAGGCTACCCTGGTTATGATTAAGATACAGTAATGGTTGCACGGGTAAGGACCTATCAGTGTGGGTAATAGTAATTTGAGGCTAACCATTGTATCAAGGGGGTTCACTAGCTATCACTAAGGTCATGGAACTGACCAAGGCCAACGTTACTTGGGATTGTGAAGAAGATAGATAACAATACCGCTAAGGTCACAAGGTGGTATATGTCGAGAGATACTTCTTCCTGGGTGGATAGACTTGTCGTCAGTGGTCTACAACCGATTGAAGTCAGAATCCACTAGGTTTGGTAGGTTCACTACTTGGGGAAACCCTTGTGATGGTGGACAGATTCACAATGTAGTATGGGATGCACTGAATCCCCTCCCAGTTGTTAGAATTTATACTTAGCCTTGTGGGGTTGAAGATAGACCCACGATGTAGTATAAGATACACGGAATCCTCTTCCCATTTTTCCAATGGTGCAGAAGATTGGTGGAAAGGATGGGCCCATCATGTAGTGCACAATGCAGTGATATTATTTCTATCTGAGATGCATTATGGACATGTGTTGGCCATTGTCATGTGTGTACCATACAAAAAAAGTATCGATTGCTTGATTTGAGGAATAATTGATGATAAATTGGATATAAGGCCTTGATTTGGTGTTGTGAGTTGTTTTTCACATCCACACTAGGTCTTGGACCCTTCTAAAATGTATTTAATAATGTCTTGTAAAGATGTTATAAAGTGTTGTAAAGGACTTTCATGCTTTTCTAGGCTTAATGAACCCATCTTCCCTTAATTCAACATTATAAAAAGTGTTTAATGACATTATCACGTCAATATAGAAGGCTTGTAAAATAAACTTAATGTTATTCAAGTGTTGTAATGTGTTTTACACATTCACATTGGTTTGTGTGCCTTTCTAGGCTGTGTGGACCTCATGTTAGTGTTGTAAAGTGTATTTAATCACACTTTCACATTAAATTTTGTTTCCCAAGCCCTAATTGACCTTCACATCACCATTAATAGGCCCCTATTACCCCATATTGTGCATCCTAAGTCATAATCTGATGAAATACCTGACAAAGTCATCATATAAACCTTATTTCCTTACTTCCTAGCATCCTAGCTATCAAATGGGTCCCTCTAGGACTAATTCACCATCTATTAGTCCCTTGCAGGTGGGACTGATTTTCCCAAGCTAGGGAATGAGTCTTGTAAATGTTTTTTTTTCGTCAGTCATTTTTGTTTGCATAAATGTCTATGTTGTCGGGTGCACCCACACTCAAATAAATTATCAAAAAGGTGTGCAATATGCCATGTGGTGGCTATGCAATTTTTACCTTTTATCTTCCTTTTCGGAGAAGGATCGAGACATGTGTTTGCTTGTCAGATATTTTCCTGGGAGCTATATTTGTGAGCTTGGAAGTTTCCACCCTACTAACAAATCATCTCCTTGTCATAGGTTATATGTGCCACATATAAAGATATCTGATTGAGGAGTTTGTTCGAGCTGGTTGGCCTTTCTTTTCTTCTCTTAGTTTTTGGGATGAAATTTTTGAGACAACACCTCATAGTAATGTGATCAATCAATTGTGTCTATTTCCAGGCTTTTGTTTCTTGGATCTAATCACTTTTGGGTTTCTATCTTTGCTAAAATATCTAGAGAACATTAATGCAATAGTTGAAGAGTTAATGCAAAGATTTTTGTGACCTAACCAAGGGTCTATGATTGGATCATGTGCTATCAACTGTCAACACCTGGCAGTAATTACTTCTAGGCTAAGGTGGTGTTTTCTTTCTTCATCAACTATAAAAGGGGGGAAACAACACATAAAAGGGAGGATTTTTCTAGGAGGATCTGTTTTCTTTGTTAAAAGAATTGTTTTTAGTTTTTCTAAAAGTTTTAAGAACTATTTTTCAGAAGCAACTTATAGAACTACTTTATTCTGGAAAATTATATCTATTAAGGTTTAAACTATTATCGGATTGGCATCCAACCTTTGTTTCAAAGTTTAGTTTTAATTAAAGTAGAAACTGTTGAGGGGAATTTATTGAGACTATGATGTATGGCCTTTTTCAAGCTTTCTTTCTTTATATTGTCATTTTGAATGAAACATTGTGTCCTGCAAGCTATATCTTGGTAGTTTAAATAGCAGATTTCTATGCTTTATGCTTGTGTGATGGAATAGCAGTTTAGAATAATTGGATTGTCATTGGACTCTTTCTATTTTTCTATAAATTTCATTTTGTTGTGTTATGTTGTATTAGGATACAAATTTCTTGTAATTTATGAAATATTGTTCTTTTACTCTAAGGAATCTTTATGTTTGATTAGACCTCAATGAACACTACCTACAGAAAGATATGAAAATCTGTACTGTGCTTAAAGCTATCCTTTGTTCATTCTCTTCCCAACAATGAGGGATTGTGGCATTTTGTGTCCTTTATATCAATCATAAGAATAACTTGGGTTTGAAATGTTTTAAAAGCTTTGGCACATCACCTTTTATGTTTTATATTTACATTTCCTTTCTCCCTTATCTCAAAACCTCAAAAGAAGAGTCGACTTTCTATAAAAAACTTGGAGGTATTCATTAAGATGCAATTTGTCCCCCACTCACTGAATTTACCATAAGACTATTAGAGAGGCTCAAGCTTTGATGATCAATAGTTCTTTTTTTGGCACACTTGATTAGAAGTAATAAATATCCCTTAAATCAAGCTAAGGAAGAAAACTAGAACTTTCATACCCAAAGTCCAAGTGAGAGCATCCTCGAGAGGTCACTTCCAATAATCTCAATTACCTATCTCAAATCCTAGAAGGAGAAGAACTATAGGTTTTGTATCACCTGTAAGGAATAATAAAGAAAGAATTCAGAGCCCATTACCTAGAGCCTTATCTACTCCACCCAAAGGATTAAATTTTTGGATAAGATTGTCTGTATATCCAATTCATAGGAATTTTTTCCCCATGGCTCATATACCTCCTCCAGCTCCTAGAAATTTTGTAACATGGGATAGTGGTAGTCCACTACAACCACCCACACCCTGAGATGTATGTCCCACCATACCTAATAATGCCCTTAAGGCTATTCCAAGATTCTCCAGAGAGGATTTTAAAACCCCTTTCGAACACCTTCAATATATAGCGGAGGTATGCAGGGTACACAACATATCAGAGAACATTGCTCTAAGACTATTAGCTACCTGTTTTAAGGGAAGTCTCAAGATTGGTATAGAACTCTAGCTCCTCGGGTTCCATTCTTTCTTGGGACCAGCTCAAACAGTTCCTGTTGAATGATTCTCTAAAAAGGGAGATCGTTCCTCACCGCTACAACAAATAATTACCATCAAGAGGGGACCACATGAAGCCATAAGTGATTTCAATACCAGATTCCACAAGACCTAGCAAAGGATCCCTATGACTGCTCAACCTTAGGCCATGATGGTATTCATATTCTATCTAAAGGCTATTAATCTGGACATTGCAGTTATGATAACCTTGACGGAAGGAAACATTCTACCCGATGCATACGAGGTGGTGGTACATGCAAAGAATAACCTGATCAATGCTAGGAAACTTCTGCCAAAACCACCAATGTCGATATTTGCAAAAAACTTTGATGGCCATTAGGAGGAAGTGAACTCAAGTACTCCTGCCACACAATTGAAGCTAGTCACCTTGGAACCTACAATCGAGTATCCTACCAATCAAGCAAGCACATCAGCTCTCTCGTCAATGGCAGCGAATATCATTGATATAAAAGATCTAATGCAGACTTTCACTAATGAATTAGTCATTAGCAAATGACAACAAGCGACACCTACGAAAAAGGCCACTCAAGTCTACAGTGGAGGAAAGCCACCTTATCAATAGAATGCATATCAAGGATCCTATAGAGGAGGAGGTCAATAGGCGTCGTCAACAAATTAGATAGTTTTAGTGACTATGCCATTACAAATAGTCAAGGGTAGTCCAAATAGGGAAATAGTCTTAGGCCAAAACAATTTGGCAGAGGACGAAAATGTCTAGTGCTTCCCATGCAATGATAGCCATATTCCTCAAAATTTTCCAAGGAGAAATATGTAGCAAAAGGTGGCAGAATAGAGGAGTAATGGTATGTTCACAAATGTGGGAAAATATGAGTCACATGAAATGGAGAATGCTCATTTTAGGGCACAGATGCAAGGGATGTCCCTTGAACAAGAATTAGACATTGCACCCAACTAGGCTCTTTTCTCATGGTTGGAGGAAGACGAGACTGTGTTCACAAAAAAAACACTGACAACCGAAATTCCACAAGTGTAGTTGGATTATACTACAAGATCGAAAAGAAGGCTCATAGGGGAATATGTACAACAAGCTTTGCCATGTCCGCAACCATGTCAACTATTCCCCTCGGAGAAGCAGGATTTGTCACCCATCATCCAACCTTGTTTGCAGCCACATAACCTACCATCAACGGGAAAGGAGGAAAATGAAGGACCAGACCCAACCATGATGGAACATTTTCTCCTAAAAATAAAAAAAATACCACCATTTAAGCTAAAGGAACAAATAGTTGGGACGCTTAATGTGGTGGAGCAATTGAAGAAGGCACCTGCCAATGTTTCCTTATGGGATGTTATATCAATTCCTGAGCAAAAAACCCTACTTCATGAGACATTAAAGATGGAGGAGAAAAGTATGCAGGCGAGTGCAACTCAGTTGGATAATCATAGTGTAAATGAAAAATTTGTGTCTCCCCGTTAGGCTTCAAAATCAATGGCTTATACAAATGATGTGAATAGCATTAAGGAAAAAGAGATAAGAAAAATAAATCCCACACCTTTCATTTTAACGCTTATAGTAGGAGAAAAATTGTTACATAATAATATGATTAATTCAAGAGCTAGCACAACTGTTATGTCGAAACAAGTGGCAGATGCTTTAAACTTAAGTACGAACCCCTTGAAAAGGGAATTATGCAACTCAATGGAAAGAAATTACTGACCATTGGTTGGATAAGGGATCTATCCCTGACCCTCTTTTCCTTCCCAAGATAGATAGTCATGCAGGAAGTAGTAATAATAGACATTCCGCCAGTTTTCAAAATGTGTCTATCAAGGGATTTCACTGCCAAAATTGGTGGATACCTGGCACTTGATTGGTCCCACTTGATATTAAGAACAAAATATGGAGCAAAGATGAAGATTCTATCCAAATCCTTGCATCTCAAACATATTACGAATAATGCAAATCTATGCTTTAGAGCTGCTGATACCTTGACTTTTCAGTAGGAGGGATATTGTGTGGAAATTCCTAGAGAGGAAGAAGATATAGACGAGCATATTTTAGAAGAGATGTTTCTCAATCATTTCACTAATTTTGATCCATTTGGAAACTTCCACACTACAAGGATAAGTGCCTATGTGATTTTTGATGGAGATCAGGCCTTTCTGAAACTATTGAATAGTCTGAAGGAGCTTGACGATTTGTCTGATAATCATGTATGGACCATACCTTTTGATGGTGTCAAGTACAAATTTGGCCCTAGAGTAGGTGTCTAATTGTTATTTATGAGAGGATCGAAATACCTCTTATCTTATTATTTTCAATCTCCATGCTTTGCTGATGATACTGGATATGAAGGGTTAGTCCACGGATTGAATCTAGTGGAACAAATAGGTGTAGGTAAGAAACAAGCTATCAAAAATTCAAAATTGATAGTAAAACAGATCTACGGGAAAGCAACCATAATAGATACAAGGCTAAGATACCATGTGAATAATGTAAGGGACCTCATTGAAAGTTTTGAAACTTTCGGTATGCAAGGGAATCCCCAATCTTAAGAAAGTATCATCTATCGAGTGTTTCTTATCGTGACACATTTAGAATCAGTTTCTAATCCGACAAAGAAAAGATTATCCACAGTTTTGAGGGATTATAGCAAGATTAGTGTTGGAAAAGGAAAAAAAATAGTAGTTGGCAGGACGACCTCTTGCAGGAATAAAAGAAAGTTGAAGGAATTATGCTACAAGTATGATCTCAAAGGATATGAACCAGGTATAGTCTATCCATCCTTTTCCTTCAATGGAGAACCTAAGTCTATCAGGCAGAAACAAAGAATAATCCACCTAAAGGTTGAAGCCATGGAAACACAAGGTTTCACCAAATGGGACAAGATAGAGGACATATGTCCTATCAAATTTTCCACCTGGTTATTAAACTTGGTCCCAATCTAGGAAAGGGATAGGGATATCCAACTTTATGTTGGCTTTCAAGGCCCAAGAGGGATTTTGTTGAATGATCATTATTCCCCAACATTGATGTGGTAGTTCTCCTAGGCTCTAACCAGGACAGAGATCTCATTGTTGATACATGATTCCCCAAGGAATGATGAAGTTTTCATAATGGAATTTGACTGACTAAGGATGACATCTACCCCCAAGTGGGAAAAAATTGTACACTCAAGAACGAAAAATTTTGAGATGGTATGGAGCTCAAAATTAAACATAAGGCTTTTTTCGGTAAATATAGCCTTATTTGAGGATTCCTGCTAGATTTCATGAGAATTGCAACCTCGCTCACCTTGATGATTAAAGAGAAAGTGTCTTTTCAACAAAATCCCAAGGGAACAGTGGTTATCAAACAACTAGAGAAGAATGAGGAAGAAAATGAAGAACGTCCCATTACACTCCCCTCAACAAAGCAGAGGAGAACTGATGTGTAGGAAAATATCATAAAAGGAATATTTGATAAGCTTTTAAGGAGGCTAAAATCCAGGGTGGGTCCACCCAAGACCATTACACCTGCCAATGCCCAAATTCTGGTGGAATCACAAGGGTCAAATTTTGTTACCAACTATAAGGTTTTTCTGAAGACTTCATGATATTGTTATACAAAAGATTGCAGTCTAACCAAATCAAACAACAAGAGCCTAAGTAGCTCAATCAAATGTGTTGAGTTGGTTACTCAAAGAGATTGCAACAGTATAGACAAGTCACCCAGTTGATAAATCAAGTTATCCTCAAAGCAGCTCTGAAGTTTTTTGGGTCTGAATTGATGTACACAAATTTGACAAAAACCCTAAGGCTGAAAAGAGACAGAGAAAAAGCCCATGGAGCTACAACTAACCATCATCAAATAATCAAATGATGTTTTGGTGAAGATAATTTTTACCCAAACTTTAGAGAAGAATTTTTAGTGCTAAGGTACTACAGACTTAGTGTAGAGCTAGGACAACCTATTAATTTCAAAGTGTTGTGGAAAGGACCTTTCAAAAACAACACGTGCGAAAGAAAGAAAGCATATAGACTGAAGGAGATTTTTTTAGATGTTTTGATGAATGGTATTTATCTAAGAATTTTCTATTAAAACACATAGTTCTTTTTTAAAAATTTAATGGTTATGTACCATATGTAAAAAAAAAATTAATTATTTCAACGTGTTTTTTAGAATAAGCCGAGAATAACACAGGGGAAATAAAAGCTATACTATATTATGTTTATCGACAAAATTTAGAGTATAGTATGTGGCCCGAGGCTCAAAATGTTACAAAAGGATCTCTCGAGCAAAAACCATAAGGGGAAGCAAGAAAAAATTGTTAAAAAGGAGGTGATGACTAGATAGCAAATTTCCACCTCTAATGGAGAAGAAAAAAGGGACTCATAATTGGGTTCCACTTCTCTTATTCTTCTTCTTCTTCTTCTTCTTCTTCTTCTTCTTTTCATCTAATGGTTTGCAAATAGGGACAAAACACACAACACACGTGGGCCACACAGTCCAGACCTAGGGTCTACTCATTGCGAAGTTGCACCAGGAAACCAAATTCTTTCTCCAGGTAACCCCCAAAACCTTTTCCATGTTGCACTCCCGCAAAAGGAAAGTGGCTGCTAGCTAAGAGGAACAACAGTGCGTCTCCACATCCATGGTACGAAAGTCAGTAAGGGTAACTAGGGAATGTCCACTCCAAATTCCACGTGCTAGCAGAGGTCCATGGAGCTTGGAATGTCGATGCCCAGAATGGCCACTCACACTATCTCACCAAGCCCTTCCATCAAACAGGTGTCAAACATCTTCAGACACAGTGCAATTATCATGGGTTTGGCCACACCCAGGTCTAGCAGTGAGGCCACAAAGTGGGAGAGCATATTATAGTTGCTCTGGAGCTAGTTCTCATTGATAAGGTATTTTGCTTCAATGACCCACTTGAATGTAGTCATGATAAGGGGGTCACAATTCTTCACCAGGAAATTGATACGGGCATTAGTAATTTCTCCCACAAATTAGCTCTACCGTCTCTATAGAAGGATCTAGATAGGAGTACTCAGACTAGTAGAAATCACGATGAAATAGTGGACTATGGTTGAAAAAGATTAGGCAGAGGGCCAACTAAGTTAGAGAACTATATGTTTGAATGAATGTAAAAAAAGGTGGTGTAGCTATATATAGAAAAAACTAACTGGGGAGCTTCACAAATGGGATGTCTATTTCGAGTAGGACGATAACAGAAAATTTTGAGACAAAACGAAGCAAGGTGGGAAAATCGTATAGAGGATCTGATGGAATACCTTGAGAAATAAATTTTGGCATTGGGGATTAAATTCCCTTATACATTGATGGTTGACGCGTGTCCTTTTCCATCATTAACGCCAACCAATTCACTAATGGAAAAGACATGGATTAATATGCTAAGGCTCTAACAAATTAATGAAGATGTCTTTTCAAAAGTACCTCGTGTCATCTTGGCATGATCCATATGATGAAAAGCATTCCTTCCAATGTAATTAATTAAAGGAAATAAGAGGTGGCAGAAGGAATGTACTAATTCCATTTCCATGGATTTTTAGCTTTCCTAAGGGATACGGATCTCCCATCCACATGTATTACCCCAGTAGTAACATTTAATGAGCCATCGAGAGTGGAAAACTCACAACTGCATGCAAAGCCCTGAAATTAATTGCACTCAAAAGTAGGCTAGTTTTTAGCAAAGGAAAAATATTTGTTGTGACCAGAGAGTATCTGTATCATTTTCAAGTAATCATGGAAAAAGTATCTACCTCTGCCAGGTAGCCCGAAGTACCAAATAGAAGACCTAGTTACATAGATATATTTTGGCACTACTCATTTTCCAACACCCCAACTCTAGAAGAATGACCATTTGAATGTTGCAAGAAGCTCCAATTTGACAAACACATCTTGAAGGAGGTGGTTCAAGATATAACCAACAATGTTTATGACCCTTAGTTATCCACCAACCCTAAAAATCTTAGGGAAGGTTCTTTTCATAGGATGCTGGGGAATAATTCTATGGAGGGTTTTGCATTTTGGCTTTGGAACAATAGCCTACCATAGTTTGTGCTAACCGATATACCTCTATGCCTGAAGCTGGTTGATGCGTGTGCAGAGAGGTTTAATAGAGATACAAAGGCTATTGAGGGCCACAAGGTCAAGATCACTATTTCAGCCAAATATTTACTAAATATGTTGTGTATCCTTGTGGGATAGGGTGCCAAACTTTTCAATGAAGAATAGATGGATTCCTTGGGGGAAGATATGTTAACGCGGATAAGTTTTTATGAGGATGAAACAAAGGAAAGGCCATAAAGAGGACATATTTGCTATCCTATGTCACAGAGAAAATTCAAGAAGGATACATAGTATGTGTTCTTGATGTTGGCTTAGGTTTTTGGGCTCGAAGATGATGAATAGGTTAACCATTTCTAGTTTTCCCTAGGCCTTGTGCTCAAAAGAGAAAGGATGCAGAGGCAGTATGATTTTTCTCAAGTGATGGTTGGGAATATGAAGTTACAGTTAAGAAACTATAGTGTGGAGTCAAGTTTAGGTATTCTTCTGTCCAGGTTCATTTATTGTTACATCAAAATTTTGAGTGGCTAGGAAGGAATGTGTTAGTTTCCAGTAGAGATGAGCGAGGCTATATCCAGACAATTTCTATGTGGAACCCTATGTTTTCAAAAATAGGAGATTACTATTAGTTTGTAGATTATTTTCTAAGACCAATACTACAAGATTTACTATCTAGCCCCATCAGTCCTTTCTCTTAGGAGGTTATGGAATGGATAGAACATCCACCTATCCTGATGGATTACTTTTTGGGTGAATATTTCACATTCATCAGGTTTCATGGTTTTCCTGGAGAGGTTTTCCAACACCCTAGATTTGTGACAAACCAAAATTTTATATTAGAGGCTTGCCAATAGGTGTCTATTGTTGATAGGATTTATGGTGCTGGGAGGAATAAGGAATTTTTTTTATCTTCCCCTTATGATTGCAAAGAGCCAAGTAATACTAACCAAGCCAAAGGCTGAGGATGAGATCATGATTATTTTGGCAGCTCTAGGTTTGGTCCTCATTTGAGACAAATGGAATTATAACTCAGATGGGTGTTTCAGTTGAAGGCATGAATTTAGGGATTATTTCCAAAGGAGGAGAAATCCTGGTAAAGAGAGTGCAGAGATATACATTGACCTAGCCCACATACCAGAAGAATGGAAAAAATGGCTAAGTTTTTATAATCCATAGGCATAATATCACAAAAATATCCCTATGGGAAAATCTCTCAGTGCATAGCTAAGGCGTAAGGGATGGTCAAAAAGAAATAAGGCAAAATTTTGCAGGTTCTAACAAGAGATGAGGAATCCAAGTGCTTTTTTCAGTAGCTTCTATCTCAATGAAGAGTTTGAGGACACATATGATAAGGAAGCTGATTCTGACAATAGCAATCCTGAGACAAGCCATGAAGTTGAAGAGGAACAAGTTCCACTCCTAATTCCTAGACCTCGGGAACACAAAAACTAAATAAATTCACAGCTAGGGGGTCCATAGGTCCCATCCACATCCCAAGCCTAAAGCAAAGGAAAGGATACCTAACGATCCCCAAAAATATCCACAACAGTCGTTGATGTCCAAATGTTAGAGGAATCCACTAGAAGGAGATCGAAACATGCTAGCTCTAATCATGTGAAGTGGAGGAAGATCCAGGACTTAAGTACCCCTAATATACTAGTCCATCAGGAAAAAGTGGAGTCCACCTTGTAGACTGTTTCATCGACTGTGGCTCAGGTAAATTTTTCTCCCCCTCTTCTTCCTATTTTTGCATCTCTAGTATAACCCCAATATTTTCCTATTGAAAGTAATCCCCCATCTTTGGTTCCTAAACTGGTGGTAATGAATACAACCCCTGCCATTGAAATGAACCCGATCAAACTTTTTCGGGCACCAAAGGAGCATTATCTGCTGCGGCTATTATTGTGCCATTAGTTGCTTTGTCTAAATCCCCCATTGGAACCACCAAAACTATAGCTTTTCCCATTACTCCCAGTCACTTACTTCTAGAAAATCACCTCTCCATTAGCCTTTTTCTATATTTACCTCTGTTGTTTCTTCCCCTACTCCTTTTGGTGTTCTTCCTTTTTCTATGATCATGCTACCTTTTTCATCTCCTCATGCTCACACATCTGAAGTCTCTCCTACCATCACCCTTTTTGGACTACCCCTTAGTGATCCCATTGCAGCTCAAAGTGTTGATGTCCCTCAGACTCTTCAAGGTCATTTCGATGCTACCAAATAGGCCAAAAAGACCATGAAACTGAAAATGTTGTCAAAGAGTGTTGAAAGGCCCGCCACCAAAAAGATTGAAGCTTGTTTTAATGAAGAGCGGAACTCCTTGCTTATCACCATAATGAGGTCACTTGTTTCCAAGCCCAAAGGGAAAATGGAAATGGAAGACTATGACATTCATGTTGTGGGCCTAGATCTATGTGAAACTCACCTGCACAATAAAATGGTCCTAGCCAAAGCCACACAAAAGGTGGTATATGTTGATTATGAATGGTTGGATAAATAATTAAGGAAGCACTAAGTTGAGTTCGCGAATGTGAAAGGGATAGTGAGAAGGCTATAGAATGAGGTCTGAGCCAAAGATGTTGAAGTGACCTACATAAAACAAATTCAAGGCCAACAAGGAGACATGTCCATATTGCTTGCAGATACCTGAAATGAAAAAGTTTAGCTTCATACTAAAAATGAAAAATTAAAGAAAGAGTTAAGTGATGGCAAGTTCCAAAATATCGATGATCTTCAGAGAGTCTAGATTGAGGTGGAGGAGTCAAGAAAAGAAGTCGAAAGACTAAGCTCTAAGTTGGAAAATTCTCTTTGAGAAAAAGGTCAAATAGAAGAAAACACCAGAGTAAGAGAGGCTCATTGGAACTAGGAGCTAACTATTGCAAGAAGATCTAGATCCTTCTCTGTAATGATAAGGTTAGTGGTTATGCATTGGGTGTAGATAGCAGCTGGCATGTGTATACTAGGAGCCACCTTACAATTCTTAAGGGATGTAAAGGAACTGAATACCAAAGTTGGTATGATGGCTAACCACTTCATATAAACATGTTCACCTCGGATGACAGATTCCCAAAGTTTTATTTACAAATTAATTATCACCACCAATCAGGTTCTTAGAAGAGTGGGAATTCCTTATCAAAGGGTCGCCTCAATCAAATCCAATGAGATCATCAGGTGCCACATATTTGTGATAAAATGCAAGGATCATCAAATGATGTTGAATTAAAGAGTCACCAAGATCAAAAATGACTTTACCATCCTGGTTGGTTTTGGGTTGCCTCCTCTTCTCTCCCTAGATGAATACGCACTAACAATGGAGAAAATCGATGAGGTAATCCAACAAAAAATCCAAGTCATTGTTGAACTTCCAAGCTTGAGCATTGTACCCATGGTGGATGATTTTGAGTGCGAAATCTACCCTCTTTCTCAGCTCTATTATCACCTAGGTGCAATCTCTTCTAGATGGGGCTTCATCTCTTTCAAAGGTATTTTTGATCTTGAACAAACATATAGGTAGATATGGACCCTTGTTCTACCAACTAATGCAAACTGGGAGGCTCAACGTGCTACTTTCATCAAACTCCAGGAACAGCCAGAGGCCTAGGTTTGAATCTCTGTAGAAGTGAAGACCCTTGTGAGTCACCAGAATTGTAAAGGTTTTTTTTTGCCTCAGTCATTTTTGTTTGCATAAATGTCTCAAGTTTCGGGTGCAGCTGCACTCAAATAAATTATCGAAAAAATGTGCAATATGCCACGTGGTCACTGCACAACTTTTACCTTTTTATCTTCCTTTCAAGAGAAGGGTCGGGACATGTGTTTTCTTGTCAGATATTTTCCTAGGAGGTATATTTATGAGCTTGGAAGTTTCCACCCTATTGAAATGTTACCTCCTTGTCATGGGTTATCTACACCACATATAAATATATTTGATTGAGGATTTTGTCTGAGTTGGCTGGCCTTTCTTTTTTTCTCTCAGTTTTTGGGACAAAAGTTTTGAGATGACACCTTGAACAGTAATGTGATCAATCAATTGTGTCTATTTCCAGGCTATTGTTCTTGGGATCTGATCACATTTGGGTTTCTATCTTTGCTAAATATCTAGAGAACATTAATGTAGTAGCTGAAGAGTTAATGCAATGATTTTTGTGACCTAACCAAGGGTCTATGATCGGACCATATACTATCAACTATCAACACCTACCAGTAATTACTTATGGGCTGAGGCAGTGTTTTCTTTCTTCAGCAGGTATAAAGGGGGGCAGCAACACAAAAAAAGGAGGATTTTTCTAGGAGGAATTGTTTTCTTCGTTAAATAACTATTTTTTTTTTAGTTTTTCTAAATTTTTTAAGAACTATTTTTTAGAAGCAAGTTATAGAACTACTTTATTCTAGAAAATTATATCTATTATGGTTTAAACTATTATTGGATTGGCATTTGACCTTTGTTTCAAAGTTAAGTTTTAATTAAAGTATGAACTATTGAGGGGAATTTATTGAGACTGTGCATGTATGGACTTTTCAAGCTTTCTTTCTTTATATTGTTGTTTTGAATGAAACACTGTGTCCTGCAAGATATATCTTGGTAGTTTAAATAGTAGATTTCTATGCTTTATGCTTGCATGATGGAATAACGGTTTAGAATAATCAAACTATGTCATTGGACTTTTTATATTTTCTAAAATCATTATTTTGTTGTGTTATGTTGTATTAGGGTATGTGTAGGATCATGATGGGCCAAAAAATGGCAATATGATGGGTATGTGGCTGATGACTTTTTTTACCCAAAATTGATTAAATGAGAAGTGTTTTTAAAGGAGATTCTCAGCTTTCCACGAATATAAATTATGCTTTACTTTGAATTTAATAAATAATTATTATTCATTTTCTATTTGAATTACTACTAAATTCCTAATTAATAGACTGGTTAAAAAACATCTATAGCTTTCAAATGGTATCACATTTTTTTGAATTCAAAATTGGTCTCACATTCTATGCTTTGCATACTATAGGATTAAAAAAAATTGAATGTCATGAAGTTTTGACCAAGTTAAGATGGTTAGACATATGAGTTTTTATATTTTTTAAAACTTGTAATAAAAAATCCATAATTAATTATTTACTTGGAAAAGTATTACAAAAAAATATGCATCACATCTGGACATGAGTCCTCTACTTATATTTAAAATCTTATAAAAAAATATTATCAATTTACTATGGTTAGATTGGTCAGATAGATACGTACTTATTTTTTCCTTGAATTAAAGTACTACTGCATTGAAATTTCAAATTTTCTCCAAATATATTTTTTTTAAAAATAAACCTAGTAGTTTAGAAACTACATTCAATTTTCTACAAATTCTATTCGTATATAATTTTGAAATAATATAGATAACTTATTGAAATTTTTATGTCAAGTTGCCTAACTCTAATTTTTCTAATTTTTTTGCCACTTAAGGGCTTATTTTTTCCATGATGATCCTACACATACCCATTAAGAGACAGAGTTTGTGTAATTTCTAAAATATTGTTCTTTTACTCTACATAATCTTTATGTTTGATCAGACCTCGATGAACATTACCTAGGGAAATATCTGAAAGTATGCATTGTGCTTAAAGCTAGCCTTTATTTTAAGTTCTCTTTCCAACAATGAGGGGTTGTGGCGTTTTGCGTCCTTTATATCAATCATAGGAATAAATTGCGTTTGAAATGTTGTAAAAGATTTGGTGGATCACCTTTTACGTTTTATATTTACATTTCCTTTCTCCATTATCTCAAAACCCCAAAAGAAGAGCCAACTTTCTATAAAAAACCTAGAGGTACTCAGTGAGAAACAATTTTTCTCACTCACTGAATTTCCCATAAGACTTTCAAAGAGCCACAAGCTTTGATGGTCAACAAGTCCTATTTTGACCAATTTTTACTTTTGAGCGTGAAATTTCGGAATTTAAGTTTTATTTTTCTTCATGTCGGCCTTAAGGATGCAATTAAATGGAAAATAAGGTAAATTTCCTATAAAATCAAACCTCTAAACCCTAATTCACATCTCTTAACTCATTCACACATCTCTTATCATTCATTCATCATCCATCTTCTCCTTCAAGTCAAGCAAGCTAGGGTTTCATCATTCTAAGTCATCAAGATAGCTTCCAAAGACATTCAAGGGAAAAATCTTCCTCCATTGCTACAAAAATTCAAGATCAAATATCATGGCAAGGTATTGACTTCATTGTTTCATGCTTCATTACATTCTCATCATTCTGGTTTAAATACCTACAAAGGGGTTTGACCAAGGCAAACTCCCATGCCCTAACATTCAACATTCCTCTTTCTCTTCTTGTGTGTTTGTAGATTTAGGCATCTTGGAAGCTTGGAAATCATTGAAGATCAAGTTTGAAAGTTTTTCAAGTCATCTCTTCATTGGATAAGGCAAAACATCAACAAAAATTCACCTTCAAGCCCAAATTTGACAGTTTCAAAACTAGACACCTTGAGAGGTAGAAAGTGCAGACCGAAGGCTCTTGTTTCCACCTTTGAATCTTCAAAAATTTAAAAGTGGACTCATTTACCATGGTGGTGAATGGGTCCCACTTCCAGGCCTGATTTTTATTTTCCACATTTTTGGATACCCATTTTTCTGAAACGGGCTCCAGAATAGTTTTTGAGAACTAGGACTAATTCGCCTAGAATGGTGAATGAGTCTGACGGAGCCTAAAAATTAAGTTCAATAGCATTTCAAAAGTCATTTCAAGTCTCTAGCAAGTTTACGGGTGCACTCTTTTAGTTTCATTCATTTTTGTTGTAGTTTACCTTCAATTCTAGATGTTTTTGCATTACACAATGTGTTTTCAAACACTCTTCATTTCCTTAGTTTCCATTCATTAATCAAATAGTTTTATCAATTTTTCTCATCTAGTTCATTTCATTTAGGCTTATTTCCATCATACATACCTTAGTTTAAGTGAACCACCTAGATTTTTGGTGTGGGATCTATCTCTTTACATTAGGTGAGAGACCCTAATTGAGCAAAAGAGACATAGCATTCCTAACCATTAAAATTTCCTATGGTTCATTTTGGTGAACCTGCTTTTTGAATACTTTTCTGATTTGGTGTCCTTCATCCTAGAGCGAGCCTCGCATTGATCTTTCCTTAGGGTTTGCAGGGAATCATTTGCATGCTAGGTTTCAAATTTTGCATTCATGAAAAGTGCATTTAGGTTGCATTTTTTGCATCTAAATTCATTTAATTTTTTTTGAAATTATGTATTTTTAACTTAGGTTTGCATCATAGAACTCATAAAACAAAAAAATCACTCAAAAATTTATGAAACTTCTGAAAAATGTCCATACTAGGACTCATTCGCCACGTTGGGCGAATTAGTCCCTTTTCACCCTTGAAACTACCCTTTATAGAATTGAAAACTCTATTTTAAAGCTTTTGTTTTGTGCCATTACCTACCTATATCAGTTATTTGAGTTTATATAACATGCATTTCACTAGATCTAGCTTATGTTAGCTCATTTCATATGTTGCTCAATTTCACATTTGCATTATTGCATAACATAATTAGAAAATTACTTTGTTATACATCTGAAAATAACATTGCACTTTATTTACTTTTGCTTACCATGTTCTTTTTTCATAAGATGTTTCTTTGATTTGGTTAAAAATGGATTTTATAAGCACAATATCCCCTATTATGAGTTTAATTTTGATTACAACAATGAGGAACATGTTAGTCATAACTTTGATCAAACCATTACATTACTCATTGGTGTGAATGGAGGTGTAGACAATCATAACACACATACTTGTTCTTCTCTCGATACCTCTCCTATTAGTGATGAAGGTATCTTAGTGGAGGAAGTTACAAGCCTTGAGAGTCTTGATTATCCATCTCCTCATTCCCCTCTGGAAGATGTTAGACAACAAGAACATGAGATCATAGACAGATTTCTAAATATCACCTTACCTAGTCTCCATAACCATGACAATCAAACTTGTCAATCTCCTAATATCCCTCTTGATTTAAAGAGGATAGGTTGGTGTTAGACAACATCCCTATTAAGAATCATGAAACCTTTTATCCTCCCTTCGCTCATGCTCCTCCCATTTGGGAAATCTATTTGAAAATCATAGTGGTCCTTCTCTTGATTCCTCCCCCACTTGTGATGAAGCTACTTTAAAAACTTCAAACTTGGATGAACATATTACAAGCTCTCCTACTAGGGTAGATAACATGGAACAAGAGAATGAGACCTTAAAGACAATGGAAACTCAATTAACACCTCCTAATCATCACCCTCTTGATAATCCCATCATTGATCGTTCCCCTATTGGTGACGAAGTTATCTTGGGAGAACCAAGCCTTACTTGTCAAGAAAATGTGGCTTTTTGTTCTCCTAAACACTCTCCTTCCAAGGAGAATATCATGGTGCTAGAAAATGACAACAATAATAATGTGTCTTCCTTCAATAAAAAGGTTATTCTAGATTACCCTTTATTAGAGATACATCAAACCAAGACCGATAAGGTTATGAATGTGAAAGTTTCCATTAGATCCCCCTTGATCAATGGACCTCATACATACCATGTGGGACATCCTAACAACCCTATAATTCTCTCCCCACCTTCACACAAACAACAAACTCAAAATAAACCTGAGCTTATCCTTTACCCTCCTTAGAATAATGTTTCACAACTGATTAATATTACCATTTCTCATACGTATAACACTTGAAATAATCCACAACCACCACACCCAACCTCAACATCATTACCATTTCCTAATCCTATCCCACCTAACCCTTTCTTTCCAGGTCGCAAGGAGTATGATCTTGTCGAGTAACTTAAGAAAACTCCTACTAAGATATCATTGTGGGACCTTATTCAATCCTCCCCTCACTATCACAACATGATAAAAAAAGACCTTACAACAAGTTCTTGTCCCTTATAATGTGCCACCAACTAATATAGCAACCATGATTCAAGGACTAAATGCTGAAATTGTTTTCCACCAAGGTGAACTCCCCTCTTTGGATGTGCAAAAACAAAATCAATATTTCATGATCATAGCACAATAAAAATGAAAAGGGATAAAGATAACTCTTGTATATACTATTTTTTCCCTTAATATGTGTAGTGTGACCCTTCTAGATAGGCTTGGCATTTATCAATCAACCATTTGACCTGATTCTCTATCTATTAAGTGATTTGACAATGTCAAAAAGAAACCACTAGGGCTGATCATTATACCTCCTACCATTGGAGTGGCCACCTTAAATACACCAATCCATGTTATTCATAATGAAGTTTCATGTAATCTTATCTTAGGTAGACAGTGGATTCATGCAATAAAAGGTTTGCCTCCCACTCTTCATCGCAAAATGAAAGAAATCTACAACAACACAGTCCACACACTTAATGTTGATCTTGAACTTGATAGTGTTTTACAACTTAAGAAAAAAAAAAATCCTTAAACACATCGACATCAACTATGCTAGTGGAACCCACACAAAAAAACAACAAATAACAACATATTGAAAAAGTCACGCAACTATTAGAAGATGATTGGGGTTCCTTGGAATTCAAACATGAATTCATGGGCGAGTACAAGATCATACACAAAGATTCAAATAGGGGAAATGAAAACGTAGATGACCCTTTGAAAGCATCCACCTCAACCACTTTAGACAACCAAATACACTACATGGCCACCTTGGACAATGCTTAATACTAACCACCACCTAATCCCAAAGTAATGAAAAATCTTTATGGAAAATTGCATGAGCTTATGAAACAAATTGGCTATAGTGGAAAAGGATGTGGTGCTCATGAACAAGGTATCCACAACCCTATAGACCCTATCACACAACAAACCACTCATGGTCTTGGTTATTGTCTTTTGATAGAGATCGCCAAGCCTTTACTCAACATCAACAATCTCACACAACATACTCCTAAATCATCCTTAATAGTTGAATCCATCCTAAACTCTTTGACATTAGTGGTCTTGAACATCATCCTTTACACAATATGACACAAACAATGAACTATTTGCTTAATTTCAATGTCATCTCATATGACATTAATAATTTGAATTCATTAGATTTTACACCCTCCTATAAAGGAGAGAGCAAAATCTCACAATCTAAAGAGTCTTGTGAAGATATGACAAAGCATACTAAGCAAGATGTTTCTTTCAAGCAAACCATAAGACCACCTTCTACCATTGATCAAGAAGGAATCTTGTCGAGACTCCTCCAAGATCACTTGATCACCCTCCCTCCTAGAACTCAAAAGAAATTTTATTACAAAACCTCATTTTATGCATATCATAGAGTTCATGGTCATTCCACTAATGAATGTAATATTTTGAGTCATAAAATCCAACATTTTTAGGAGTTTGGTATTCTTCCTTCTGTGGGGGTAGCTAATTACTCTAATTGATACTAATCTTCTCTCGCATACATTTCATCAATTGTTTCGGCTCACCTTTGTCCTGCACTCAGTAGGGGAAAATGTTTTAGTAGCCTTGCCCTCATATGTCACTTGTCATTGCCTCCTTTTGCTAGTCGTTAACTTTTCACAAACATATAAGAGCAAGCTTGGGATGTGGACGACATGCCTTAAGTTGGTTCGCATGTGACATATTACCCTTTTCATGATGTAGCTTATCAAAAACATATGACTTGGCATAGGGCTTTCTGAGTAAGCTCTCATGTCCTCTTCTTCTACTTTAAAGAAATTGCTCATAGTAATGGTGTTCACAACCACTTTAAAGTGGGGGAATACATCACTAATCACATTTCATTGTGTGATTTCTTTCTTCTTGCAATGCATCCCTTTTCTTGGTGGAGTCATTGGGCTTGATTCCCTCCAAGAGCGTGATACTTCTTTTGACACATTCTTTCTTGGAAACATTAAGCCAAATGTTCCCTAAGATGAGACCTTGCATGAATTAAGCAAAATCCCTTTGAACATTCCTTGCACTACCTTGCATTTACAATGTTTATGAGTGTCAAGCATATGAATTTTTACTTACTTTATAGAGCTTGAAAATCATTTTCCTTTGTGGCACCTTATTAAAGTTACCAGGAGGTATAACTTTGGTATGGTAGAGCAAGAAGCCCATTCCAAGGCACAACATTCCCCATAGCAACCTATGTGTTTGTGAGTACATACCAACTAAGTGTATGTTTCCCACTTTTGGGCTTTCTCACTCAGTGAATAGCCAAGAGTTCCATCACCCAAGAGTGAGTATGCATTTTTCCTTTTTGGAAAAATAACCTATATCCTATCCACAACTACCTAGACAAACGGTTGAAGCTTGATCCACCTTTTTATTTTTGCTCTTCTACTTCTTTCCATTAAATGATTGTGTATCTTGTTTCACCTTGTATATGTCCTTTTGCACTCATATTGACATCACTTAGGATCTTAGATCCTGGGGGGTTGATCTCCTTCTTGATCTTTGTTATCCTAGACCATTTGCATGGGTATGATTGGAACTCTCTTGAATGTCTACTTTAGTGTGAGTTTGAAGCAAGTTCATCCTCTCACTAAACTGGGGGAATAATTGATGATAAATTGGACTTAATAAGGCCTTCATTTGGTATTGTGAGGTGTTTTTCACATCCACACTAGGTCTTGGACCCTTTTAAAGTGCATTTAATGATGTTTTGTAAAGGTGTTGTAAAGGACTTTCATGCTTTTCTAGACTTAATGAACCCATCTTCCCTTAATTCAACATTATAAAAAGTGTTTAATGACATTATCAAATCAATCTAGAAGGCTTGTAAAATAAACTTAATTTTATTCTCTAAGTGTTGTATTGTGTTTTACACATTCACATTGGTTCTTGTGTCTTTCTAGGTTGTTTGAACCTCATTTTAGTGTTGTAAAGTGTATTTAGTCACACTTTCACATTGATTTTTGTGTCCCAAGCCCTAATTGGCCTTCACATCATCATTAATAGGCCCCTATTACCCCATATTGTGCATCCTAATGCATAATATGATGAAATAACCAACAAAGTCATCATATAAACCTTATTTCCTTACTTCCTAGCGTCCTAGCTATCAAATAGGCCCGTATGGGAATAATTCGCCATTTGTGTCGAATAAATCCCTACTAGGTGGGATAGATTCATCCAACCTGATGAATGAGTCCTATTTGAACCTTTTTTACTTTTGAGTGGAAAATTTTGGAGTTTAAACTGTGTAAACTCATAAAAAATATCCTCATAATCATTTTTATCCATTGCATATTTCATTTGGATCATTTGCATAATCATTAAAATACCCCTTTATTAAACCATTTTCACCCATTACATAAATACATTTGCATAAGAATTTATAAGAATTTATTCATAACCATAATCCATTTACATAATCATTTAGTTGCTTATCCATTATTTATCCATTTTCATATTTCATTATCCCATTTCATAAATATTTATTGTTTCACTAATCATGAGAATATTCATAAATCATTTAACCATTTCATAAATCCATTAATTCATCCATTTGCATAAATCATTAATTTATCCATTGGCATTAATCATTAAAATACATTCATATATTCCATTAAATAATTTAAATTCATAAATCAACTTCCATGAAATTAACTCAAAATTGCACATTAAACTCATAAATCACTTCCATGGAATTAGCTCAAATTTACACATTTTGAGCTTCCAAACATGAATCATGGCATAAATCACTCCACTCATTTCTTGTTTCTCATTTTGACATTAGGAATTCATCTATAAAATCCTCCTCCTCACTTTTTGGGATAGACATTTTGATACACATTTTTTGATTTGACAAATAATTCTCAAATCCAATTCTACATAATCTCTTGTGCTTTTGCTATAAAAATATGAGACCAAAGACAAGATATTGTGGAAAAGGATGCCAATGGAGTTTGATTTATTTTGAAGGAATTTGTTTTGATTTTTCTTTAGTTTAGATTAGTTTGAATTTTGCATATGTTTTCATTTGAAAAGGATTTATTGATGTAATGTTGGAAATTATTTAAATCTGATTAAAGTTTCAATTAGCTTTTTCATTTTCAAAATCTACAAAATGGTGAACCCGAATTTTAATTTAAAATCGGATTTGATTCAGCAGTCTTGGATTGTGTGAGAACTATGGAAGAAGCTTGCTATTATCTCATATGAAATACTTTCACAAATTTTTACTTGGGTGCACAGGAAAATGTTTGATAAGTAATCTCAAATGTAATTTTCTGTAATAAATGAAGACTAAAGATGAATAAACATTTTTTTGCAATAGCCTTGAATGCATATGAGTAAATGAAGAATAATGTCAAACGTTTTTAAATTTTATGGAAATATTTGCTGCACTATTCACTTTTACCATTATACATGAAGAGACAATTGTAAAATCTGTTTTCATGGCATGATTTGAAATCACAAATAGCTGGGATAAATCTAACAGAGCTTTTGATGGTATTTTTGTGCTCATAAAATTAGCTTTTTTTGGTCTTTATGTGATACAAAGGCAGCAAAGGCATTTTAAGTCTTCAACAAAGGCATTTAATGTCTTCAACATTTACCATCTCAACAAATGTGTTTGATGTCTCCAGCATTCACCATCTCAGCAAAGGCATTTGATGTCTTGAGCATTTACCATCTCAACAAATGTGTTTGATGTCTTCAACATTCACCATCTCAACAAAGGAATTTGATGTCTTTAGCATTTACCATCTCAACAAATGTGTTTGATGTCTTCAGCATTCAACATCTCAAAAAAATCATTTGTGCATGTCCACAATTGTGGCATAATCATTGCCTCTAAATTTTTCAATTTGTTGCCCCCCTCTTTGTTTGTTGACTGTTTACCATTTTGGTTTCTAGCAGCCAATTTAGCTGATGCAGGAGCATCTAGTGGTGTGAGGGTAATCTTGCATCACCCAAAAAGATGATTTCCAATTTTCTTCATGTTGTTTTCTTTTTGTAGATTTTTTTGCATTTCTGGATACCCTTTTCGTCAAATAAGAGTTTCCAACTTTCAAAACTGATTTTCTGCTTTTTCTGCTCAACTGCTATTTTTAGCAGGTATGAATTTGAAGGCGTGGGAAGACAAAAATTTATGGGAAGGTTCAAGATGGAAAAATAAGCACTTTGATGAAATAATCAGGTAAAGATCATTCATAGTTTGAAAGTTATTCAAGTTCCAGTTTCTGGTTTTTGCCTTGAAAAACCTTCCGAGTCCAATTTGAGGCCCTAAACGGTTCTGGATGGGCCCAAAAATTTGTGGATCATTATGCATCATCTTTTTAAGAGCTTTCCGAAAAGGTATTATCATTGAAGATCCAACGGTCGGATTAAAAGTTATGGCTTCTAGAAGTTGGTGCATATTTTAGAAATGTGCTAATTTTCGAATGTGGATTTAAATTTGAATTTCAAATTGTAATTTTGGTGCCAAACTACCAAAAATTTTATCTCGAATGTTGTCTTTGGTTCCAAACTGAAATGAGTCTATTTATGGGCTAGTTTTTTTATTTTTGAGAACTTTTTGGGGAAAAGAAGTTTGCATGCTGTGAAAGGGGATCTGGGTAATTTTCTGTAAGTCTGTAATTTGCATGTATCACAAAGCTTGAGGATTTGCGATCCTCTACATGTAAGAGTTCCATATTTTAATAGAAAATATTATTCTCTATTTTGTGAGTGTATTTCTGTGTCTCGGGTTTGCTCCCTCATCAGGTGGTATTAGATCGGGTTTTCTTGAGTGTGTGGACAGACCGCCGATTGTGAGGTAGTTCGTACCAGGACCGTGGTTGTGGGTTCGAGGTATTCAAGATGCCTCCAAGAGTAATGCCTGATAGGCATGGTGGTGCCAGAGGTGGCAGAGGTGGAAAAAATGCTGGTGGAAGAGATCCATTGGTGGCCGAGGGTTTCAGAGCCCTCCAGAGACAAATTGATGTATTGCAGGAACAAATGAGAAGAGGGTTAGACCTGGGAAGGAGAGGAGAAAGCGAGGATGAAGAAAAGGTGGATGATATAGATGTAGAAGAGGAAGAATAAGCTATTGATCGAGATCAAATGCGGTTGATTAGGGCCATTTTGAAGATCGAAAAAAGACCCAAAATAGAAGTCTCCAGTTATTCTGGAAGTCTGAACCAGGAAGAGTTGATCGACTGGATCAACGAGCTAGAAGAGTACTTTGAGTATGAAGAAGTAGAGGACCTAGATCGGGTTAAGTTTTCAAAAATGAAGTTGAAGGGCCATGCCAATATTTGGTGGAAAGAGGTCTAGTTGGAGAGAAATCAAAGAGGAAAAGGAAAGATTAGTAGTTGGGATCACATGGTGGAGAAACTGAAGAAGCAATTCATACCAATGGACTATGAGTTAGATCTGCTGAAGAAATTCCAAGGGTTGAGGCAAGGAAGTAGATCTGTGAAAGAATACACTAAATATTTTCACAAGATGATCATCAGAATAGGCCATGCAGAGGCCAACAAGGAGAAGGTAGCCCGTTATCTTAATGGGTTACGACCGAGCATTCAAGAGGAGCTAAGCCTGGTTAGAATGATCACCATTGAGGATGCATACCAGTTTTCTCTTAAAGTTGATGAGAAGCTGAACAAGAGATTTGATAGCAAGAAAAAAGGCCGAGGAGGTCAAAGTGGAAGAGGTAGTGGAAGATCTTCTGCGAGCCGAAATGAGGATGAAAGGAAAAATGAAGATGTGGGTACCAGTCGAGGTCAAAAGAATGATAACTTCTACCACCCTTGTGATCAAAACAGTGGCGATCAAAGGGGTAGAGGATGAGGTGGTTTCAGAGGAACCTATTTCCATTGTGGTGAAGAAGGGCATCAATCCTATGAATGTCCACAACACCAAGGAAGGACGGACAAAAGACCAAAAGGTCATGGAAGGGTTGCTCATGCAGATGAGGATGCTCAATCTGAGCATTCAAATGATGTTGAAAGGGGGGAAGCCCTAGTGGTTAGAAGAGCCCTAGTGACTAAAAAGAAGGAGCCAGAACAGAGGAAGAATCTGTTCTGCACAAGGTGCAAGTGTGAAGACAAATGCTGTGAAGTCATTATTGATAGTGGGAGTACCGATAATTTAGTGTCAGAAGAGATGGTTACGAAGTTGAAACTGAAAAAGGAAAGGCATCCACACCCATATCGGATTGTCTGGTTGCAGAAGGACCACAAAGTTCTAGTCAATGAGCAGTGCCTAGTGAAGTTCAAGATTGGAAGCTATCGTGATGAGGTACTATGTGATATCATCCCCATGGATGCATGTCACATGTTGTTGGGGAGGTTGTGGCAGTTTGATAGGTGAGTTGTACATGATGGCCATGCAAACACTTATTCCCTAATGAAGGATGGAATCCGCCATAAGTTGAAACCCCTGAAGAAGGATGAAGAAAAGGTATGCAGTAGTGCTAGAATTTGTTTTGTTGATGGAAGGAAATTTTTAGAAGGCATGAAGCATGAGCGTGTGTGTTATGCATTGATTCCTAGAATGGATAAGGAAGGTAGTGAGAAGGTACCAGTAGAAGTTTCTGGACTATTGGATGAGTTTCAGGAGATTATTTCTGATAATGTACTTGAGGGTTTACCACCAATGAGGAAGATCAGTCATCAGATTGACTTGACCCCTAGAGCCAGTTTGCCAAATAAGGCAGCTCATAGAATGACTCCTGCAAAAAATGAGAAGTTGAACATACAATTTCAGGATTTGTTAAGAAAGGGTTTGATTCGAGAGAGTCTAAGCCCATGTGTAGTACCTATTGTACTAGCACCAAAGAAGGATGGGGAGTGGAGGATGTGTATAGACTCCAGAGCCATAAATAAGATAACAATCAAGTACAGATTTCCCTTGCCAAGGATGGATGACCTGATGGACTGTTTGAGTGGATCACAGTACTTCACAAACATTGATCTGAAGAGCAGATATCACCAGATCCAGATTCGTGAGGGAGATGAATGGAAGACTGCCTTCAAGACCAAAGAGGGCATGTACAAGTGGTTAGTCATGCCCTTTGGGCTAACCAATGCACCGAACACATTCATGCGGCTCATGAATGAGGTACTGAAAGAGTTTTTGGGAAATTTTGTTATTGTTTACTTAGATGATATTTTAATATTTAGTAAGTCCCTAGGTGAGAATTTGATGCATATTCGTAGATTCTTTGAAAAGTTGAGAGAAGAGAAATTGTTGATTAATCTGAAGAAGTGTAGTTTTGTGAAGGAGCTAGTGTACTTGGGGTTTGTTGTCTCGGTAGAAGGTCCCAAAATGGACCCAGAGAAGGTGAAGGCTATTCTGAAATGGCCTACCCCAAGAACAACTACTGAGGTGAGATCTTTCCATGGTTTGGCCAGTTTTTATAGAAACTTCATTAGAAACTTCAGTAGTATTTGTGCACCCCTGACTGAAACAATGAGAGGGGATAGAAAAGAGTTCAAGTGGAGCACTGGAGTAGCAAAGAGCTTTAGTTTGTTGAAGCAGAAGGTGACAAAGCAACCAATTTTAACCCTCCCAGATTTTAATAAGGTGTTTCAGGTGGATTGTGATGCCAGTGGTTGTGCCATTGGAGCAGTGATGAGCCAAGAAGGTAAGCCCATTGCCTATTTTAGTGAAAAGTTAAATGATGCAAAGAGAAATTTTTATGTATATGATCAAGAATTTTATGCAATAGTTCAAGCATTAAAGAAATGGAGACATTATCTATTGCCCAAGGAATTTGTTTTGTTTACTGATCATTAAGCATTACAGTATCTAAGTAGTCAGGGAAAATTAAATTAGAGGCATATGAAATGGGTAGAATTTTTGCAAAGTTACACTTTTGTCTTAAAGCATAGGAGTGGCAAGTCGAATAGGGTTGCAGATGCCTTAAGTAGGAGGTAGACATTGTTGACAGAGATGCAGATTGAAGTGGTTGGGTTCAATGAACTCAAGACATTGTATCCTGAAGATCCTGGTTTTGCAGAAGCTTGGAAAGCTTGCAAAGAGCCTCTTACAGTTGATAGGATGAATTGGTTGGATTTCATAATCCAGGTTGGCATGTTGTTTAAGGGAAGCCAATTGCGTATTCCAAGGAGTTCCATGAGGGAGAACCTGATAAAGGAGAAGCACAGTGGAGGAATGGCAGGACATTTTGGTCGGGATAGGACCATTTCCATTATCAGTGAGCATTATTATTGGCCTTAGTTATCACAGGATGTGAAGAAGTTTGTGCAAATTTGTAGGGTGTGTCAGATGGCTAAAGGAGTTAGCCAGAATACTGGGTTGTATCAGCCCTTTCCTGTACCAGAGAGGCCATGGGAGGATATAAGTATGGACTTTGTTCTTGGTTTGCCAAGGACACAGAGAGGGAATGACTAGGTATTTGTGGTAGTTGATAGGTTTTCAAAGATGGCACATTTCATCCCATGCCAGAAGACCCATGATGCAGTCCACATTGCTGACTTGTTCTTCAGAGAAGTGGTGAGACTACATGGTCTGCCAAAAAGTATAGTCTCAGATCATGATACCAAGTTGTGGGATACTTTTGGAGGACCTTATGGAAAAATTTGAAGATAGAGTTGAAGTTCATTCTACACACCATCCAAAAACTAATGGGCAGATTGAGGTTGTGAACAGAAGTCTAGGTAACATACTGAGATGCTTGGTAGGAGATAAACCCAAGGGATGGGACTTGATCTTACCCTAGGCAGAATTTTCTTACAACAGTTCTATCAATAGAAGCACTAGTAGATCACCATTCTAGATTGTGTATGGAGGCAGTCCCAAGACCGCTCCAAAACTAAGAAAGATGGACCAAGAGAAGAAGACAAGTGCCGAAGCTGAAGACTTTGCAGAGCACATCAAAAATATACATGAGAATGTTAGAGAACATATTAAAAAGATGAATATGCAGTATAAGGCTAAGGCAGATCAAAAGAGGAGGTATAAGGAGTTTCAGATTGGTGATGAAGTGATGGTCCACTTGAGGAAAGAAAGGTTTCCACTGGGAACCTATAACAAATTGAAGATGAAGAAGATTGGTCCTTGTAAAATTTTGAAGAGGCATGATTCAGAGAATGCATATGAGGTAGACTTTCCAGATGGATTCAACATTTCCCCTGTGTTCAATATTTTAGATCTGACAGAGTATCATGAAGGTGGCACAGAGGAAACACCAACAATGGAATTGTTTGGCATTCCAGCACCTACTTCAGAGAAGGAGAAGATTGAAGAAATCCTAGATAGCCGTGTGGGAAGGAGTACTAGAAACAGGCAGTATGAAGAATATTTGGTAAAATGGAAAGGAAGGCCTGTGGAAGATTCTTCTTGGTTGTCTAAGGCAGAGGTTGATCATTTGGGTTTTCCTCAACCATCTGAGACGTGACGGGGTCACTTCACAAATTACCCTGGGTGTCTGATGCAGGAGCATCCAGTGGTGTGAGGGAAATCTTGTATCACCCAAAAAGATGATTTTCATTTTTCTTCATGTTCTCTTTTTGTAGATTTTTTTGCATTTCTGGATACTCTTTTCGTCAAATAAGAGTTTCCAACTTTCAAAACTGCTTTTTTGCTTTTTCTGCTCAACTGCTATTTTTAGCAGGTATGAATTTGAAGGCGTGGGAAGACAAAAATTTATGGGAAGGTTTAGGATGGAAAAATAAGCACTTTGATGAAAGAATCAGGTAAAGATCATTCATGGTTTGAAAGTTATTCAAGTTCCAGTTTTTGGTTTTTGCCCTAAAAAACCTTTCGAGTCCAATTTGAGGCCCTAAACAGTTCCGGATGGGCCCGAAAATTTGTGGATCACTAAAGTAGGCCCATAGGCCTTCTACTTTGGGGAGGATCATCTTTTTGAGAGCTTTCTGAAAAGGTATTATTATTGAAGATCCAACGGTCGGATAAAAAGTTATGGCTTTCGGAAGTTGGTGCATATTTTAGAAATGTGCTAATTTTTGAATGTGGATTTAAATTTGAATTTGAAATTGTAATTTTGGTGCCAAACCACCAAAAATATTATCTTGAATGTTTTCTTTGGTTCCAAACCAAAATGAGTCTATTTATGGGCTAGTTTCTGATTTTTGAGAACTTTTTGGGGAAAAGAAGTTTGCATGCTGTGAAAGGGGATCTGGGTAATTTTCTGTAAGTCTGTAATTTGCATGTATCATAGAGCTCGAGGATTTGTGATCCAATGCATGTAAGAGTTCCATATTTTAATAGAAAATATTATTCTCTATTTTGTGAGTGTATTTCTGTGTCTCGGGTTTGCTCCCTCGTCACTAGCTTATGTCAATTTTGATTAAATTAGTATTCAATTTAGTTTAGTTTTAATTTGATTTTTAATTTAGCTTTAATTTAGTTTTAGATTTAATGTAATTTAGACTAATTTTAGATTTAACTTAGTTTGCATTTAACTTAGATTTAATTTTAAATTTGGACTTAGTTCATTTTTAATCTAGATTTAGCTTTTAATTTAGATTCAACTTTTAGTTTAGATTTAAATTTAAATTTAGATTTTAACTTTTAATTCAAATTTTAACTTTTAATTTTTAATTTAGCTTTACCTTTCAAATTAGATTTATCTTTTTCTTTTAATGTAGCTTTTAGTTTTTAGTTTTGATTTAGATTTTAATTTAGATATACTTTCTAACTTATATTTATCCTTTTTAACTTACATTTACTTTCTAATTTATACTTAATTTAGAATGTAGATTTAATTTCATTTAGAATTGATTTAGTTTAGATTTAATTTAATTCTAATTTAGATTAGTTTTTCTAATTTAGATTAGTTTTTAATTTAAATTAGTTTTTAATTTAGATTAGTTTTTTAATTTAGATTAGTTTTTAATTTATATTAAACTTTAATTCTAGATTAATTTTTAATTTAGATTAACTTTTAATTTTAGATTATATTTTAATCTAGATTAAGTTTCTTAATTTAATGTATTTTTCTATCATAGTTTATTTGTTGTCTCGGGGGCTAATTGTTTATTTTATCTTTTGTAGGTTCGCATGTTAGAGATTTGAAAAGCTAAAAACATAAACACACATTTTCCAAAGACAAAATCAGAAACTACTAATGACATTTGGTGTGAAGGCTTGATTTTGAAATTGATTTCCTTTTTAGATTAGATAACATTTCATTTGGTGCTTAAAAAGAACCCTGTCTTTCATGTTTGGTGCGCTTGCACATTTTGTGTTACCAGATCCAGTGTGTACATATCCAATCCCCTTGCGCACTTATGCTATCTTGGGTGACGAGAAATACACATTGGTCTTTTTTTTTTAGGAGAGGCTTCCTTGGGGATTTCATCACCTCAGGGTTTGACCTTGAGCACATTTTTTGGTGGGCTATATCAAAGGGGGGAGAATGAAAGTTGTACCCCAAGGAGTGGCTAGCGTCATTGGAAGCCAAGTCACGAGACCCTCGGTCCACCAAGACTTGCTAGTGATGGGAGTGGGAGTGGGCCTCCCAGTTCTTAGGCTATTATAGATAGGCTTTGTTTTCACAGATTCCCTTACTAGACACCTCTTGTTTTAGAAGCCGAAAACCCTTCTATTTTCTAGTGCAACAACGGTCGTTGCTAAGGCATACACATTCTCACAGTTCTTAGTAGAGGTGAAGAGCCTATCATGGGATATTTATGAGTGTTTGAAGCTTGGTTGACCCAGAGAAGTGAGTTTCATGGAGGGGAGCCAGTGTGACCAAGCTTCTAAGTCACCCAATAAGAATAAGTGCAACTGGGGAAACCCACGTGGAATCTAGTAAATATTGTCCTTTCCAACCTTAGGATTTGTGCTTGTATTGCTAAAATAAAACAACATTCATGATTGAAAATAAACTCAATTTTTTTTTTCTATTATGTCTTGCGTGTGTGTATTCAAAACAATGTCCAAAGAAATCAAACATCACACCAAAATCTAATAACATTTCAACTTTGACACAAACTAAGCCAACATTTTCCAAACAAGCTATTTAAACCAAGGATTTTCTCACTTCATTTCCCATCATTCCATCACATCCATTTAGCTTAGTTGCATCACTTAAAAAAAATTAGGTTGCATACACCTTTTGAAAACTTTGAAATAGGGAAACTTTCCATATCTTGTCATAGGCCCATTGTTATAAAGAAAAAATTATCATTGACCTTATTGCTTTTCATATCAATCCTTGTCATTTTGGTGTAACCTTTAAACTCATCAATCTAGTTTAAGGCTCGCCTTGTAAAATATGTCACTTGTCATCCACTCTCCTTGATGTCATTGATAATTTCATTTGGAAACATTGGACTATCTTAAGTTGGCTAATAACTCCTTAAGTTTCACAGCAAAGGTGCATAGTTCATATCATAGCCATCTCAACTACATGTCATATTTTTCATAACGCTTTGCATTAACATCATTCTCCTTTTAGACTCGGTCATACTTTATATTATAGTGACATTGCCATTACCTCATTTAGGCATTCTCCAAATACCAAAAATACCAAAAACAAAAAAATAGTTGCATTACATTTAGGCATATCTTATTCCAAAAATACCAAAAACATAGTCTTAGTCTCGTATCATTTGCATTCCCCATTTTGAGAAAATCTTCTTATGGTTGAAACTAGATTGCAAAAGCAATGTAAGGCCATGGATTTCTTTCATGATGATGAGGACATTTACAACTACACTACCACTTTAAATCTTGGCAACACATCTAATGATCCACATGATAACACTTTTGGAACACAAGACAACACAAATGAGACCTTCATCTCACTAGCAACCAAAGATAATAGACCTTTTTGAAAAATTCCTCATTAGGGATAAAGATGGAAATGTATACATGGAAGAGCTAGAGGCCGCTGCTCAAAATCCTAATGTTACCTCTATAGTGGATGAAATTTTCATGCTAGACCCTCAAATATTCTTGGCTAAGATATTGCATGAAGGAGTCAAATTACCCCAAGGATTTGATGTTGATACCTTATGTGTTGCAATGCCACCAAAAGACAACACACAGATAAGCCAAGGACAATCTTCACCACAACTTATAGTTTCCATACGTATTGTAGAAGCAAGCCAAAATACTACAACCATCAACACCTCATTTATCCCAACAACACAATCTATGACACAGTCCATGACACAAACTCCATCACAACCATTATTCACAATGCAACCCTTGGGCTCAACATTTACTTCCTTTGGGTGCTCATCTCAAACCATTGGGATATCCGCATCCAACATCCTTGGTAAACCTAATCCAAGAAGCGTTCTTATCCAAGGATCTCAATCAACCACAAATGCAATGTCACAAGGTCCTCTTGTCAATAACAACACCTTACAAGGGAAAAACATGAACATTCCATCTAGCCAAAACATAAACATTTCACATGGCTATAACCCATTTCAACAAGGACAAGGATCACAAACGTCACAAACATCAAACCCTTTCAACATACCATATGGATCCTCTTTTGGACACCAAAATCCATATGGAAAAATACAATACAACATGGCCACTTCACACATTCCAACATATACATCACACATTCATACCTATGGACATGGTCAAAATCCATCTTCCATGCACCACATGTCATCTCAGCATAATGCAAACATTGGACCTCAACATAATGTCACACAATTTAACCTTATAATAGATGCCTTGACTTCTCAAGTGGCTACTTTACAAAAAAAATGGAAGGAATGCAACTATCAAACAAAAAACATACAGGTCACATGATTTACATCCATATCCATATGATCCTAGCATTTACATGCCACCTTTCCCTCAAGGGTACATCATACCTAAATTCACTATTTATATAAGGGAAAGATAAATATACTTGAACACATAAGGGAATTTACCACAACATGTGTATATGTGGCCTTTAAACACACTTACTTGATGAGACTGTTTCCTAGAAGTCTTGTTGGTCCTGCACTTGAATGGTTCACATTACTACCTAAAGGATCTGTAAAATCATGGGATGACTTAGCCAACAAGTTCATGGAAAACTATGCTTATAACATTTAGAATGATATCAAAATAGCCACCCTATGACACATGACACAAGATGAGGGTGAAATTTTCATTAAATCTTTCCAGAGATGGTGTAGCATGGCAAGTTGATGTCCTATTGAAATTCCTGAAAAAACAAAAAGTTGACATGTTTGTCGAGAGTCTCAATCTTAATTAAAACATTGAATACAAGTACATTGTTGTACAAAATTTTATACTTGGTAGAAAAGGTGTGGCAGTGGAAAAGTATTAATTACACATTCATACATGGCAATAAAAGTACACAATAGACTTCCTCCAATGACAAAGGTAAATATTGGGCAAGAAACAAACATGTGACTAATGACAATGTTGTCGATGCAAAGGTGGTCAATAGGAATGGTCTCATTCTGACACTTTGAGGACCTCAGATATGAAACAATCCATCACACATCCCCACACCAATGGAAAATAAAATCCAAAACAACCAAGAAAGAGGTCTCGTAAGAAAATACCCACGAAGAAAATTCACTACTTTAACATAACCCATTGAATTCATCCTAAAGAAGCTAGTACAATAAAATGGCATACAGCTCCAAGAGCCCAAACCATATGATCCAAGACAATTCAAACTCTCTTGGTGAGATGACAATGCCTTCTATAACTAACATCAGATCAAAGGGCATAAGACCTCGTCATATAATCAATTGAAGAACTTAATTCAAGACCTAATTGAAAATGGTATTCTAGAGGTTGAGGGACAACAACAAACTTCCAATAAAGACCACACAATTTTCAAGAATCCATTGCAAGATCATGGAAAAGCCTCTAGTTCAGGTCAAAAGACAAACAATCATGCCAATTACACCAATGCCTATTTGGACTACAAAATTATTAACCATCTTCGAGCAGCTAACAATCATGTTAACACAATCACCATTAAGAAACAACCTGAAATTACCGTTACCACTCGTAGAGCTAAGATTACTATATCCAGTCCTCTGCCAAAGGAACCACAATCTAAAGCCCAATATAACCTTGTTATCAATTGGGTAAAACACCTACACAAATTTCCATCCTTGAGCTTCTGCGCATATCACCTGAACATAAAGTTATTCTTGATAAGGATCTAAAAGAAATATTTGTCCCTACTGACCTGGATGTCAGCCAATTTGAAGCCATGGTTAGATACTTGGACAAATCCCATCATGTCTCCTTTTCTGATAAAGATTACTCTACATCCAAGTCAAACCATAATGGCCCATTACACCTTGAGGTCTTCATCAATAAATGCAAGGTCAGACAAGTCCTAGTAGATGGCAAAGCTGGATTGAACATTTGCACTTTAAAACTAATGAAGGCATTGGGCCTATCTAAAAAATGTGTGGAAAGAACTAAGAGCATTGTTATCAAAGCCTATAATGATGAAGAACGTTCTTCTAAGGGCATTATCACACTACCTATCAAGGTTGGACCTGCAGTACTAGATACCACATTCCAAGTCCTAAATCTTGAATTACCATACAACCTACTCCTTGGCCGACCATGGATCCATGCCATGAAAGTTGTTCCATCCACATATTAACAATGTCTAAAGTTTCCTTATGAAGTCACTGAAATTACTATTGCACCAGACCCCTTTCAATATTGCAACAATCTAAAAGGAACTACTCAATTCCAAGTGTCTATCAACGAAGAGGCCTCATTATCTCACTACATTGATCCATCTTCATTGACCAAGTCATACACTCCATTTAATGTTCCATCAAACCCCAAGGTCCAATTTCTTGACATGGGATGTGGAGGATATCATATGGATAATTTACCAGTGAATGACAATGCCAATGCTACTAAAAAAGATCAAAATTCTAATGTTGATGTCAAGATAACTATAGAAGGAACACAAAAATATGGTCATGCTTGGATTGAAACCTTTTGGGACCTTGATGATACATCAGCTTTTGCCATATCTACTTCTCCTCAAGCTTTTCATATCTATGATAACCCCTTGTTTGACCAAGAAATATACGATAACTGACTCTTTAATCATGACCCCACTGAGGATATCCAATCATCATCCTTCCATCCAACCTACCCTAGGATAGGATATGAATCTCCTATTGTCACCTCTACTAAGTTATCTTTCCAAGTCATTAAGGATGTGCAAGCCTCCTTTGATGTTAACAATACTAAAAAGGATAGTCCAAAATATTCCATTGATGGCATCCCCACTCCCATTCATCTACTAAACATTCCTATCACTTCACCTAATTCCTCCATCTCATTCACATCCACTCACACCATATACATGGATCAACAATTTATAGCTCAAGAAAATAATAAAGGAAAATCTCCAATGGATGAGCTATCTTTAAAAGGAGATGAAAAATCAAAAGATATATATAGTGCAAATCAAAAGAAAATCAAGTCAAGTCCTCTAGCCAAAATAAAAAGCTATTGGACAAATCAAAAACAAAATAAGATCAAGATAAGCCCCCTAGCCAAAGTAAAAAGCTATCAAATAAAACAAAAATAAAAGTCAAAAATAAAAATGAGCAAAAGTCAATCTCCAAGTATGCCTCTCCATCAAAAATCATTGGGGGCATCTATCAAGGAAAAAAGTCAAACAAAGAGCTTATTGATCTGAGATCTCTATCCACGTCACTCTCACTCATACCATATACTTTGTTCCATCCATCCATGTTCACATATCCATCATATCCCTCCATTGGTGATGTCTTTCAATGCATCTTTGATGACAACCCCTTCTCATACTCTAACTCATTGGTTTCCCAAACTCCTTTTTGAATGAAGTCTGATGGCCCATGTAGTGTGCACATTAGGGATCCTACCATAGCCTCTTTCATCTGCCACATCTATCGTCCTTCATATTTTCCACTCGTAATCCTCATCCCGATCGGGTCCTTTCATCCAACACACTCAAGCACACAAGATCGGGGCATTTTCAAGGTAGTATATGGATCTAGAATTTACCAATTTTATGCCTAGATTTAGAGAGCTAGAGAAAAAGTCTTGAAAAAATACAAAAAAATGAGAAAAAGTCTTGAAAAAATACAAAAAAATGAGAAAAATTCCAAAAAAAATACAAAAAATGAGAAAAATTCCATAAAAAAAATAGAAAAAATGAGAAAAAGTCTTGAAAAAAAAAGAGAGAAAAAAGTAAAGAGAAAAATTTCTTCCAATGGTGAAAACCTGGTAAACAAGCACCCTGGATAAGTACCATGGTGAAAACCTGACAAACAGGTGCCATGAGTAGTCAATCTTCACTTCGTCATCTACTATCATTCTATCTGGTCTTTCACCTTGATTCATACTAAGGCCTTTACTTTCCATCATCTCCCATTTTACATCCATTATCAGGCCTTGTCATCCTTATCATGACTTCCAAACGGTTGGCGTCTTGCATCCTTCTCTTGCACTTGTCGTCCATAATAAACCTTGTCCCATCTCATCCTTATTGGTTTGTCTTATACCAAACTGAATAAACCTTGTCCCATCCCATCCCTATCGGTTTTCCTTATACCCAATTGGGGCAATATCCTTGACCTACATTGGATTTTACACTCATCATTGGAAGTCACTATGCTAAAAAAAGCCATAAAAATCATAAAATGTCCTAGAAAGAAAAGCCATAAAAATCATAAAATGTCTTGGAAAAATCCCTAAAAATCATAAAATGTCTTGAAAACAGCCATAAAAAAAAAAAAACATAAAATATCCTAAAAAAATCCAAAAAAAATCATAAAATGTCCTGAAAAAAGCCATAAAAATCATAAAAAGTCATGAAAATTTCCAAAAAAAATAAAAAATCTCAAAATCCAAAAAAATCAAAACATTTCAAAACCCAAAAACATTCGGATAATTTCCAAAAAATCCCAAAAATAGAGTGAAAGTCAGTCATGTCAGTCTTTTTCATTATTGAACTATGTTACCTTTGTGACTAGACGTAGGCAAGGCCATCTATCGATGTACCCATGAGGCATTAGGCCAATCCTTTAGGTTTGTCAAATAAACAATAAAATCATGATTCACTCCTTTTTCATCGAAACAAAGTCAAGGTTCATGTCGAACTATGAGGTCTTTGCACATTGCTATGTAGGCAAGGCCATCTATCGAAGAGCCCCCGAGACCCCCTAGGTGAGTCTTTTAGGGTTTGTTAGATCAATCAAAATAAATTAGACACTGTTAACTTAGATGTGGAATCATCATCTAAACTTCCAACACAAATCTTGAATCAACAAGACAAGCAATCCAACAAGTCTCCAAGTCAAATCGGTCATTTATTAAATCAATCTAACCAGTCAAATTGATCATAATTAATGGTCTTATATAGGATGTGTCCTTCTTGAAACCAGAACTTTTCATTATCCCATTTTTCATTTTCCTTATATAGGTAGTTGCATGATCGAAACTAGACTTGACGTCTTATACGATATGTTTCTTTTCCTAAGACCAAGCCTTGTAAAAATGGTCCATCCATCACTCACTTTGTCATTTAACACACTGGAAAACACCTATTGGAAAACAATGTGAATGACTATTGACCTTGTTGGTCTATTTTTTCTTATATTTTGTATTTTCTTCAGTCATGTTACTAGCCACCTCAAGGATGTCCCACGAAGAATTTAGAGGAGTGATGATGTCTCATGACTCATCTTTTATTTGATTGTTGTCTATGGTTTGTATTGACAAAAATACTGGGACAACTTTTCCCTAAGTATGAGTTAGGACATTCCTTGTTTGTGAATGTCCGTTTTACAGATGGATGACCTTGCACACCTTGGTTTATGTCATATTGTGATTTTTGTTGTCCATTTGTCATATTTTACCACTCTATGATGATAAATAACTATGACATGCACAAGAGGCTACATTGTCTCAAAGAGGGGAAAAATGTAGACTCATAAAAATGTCCTCATAATCATTTTTATCCATTGCATATTTCATTTGGATCATTTGCATAATCATTAAAATACCCCTTTCATTAAACCATTTTCACCCATTACATAAATACATTTGTATACACATATATAAGCATTTATTCATAACCATAATCCATTTACATAATCATTTAGTCACCTATCCATTATTTATCCATTTGCATATTTCATTATCCCATTTCATAAATATTTATTATTTCACTAATCATCAACATATTCATAAATCATTTAACCATTTCATAAATCCATTAATTCATCCATTTGCATAAATCATTAATTTATCCATTGGCATTAATCATTAAAATACATTCATATATTTCATTAAAAAATTTAAATTCATAAATCAACATCCATGAAATAAGCTCAAAATTGCACATTAAACTCATAAATCACTTCCATGGAGTTAGCTCAAATTTACACATTTTGAGCTTCCAAACATGAATCATGGCATAAATCACTCCACTCATTTCTCATTTCTCATTTTGACATTAGGCATTCATCTATAAAATCCTCCTTCTTCTCACTTTCTGGGATAGAAATTTTCATACACATTTTTTGATTTCACAAATAATTCTCAAATCGAATTCTACATCATCTCTTGTGCTTTTGATGTAAAAATATGAGAGAAAAGACAAGATATTGTGGAAAAGGATGCCAATGGAGTTTGATTTCTTTTGAAGGTGTGCCATAGAAAAAAAGGACCCTTTGCTTCACATGAGATTAATTCATGATTAATTGGACTTAATGAGGTCTTGATCTAGTGTTGTGAGGAATTTTATGCCTCCAGACTAGGTCTTGGACCCTTTCAATTCAAATAACTTGCTCTTAATGACGTCTTGTAAAGGTGTTGTAAAGTCTTGTAAAGGACTTTCACGCTTTTCTAGACTTAACAAACCTATTTATCCCTAATTCAACATTATAAAATGTGTTTAATAACATTATTACATCAATCTAGATTGTTCTTAACTTAAACTTAATGTTAAACTATTGTTGTAAGGTGTCTTGCACATTCACATTGGTTTTTGTGCCTTTCTAGGCTATGTGGACCTCATTTTATTGTTGTAAAGTGTATTTAATCACACTTTCACATTTATTTATGTGTCCCAAGCCCTATTTGACATTTATATCATCAATAATAGGCCTTAATTAACCCATATTGTGCATCCTGAGGCATAATTTGATCAAATAACCAACATAGTCATCATATAAGCCTAATTTTCTTACTTCTTAGCATTCCAGTTAGTAAAAATGGCCCCTATTGGACCCATACACCATTAGTGGTGAATTAGTCCCATCTAGGTGGGACCCATTTTCCGTTAGTGGTGAATGACTCCCATTTGAGCCATTTTCGGGGTTTTGAGTGGAAAAAAATAGGTTTTAAGCTAATTTTTCTCCATGTCAACCTTAGGGATCCAATTAATGGGAAAATAAGGTTAATTTCCTATAAAATAACCTCTCTTAACTCATTTTTACATCCATTAATGCAATTCACATACATTCTTCATTATTCATCCACCAATCTTTCATCTCAAGTCAAGCAAGCTAGGGCTTTCATCAAGTTAGCTTCATAAGACATCCAAGGGAATATTATACATGTTTTGTTGCAAAATTTAAAGATAATTCATCATGGAAAGGTAATTTATTCCATTTTTTAATTCTTCATTCATTTCTTTCATCATTTTATTTTAATTACCTAAAAGGGCTTTGACTAAGGAAAACTCCCATTCCCTAACATTCAACATCCATCTCTAGTCTTGTATGTTTGTAGATTTAGGGCTCTTGAAAGCTTAGGAATCATTGAAGATCAAGTAGCAAGGTTACTAAAGTATTCTTCTCATTCATCAAGTCAAAATATCAACAAAAAACTATTTTCAAACCCGTAAATCAGAGTTTTAGAAGCGAATACCTATAGGGCATCAAAGTGCATATTAGAAGCTTCAGAATCCACTTATGAAAAATCAAAAATTCAAAATTGGACTCATTTTCCATGGGTGGTGAATGAGTCCCACCATAAGGCCAATTTTGAGTTTTCTGCATTTTTTAGTACCCTTTTGTTAGAAATGGGTTTCAACATAGTTTACCAATACTAAGATTGATTCACCCAGAATGGTGAATGAGTCCCACTAGGGCTAAATTTCAGCATCAACAGCATTCTAGAAGTCATTTCTATTCCTCTTCCATGTCTCAGGTGCACACTTTCAATTTCATTCATTTATGTTAAGTTTTGCATTCATTTCTAGTTCATTGTTGCATTACACAATGTGTTTTCAAACATCACTTGTTTCTTAGGACGTGCATTCATATTCAATCAATTTCATAGATTAATTGCACTTAGATCACTTAATTTATCCATTATAATATCACACACATCTTAATTTGAGTGAACTCCCTAAATTTTGGGTGAGGGATCTATCTATTTTCATTAGGTGAAAGACCCTAATTGAGTAAAAGAGACATAGTATTCCTTATCCCTAAAAATCTATGGTTCATTTTGGTGAACCTACCTTTCAAACACTTTCTTATCTGATTTTGGAGTATTTCATCATAGATCTAGTTTGCATTAGGGTTTGCATGATTCATTTGCATGCTAGGTGTTAAATTTTGCCTCCATAAAAAGTGCATAATAAGTTACATTGTTGCATCTTTAATCATTTAAAAGTTCTAAAATTCTGCATCCTTAACATAGGTCTACATCTTAGCATTCTAAAAAAAAAAAATCAGACAAAAAACTCTAAAAATTCTAATAAAAGTCCATATTGGGACTCAATCGCCACCCTGGGCGAATCAATCTCTTTTCACCCCTAAAATAGCATTGTTCTGAACTCATAAATTTTTTTTTATCCTTTGGTTTGGTTGCTGAACTTGTATATATGAATTAGTTACATTTATGCAGCATGCATTTCACTAGATCTCACTTAAAATAACTCATTTTATGCATTGTTTCATTTTGCATTTACATTTTTTTTCATCTCATTTTTCAATTGGTGCATACTGTAATTAGAACATTACCTTGCTTCATATCTGAAAATTGCATTTCCTTGCATCGCACTTTATTTATTTTCTCCTGTTAGTATGTGTTCTCTTAAAGAATTAAATGTTTCTAGCATAGCAAGTGGCTTTTATGATCCTATTTTTCATGAACATTATCTAGGACAACAAAGTAAAACATTTGATAAGCATTTTGCATACCCTCCTAGTACTTATTGGATTTACAAGAATAAAATAACACAAGAGGATGCAAGTTTATACAATCATGACCCTCCTACTTGTTCCTCTCCCAATACCTCTCCTACTAGTGATGAAGGTATTTTGGTGAAAGGAGCTACAAGCAATGTGAGTCTTGATTATCCCTCTCCTCTTTCACCTTTGGAAGACATTAGAAAACCAGAAGATGAAATCCTGCATACCTCCTTACCTAATCTCCATAACCATGACAATCAAACTTTTCCATCTCCTAATATCCCTCCTCAATGTCAAGAAGATAAGCTGGTATTAGAAGAAATTACTATCCAAAGTTATGAGAATCTTGACCCCACCTTCCCTAATGCTCCTCCCATTTGGGATAATTTATTTGAAAACCATAGTGTTCCTTCTCTTGGTGCTTCCCTCACTTGTGATGAAGCTACTATACACACTTTAAACTTGGATGAACGTATTACAAGCTCTCCTAGTAGGGTAGACAACATAGCACAAGAGACTGAGACCTTAATAAAAATTGACATTCAACTAACACCTTCTCCTAATCATTTCCCTCTTGCAACTCCCATCATTGATCATTCCTCTATTAGTGATGAAGTCCTTTTGAAAGAACCTATCACTATTTTTCAAGAACATGTGGCTTGTTCTTCTCCTAAATGCTCTACTTCTAGGGAGAATATCATGGGGCTAGAAAATGAAAACAATCATAAAGTGTCTTCCTTCCATAAACAAGTGGTTTTTGATTTCCCTTCATTAGAGCTACATCAAACTAAGACCGTTGAGGTTATGAATGCACAAGTGTCCATTAGACCCCCCTTGATCAATGGACCTCATACATACCCCATGGGACATCCAAACAAACCTAAACTCATTCTCTACCCACCTTCACATAAACAACAAACTCCAACCAAACCAAAACTCATCCTCTACCCACCTAACACCAACATATCACAACAATCTAGTAATGATACTATTGCTCATACATATAATACTCACAATAATCCGCAACCAGCACAACCAACACCAAGCCCTTTAGCTTTACCCAACCCACCTAGTGCTCCTCATTACATCCCATAAACAAAGGAATATGGTCTTATTGATAAATTGAAGAATACTCCTACAAAAATTTCCCTTTGGAATTTACTTCAAAACTCACCAAATTACAACACTATTCTTCAAATAGCCTTACAAAAAAATTTAGTTCCTCCTAGTACAAGTCCAAATGATGTGGAAATTTTAATCCATAACATGCATCTCAAAATTACTTTCCATCAACATGAGCTCCCCTCTTTGGATATGCAACAACAAAACGAAGCTTTCATGATAATCACCCAATACAAAAAAAAAGGCATAAAGAGAACTCTTATAGACAATGGCTCTTCTCTTAATGTGTGTAGTGTGATTCTCTTGGATAGGCTTGGAACTCATAGATCCACCATTCGACCTGACTCTCTATCTATTAAGGGATTTGACAACGTTGCAAAGAATTTGCTTAGGGTAAACATTATGCCTCTTGTAGTTTGAGTAGTCACCTTAAATACACCAATCTATGTCATGCCTTATGACAATTCATGTAATCTTATCTTAGGTAGATAGTGGATTCATGCCCTGCATGGTGTGCCCTCCACTATTCATCGCAAAATGAAATACATTTACAATAACAAATTATACACCATTGACACTGACCCTGAGCCTTATAATATTTTACAACTTTCCAAAACCAAAGAGAACCCCTTGAACACATTAACACCAACCATACAAATAGAACCTATAGAACAAAACAAAAACATTGAAAATCACACAACATTATCCGAAGATGATTGGGGTTCCTTGGATTTTGAGCATGACTTCATGGGTGAATACAAAACCATCCACAAAGATTCAAAAATGGAAAATGAAACAACAACCATATCAACACCAACTTTGAAAGACCTTTCGAAAGCATCCACCTCAACCACTTTAGACAAAGAAGAAAACTACACAACACCCTTTGATTAACACAATAACGAATAGCCACCCGATCCAAAAGCCATGTAAAAGCTTTATGGAAAAGGTTATGAGTTTATGAAATAGCTTGGATATAATGGAAAAGGATGTGGTTCTAATGAAAAAGGTATCTGTAACCCTATAGATCCCCTCACACAACAAAAAACTCATGTTCTTGGTTATTGTCCCGTAATCAAGATTGCTAAACCGCCACCCTCCATCAATAATATCATGAAACACCTCACTACACCATCCTTAACATCTTGTGGTCTTGACCATCATCCTTCATCCAGTATGAAACACATGACTACACCTTTGCTTAATGTCAATGTCATCTCATAAAATGTTCATGATTTGAATTAATTAGATTTTAAACCTTCCTTTAATGGAAAGAATAAAATCTTGCAATCTAGTGACACTTGTGAAGGTATGACATACTACTAAGCAAAATGTATCTTTGAACCACACTACAAGACAATCTTCCACCCTTGATCAAGAGGGTATTTTATCCAGTCTTCTCCACCATAATTTGATCACCCTCCCTCCTATAACTTGAAAGAAATGTTATGATAAGACTTACTTTTGTGCATTTCATAGAGTTCATAGTCATTCCACCAATGAATGTCATGCTTTGAGTCATAAAATCCAACATTTTTAAGAGTTTGGTATGCTTGCCGATGTGGGGGCATCTAATTCCTTTAATTTCTATTTATTTTCACTCTAGCATGCATTCCATCACTCATTTTGGCTCACCTTTGTCCTTCACTAAGTGGGGGAAGGGGTTTGATAGCCTTGTTCTCCTATGTCATTTGTGGTTGCCTCCTTTGGGCTAGTCGTTAACTTTTCATGAATACATAAAAGAAAGCTTGAGATGTGGACGACAAGCCTTAAGTTGGCTCGCATATGACATACTTCTCTCTCTTATGACATAGCTTAATAGAAACATATGACTTGGCATAGGGCTTTCTGAGTACACTCTCATGTCTTCTTCTTCTCTTCTACTTTAAAGCGATTGCTTTTAGTATGGGTGCTCGCAACTGCTTTAAAGTGGGTGCATACATCACCACTAACATTTCATTGTGTGATTTAATTTTTCTTGTTATTCCCTCTCTTGGAAGCATTTGGTACAATGTTGCCCAGGATGAGATCTTGCACTTATCCTCTCTTGGAGACATTGAGCATGATGTTCCCTAAGATGAGATCTTACACGAAAAAATCAAAATCCCTTTGAGAAAATCCTTACACTAATTTACATTAGCATTTTCTATGAGTGTCTTGCATATGAAGTTTTTCTTACCTCATGGAGCTTGAAAATAATTTTCCTTTATAGCACCTTATTAAAGTGATTAGCAGGAATAACTTTAATATGGTTGAGTGGGAAGCCCACCTAGTGGCATGAATTTTCCCCATAGCCACCTTTGTGTTTGTGAGTGCATACCAACTAGCATATTTATCTTAGTTCTTATTTTTGGGCTTTCTCACCACATGGATAGCTAGTTCTATGGCCCTAGAGTGAGTATATAGTTTTTCCTTTCTCACCCCACAGACAACTAAGAAGTTTTATCGGCCCATAGTGAGTACATATTTTTCTACCTTCTTTTTCTTTATATCTTGACTTTGCATGATATTGTATCATGGGGGCTTGACATACATGTGGATCTCTCCTGAATGGCTACTTTAGTGTGAGTTTGAAGTAAGTTCATCCTCTCACTAAAGTGTGGGATAAATGTGTTGTAGAAAAAAAGGACCCTTTGCTTGACATGAGATTAATTCATGATTAATTGTACTTAATGAGGTCTTAATCTAGTGTTGTGAGGAATTTTATGTGTCTACACTAGATCTTGGACCCTTGCAATTCAAATAACCTGCTCTTAATGGCATCCTGTAAAGGTGTTGTAAAGTCTTGTAAAGGACTTTCATGATTTTATAGACTTAAAAAACCTATTTCTCCCTAATTTAACATTATAAAATGTGTTTAATAACATTATTACATCAATCTAGAATGTTCTTAACTTAAACTTAATGTTAAACTAGTGTTGTAAGGTGTATTGCACATTCACATTGGTTTTTATGCCTTTCTAGGCTATGTCAACCTCATTTTAATGTTGTAAAGTGTATTTAATCACACTTTCACATTTATTTATGTGTCGCAATCCCTATTTTCCATTTACATCATCAATAATATGCCTTAATTAACCCATATTTTGCATCTTGGGGTATAATTTGATCAAATAACTAACATAGTCATCATATAAGCCTAATTTTCTTACTTCTCGGCATTCCAGCTAGAAAAAATGGCCCATGTTGGACCCATTCTCCATTAGTGGAAAATTAGTCCCATTTAGGTGGGACCCATTTGCCATTAGTGGTGAATGAGTCCCATTTGAGCCATTTTCGGGGTTTTGAGCAAAAAAAAAAAAGGTTTTAAGTTAATTTTTCTACATGTCGGCCTTAGGGATCTAATTAACAGGTAAATAAGGTAAATTTCCTATAAAATCACTTTTCTTAACTCATTTTTACATCCATTAACTCAATTCACATCCATTTTTCATTATTCATCCACCAATCTTTCATCTCAAGTCAAGCAAGCTAGGGCTTTCATCAAGTTAGCTTCTTAAGACATCCAAGGGTACACTATACATGTTTTGTTGTATAATTTCAAGATCATTCATCATGGAAAGGTAATTTATTCCATTGTTGCATGCTTCATTCATTTATTTCATCATTTTGGTTTAATTACCTAAAAGGGGTTTGACCAAGGCAAACCCCCATTCCCTAACATTCAACATCTCTCTCTTGTCTTATATGTTTGTAGATTTAGGACTCTTGAAAGCTTATGAATCATTGAAGATAAAGTTGCAAGGTTGCTAAATTATTCTCCTCATTTATCAAGTCAAAATATCAACAAAAATCCATTTTTCAGACTTGTAAATCAGAGTTTCAGAAGCGGACACCTATAGGGCATCAAAGTGAAGATTTGAAGCTTTATAAGCCTCTTTTGAAAAATAAAAAAATTCAAAAGTGGACTCATTCACCATGGGTGGAAAATGAGTCCCACCATAGGGCTAATTTTTAGTTTTTTTCATTTTTGAGTACTCTTTTGTCAGAAATGGGTTTCAGCACAGTTTACCAAAACTGGGACTGATTCACCCAAAATGGTGAATGAGTCCCACTAGGCATAAATTTCAGCATCAAAAACATTCCAAAAGTCATTTCTAGTCCTCTTCCATGTCTCTGGTTTACACTTTCAATCTCATTCATTTATTTCAAGTTTTGCATTCATTTCTAGTTCATTGTTGCATTACACAAAGTGTTTTTAAACATCACTTGTTTCTTAGATTTTGCATTCATATTTGATCAATTTCATGGCTTAATTGCACTTAGATTTCTTTATTTAGCCATTATAATATCACACATGTATCTTAATTTTAGTTAACTCCCTATATTTTGGGTCAGGGATCTATCTCTTTTCATTAGGTGAAAGACCCTAGGTAATTGAGTAAAAGAGACATAGTATTCCTTGTCCCTAAAAATCTATGGTTCATAAGACATTTTCTTTGATTTTGCATAAGTTTAGTTTGATGTTTTTGCACATTTTTTTAATCAAGAAAGACTCCATTGATGTCATGCTATAAATTTGATTTCAAGTTTATAGTTTAAATCAATTTGGCTTTTCAAATTTCAATATGCACATTAAGTTTTTTTTTCTTCATTTCGGCCTTAGGGATCCAATTAACGAGAAAATAAAGTGAATTTCCTATAAAATCAAGTCTCTAAACCCTAATTCACATCTCTTATCATTCATTCATCATCCATCTTCTCCTTCAATTCAAGCAAGCTAGGGTTTCATCATTCTAAGTCATCAAGATAGTTTCCAAAGACATTCAAGGGTAGAATCTTCCTCCATTGCTACATAAATTCAAGATCAAACATGATGGAAAGGTATTGATTTCATTGTTTCATGCTTCATTACATTCTTTCATCATTTTGGTTTAATTACCTACAAAGAGGTTTGACCAAGGAAAACCCCCATGCCCTAACATTCAACATTCCTCTTTCTCTTCTTGTGTGTTTGAAGATTTGGGAATCTTGGAAGCTTGAAAATCATTGAAGATAAATTTGTAAAGTTGTTCAAGTAATCTCTTCATTGGGTAAGGAAAAACCTCAACAAAAAGTCACCTTCAGACCCAAATTTGACAGTTTCAAAACCAAACACCTTGAGAGGCAGAAAGTGAAAACTGAAGGCTCCTATTTCCATCTTTGAATCTTAAAAAATTCAAAAGTGGACTCATTCGCCATGGGTAGTGAATAAGTTCCACTTCCAGACTTGATTTTGGATTTTTGCATTTTTGGATACCCATTTGTCTAAAACCGGCCCTAGAATAGTTTCCCAGAACTAGGACTAATTCGCCCAGAATGGCGAATGAGTCTCAGCAAGCCTAAAAATTAGGGTCAGCAGCATTTCAAAAGTCATTTCAAGACTCCAACAAGTTTACAAGTTCACTTCTTTAGTTTCATTCATTTTTGTTGTAGTTTACCTTCATTTCTAGTTGTTTTTGCATTACATAATGTGTTTTAAAAAAACTCTTCATTTCCTTAGTTTCCATTCATTAATCAATCAATTTTATCAATTTGTTACATCTAGTTGAACTGTATATTTTTGGGCACGAGGTTTATAGGCTTCTCTTGCACTCCTAGGATGTTTCACCTAAAAGGAGAGAGATAAAACCCACTCAAAAGTCTATGTGGTTCACTCAAGTTAAAATGTGTATGATGTTATTTAGGCTAAATGAGATGATCTAAATGCAAATAAGCTATGAAATTGATCAAATATAAATGCAAAACCTAAGAAACAAGTGATGTTTGAAAACACATTGTGTAATGAAAAAACACCTAGAAATGAATGCAAATTGTAATAGAACTTGATGAAACTCAAAGTGTGCACCTAGAATATGGATGGAGATTGAAAATGGATTCTGGAATGCTGCTAATGTTGATTTTTAGGCCCATTAAGACTCATTTTCCATTTTGGGTGAATTAGTCTCAATTCTACAAAATTGTTCTAAAACCTATTTTAGACAAAAGGGTATCTAAAAATGCAAAAAACCAAAAATGACTTGGAGTGGGACTCATTCACCACCCATGGAAAATGAGTCCAATTTTTAATTTTTGAATATTCAAGGCGGAATCTAGACCTCTCAGTCTACACTTTGATTCTTTATATGTATTTGCTTCTGAAACTTTGATTTCCAAACCTGAAAGTAAGTTCTTGTTGATATTTTGACTTGATTAATGGAGAGAAGACTTGAAAAACCTTGCGACTTGATTCTTAATGATTTCAAAGCTTCCAAGATGTCTAAATCTACAAACACACAAGACAAGAAAGAGAAATGTTGAATGTTAGGGCATGGAGATTTGTCTTGGTCAAACCCCTTTTAGGTAATTAAACCAAAATGATGAAAGAATGGAATGAAACATGCAATAATGGAATTGATTACCTTTCCATGATATTTGATCTTGAAATTATGTAGTAAAACATGAAGAATCTGCCCTTGAATGTCTAAAAATTGATCTCGAATGACTTGCAATGTTAAAACCCTAAGTTACTTGACTTGAGATGGAAGATTAGTGGATGAATAATGAAGAATGAATGTGATTTAGACTAAAAAGACTTATATTTATATGCAATTCATCTATTTCACTTGTTAATACCTGATCACAGGCTGACATGAAGTAAGATTAAAATTAAGTTTCACTTGTTTTCCTACTCAAAGGTCAAAATTGGGCCAAATGGGACTCGTTCATCACCCATGGTGAATGGGTCCCACTCGGATGGGATTGATTTACCATGGATGGAAAATGGATCCCACAGGGGCCATTTTGATAGGTAAGATGCTAGGAGATAAGGAAATAAGGTTTAAATTGTAACCTTGTCAGGTATTTTATCAAATTTTTCCTTAGGATGCACATTATGGGTTAATAGGGGCCTATTAGTGATGATGTAAAACCCAACTAGGGCTTGGGACATAGAAATCAATGTGAAAGTGTGATTAAATACACTTTACAACACTAAAATGAGGTCCACTTAGCCTAGGAAGGTGCAAGAACCAATGTGAATGTGTAAGACACATTACAACACTAGTATAAAATTAAGTTTAATTCACAAGCTTTCTAAATTAATGTGAAAAGGTTATTAAACACATTTTATAATGTTGAATTAGGGAGAAATAGGTTCGTTAAGTCTAGAAAAGTGTGAAAGTATCTTACAACACATTACAACATCTTTACAAGACATCAATAAAACTATGTTATTCAATTCGTAAGGGTCCAAAACCTAGTGTGGATGCATAAAATGCTTCACAACACCTTAATCAAGGCCTTGTTAATTCCAATTTATCATGAATTATTCCCATGTCAAGAAAGAGGTCCTTTTTTTTTCTACGACACACTAGTTCATTGCATTTAGGCTTAATCCAATCATACATACCTTAGTTTGAGTGAACCACCTAGATTTTTGGTGTGGGATCTGATGAGCCTAAAATATGCTCATAATTTGATGTTATGATAAACTTTTAAATGACTTTATTTTTGCTATTTCACAGTTGTTTAAACTTTGTTGAAACTTTTTGTGGGGATATCCTGTAGCAAGACACTTTTATATTTCTGCAGCCTATTGTGTTGACTTGATTGTATTTATTGCCCTGTTGACTCCCGAAAATGGCTGGTATATCGTATACATTTTTTGAATGGTGAAGTAGATTTAAAATGTGTGATTAATGAATAGTTATCATGTATGTGCCGAATGCCTTTTCTTGCGCGTCTGTTACCTTTTGTTTCGCAGGTTGTTGAAGAATGATCGAGTCAAGCGCAGCCGATCTCGGCCTTGCAGTAAAGTCCATTTCCTGCACGACTTTGAGGAAGCTCCGCCAAAGACTCTTTGACCAAAATCGATTTGGAAATATTTTTAATGATAAGTCAATCTGGAAAGAGTGGAGAGCTAGATTCTCTCTGAATTGGGTTGAACACATAAATTCATTTATGAAGTTTGTTCCTTGATTCAGGGATACACTTTACTTCCACGTCTTTCTTTGATGAAGTTAGTTAGTTAGTTGTTCCTCTGATTTAAAAATAAGATACTCCTCCTGCGCGAGAGAGTAGAGAATGAATAGAATGAGTAATAGATGATTTTTAGGGTAAGATAGAAACAGAGTAGCAGATATCATGTAAGAATTAGTATGATAATGAAAGACAGAATCTGTTTGACCAGAAACAGAGTTCGTTGTTAGTTTTCACATCAACAAAACAATGTATTTCATTATGTTTTCATGAATAAAGATCGATGAAGTTCTGAGTTCAGCATCTGTGTAATCAGTAGATTCTTGCTAAGGGGGCCCACTTAGTAAGTATCTGTAGTTAATTAGTTAGATGTTCTTTTCTGTTGATATCCAATTAGCTTTCATCTTTTGAAGTTTTTATACAAACTCAGTCTTACACTGCTCCTACAGCATAGAGAGTCCATCCCTGTGACTGTTCCTGCAGCATAAGGCCAGTTATTGGTTTGTGCTTCAGTCATAACTGTTACGGTTTCTATTTTAATCAAGCATAGTTGAGTTAAAGAATTCTGCATTACCATTCTGTAGCTTAGATAGAATTTCTTTCCAGTATGTATTTTTGCTAAGATTTGACCAAAGCAAATTCCTAGTGCATATATTTTGCTGCGCCATTTAAAGTCTACGTCCCTGGTTTGACAAGTAAATGAACGTCCACAGAGAGATATTAGTCACCTGTCGGAATGTCCAATTCCCAGGAAAGTTTTACTGTGATATTCATATCCTTTTGTGAGTGCGAGCCATTTTTGGCGCCGTTGCCGGGGATGGCGTCCAACTAGGAGTCTGACAAAGTCATTTTCAGCATTAGTTTAGTCTGTTAGTCAAAAAATTTCAAAATCTTTCAAGCCATTACTCACCGTATTGCATGCATAGAAGAAGAAGAGACGCACTGGGAAGGTTCCTCCCTGAAAATCTATTTATTGAACTACCATTTGACCCAGCTGATAACGAACCTGAGGAAAATCCATTTGCTCTGCTATTCCAGCACCCAAACATGGCAAATAATCCACCTAATAATCCACCTCCTGCATTTGAGTTTCCCATTGTTCCCCAACAAGATACTGACAATCTTAAAAACATCCCCTCTTCCTTGCTTCCAAAGTTTTATGGCCTGGTCACAGAAGACCCAAAAACCTTTCTATTTGAATTTGATGTCCTCTGTCGCAGTTATGACTACAACACAGACGCTCATAAACTGAAGCTATTTCCTTCCACTTTGAAGGAGGGAGCTCTCAAATGGTTCATGAGTCTGGGAAGAGCCATTGTAAATAGTTGGGCAGCCATGTAGACAAAATTCCTTGAAAAGTATAAGGAATATTGTAAGAGTGCCAGCAAAGGTGATGACATATTCTGAATTCAGCAGAAGGAGGATGAAAGTCTGGAAGATTATATTTCAAGGTTTTTGTTTTCATTAAAAAGAAACTCAAACCATACTCTTAAGAGGACTCTCAGAAATTACTTTTTCTAAGGGGAATCAGTGATACCTGTATTGACGCCTTGGACCTAATGGGAGGAGGTGATATAACTCAACTGCCTTGGGATGATATCCAGAAGATATGTCTTAACTACTCTCGAGCAATAGTTAAGAAAGGTCGAGGTCATCATGCTTCAGTGGGGAAGTCTTCTTCTGGTGGAGTTTCCCAGATGGAGATCACAAATCTGCTATCTGATTTCAAGCAGGACATCATTAATAATATGGCTACATAATTGGACACTATGCAAGCTCGAAAGAAACATGCAGAAGCTGAGGTAGTTTTGGCTGAGTTCTGTCCATACTGTAGACAAAAGAAGCGTGATTGCAGATGCAAGATGGTGGCTAATTTGGAAGCCAAACAACTGCCTACTGATTTCAAACCAGTGGAAGGTGATGATGATCAAGTGTTCTTTGTTGCACAAAGGAGACCATGGGCCCAAAGGCAAGGTATGCCTCAAGACCCTTTAACTTTTGGTAATCCCTATTCTAGCTATAATAACCAATGGCAACAAGCATATGGACCACCACCACCATGGAATCTGCCTCAACCAAGTTGGCCTAATTATCAAACTCCACAGTGGCAATCTCCTCAAGGAGGTTGGCAGCAGCCACAAGGGCAATGGACCCCACCTTCAAGAAATTGGCAACAAAATCTTCAATGGAGAGGTCCTCAACAATGGAAAAACCAGTCTCCTGGGTTCCTGCAGCCTCCGCAGCCACAACAACAGGCCCTTATGCCGCCTCCTGCAGCAACTACCACAAATCCTGGACCTCCAAAGCAAATGCCTATGCCTGCCCAGCCGTTGCCTAATCCCAGTAATAAGCAACAGCAACAACCTCAACAGCTTGTGTATATTTCTAAAGCCAACCAATATCAAGCTTATACCTTAAATGTTAATGACATCCATCTGAGGTCTGGAACTACTTTACCTACTCCCAAACCACCTCTGATTACAGAAATATCTGATTCACCCCTTGAAGAATCTAATGCACATGTTGTTTCCACTGAGCATATGCCTATACCCGATACAGTTTCTACGAACCTATTTTGCAGAGACAAGATAAACCACCTTTTCCTCAGAGGTTGCAAAGTACTGAATCTAAACTGATGGAAGAACCCACTTTTGACATTCTCGATCAGCTCAAAAATGTGCAAATTCAAATTCCTTTGTTTCAGGCTATTAAAGATGTTCCCATTTTTGGAAAAGCTATTAAAGAAGCATGTTTGAAGAAGCCTGGACGAAAGAAAAAGGATCCCCAAACAATTCATGTCTTAGGGAAATTGGCTGATATAATGTTGGGAAATGTAGTCATTCCAAAGTATATTGACCCTGGAAGCCCTGTAGTACAGATACATATAAATGGCCAAGTTGTAAAAAATGTTTTGATTTATTTAGGAGCTGCCATTAATGTGATGACAAAGCATACTATGGACTCCTTGAATATTTCAAACATTAGGTCTACACCGACAGTTCTGCAGCTTGCAGACAGCTCCACAGTCAAACCTGATGGGATGATCGAAGATGTAATTGTCACTCTTGAATCTTGGGAGTATCCTGCTAATTTCACAATATTATCAGTTAAGGCAACCTTAGGAGGGTATCGAGTTATTCTTGGTAGGCCATGGTTAGCAACTGCTGATGCTTTTATTGGATGTCGTTTTGGAGATATGACCATTTTTGATGGGCAGTCCACAAAGAAATTGGCTTTGTATCCGCCTGCTAAACCTCAAGCAGATTTGTCCCAACCTATTTGGCCAGATGTGGGAGAAGAAACTGAAGAAGCCAATTCTTTGGCTCAATTAATGATGCTTCAAAATGATCCATTCTCTCAACTTCAAAGTGAAGATGCTTTGCTTTTTCAAATTCTGCAATTCAATCTTGATGCAGATAGTTTATCTAATCCAAGTGACAGTCAGCATCAATGTTTCTTGCAGCAGCTAGATTCCGAGAGTTCATTGCCTAAACTTCTAACAATTTTTCATAACTTGCTTCCACAAGAGGTACAAACATTACCTGTTGATTCTATGAGTAATCTCATTAACTAAATAGAATTGTCTCCAGATCATTGTTTGAATGTTAATAGCAAGTTGTCTCAGTCTCAAGAGGCTGACTTATTAAAAATGCCACAAGAACAACATAAAGCTTTTGCATGGGAATATGGGGACATGCAAGGAATAGATCCTCGAGTTTGTACTCATAGGATATATATCAAAGAAGATTGTTTACCAGTTAGACAACCTCAGAGAAGAGTAAATCCAGCACTTAGAGAAATAATGAAAAATGAACTTCAAAAGTTGCTTGATGCTGGTTTTATTTACCCAATTTCTGACAGCCAATGGGTTTCTCCATTAGTCATTGTCCCCAAGAAAGGAGGAAAATGGAGAGTATGTGTAGATTACAGAGAGTTGAACAATGCCACTAAAAAAGATCACTTTCCATTACCTTTTGTAGACCAAGTACTAGATTCACTGTCTGGTAAAAGATATTTTTCCTTCTTAGATGGTTACAGTGGGTATAATTAGATAAAAATTGCCCCTGAAGATCAAGACAAGACCACTTTTACCTGTCCATGGGGGACATTTGCTTATTCGGTCTTGCCTTTTGGCTTATGCAATGCACCAGCAACATTTCAGAGAGCAGTAATTAGTATATTTGCTAATATATCTCATGAATGTATGGAGATTTATATGGATGATTTCACTACATATGGAGTCCAATTTGAAGAAGCACTGGTGAATTTAGAAAAAGTATTAAAAAGGTGTAGAGAGAAAAATTTGTTTCTAAACAGTGAAAAGTGTTTTCTAATGATGGAAGAAGGTATTTTTAGGTCATCATATTTCAAAGAATGGAATTCAGGTTGACCCTGCTAAAATTGAAGTTATTCAGAATTTACAAACTCCTGCAAAACAAAAAGATGTTAGAAGTTTTCTTGGTCATGCAGGGTATTATAGAAGGTTTATAAAAGACTTTAGTAAAATTGCCAGTCCACTTTATGCTTTGTTAACAAAAGATTCCTAATTTGAGTGGACCGAGGCCGCAAAAAATCCTTCCTGCAGCTAAAGGACTTGCTTACTAAAACCCCTGTTCTTCAAGGTCCAAAATGGAACCTGCCTTTTCACATACATGCTGATGCATCTGATTTTGGTATAGGAACAGTTTTAAGTCAAAAAGAAAATTCAATTGAGCATGCTATCTACTTTATCAGCAAAAACCTTCAAGGTCCTGAGCTCAACTATACTGTTACAGAAAAGGAATTGTTTGCAGTAGTGTATGCTTTGAATAAATTTAGGCATTATGTCACAGGTTATCAGATTTTCGTCCACACTGACCATGCAGCAATCAAGTACTTGATGAACAAACCTACCATTTCTGGTAGATTGGCACGATGGCTCCTGTTGTTACAAGAATTTGATATTACAATCATTGACAAACTAGGAAGAGCTAATGTTATAGCTGACTTTTTATCAAGACTTCAATCAGCTGTATCTGAGGAACATGAGGTCATTGATGATAGATTCCTAGATGAACACTTGTTTTCCATTGTTGCACATACACCCTGGTATGCAGACATTGCTAATTATCTGGCAGCAAACAGAATACCAGCTCATTTTTCCCCAAAAGAAAAGAAGTTGATAGAGAAAAGTTTCAACTTTACCTGGATTGCCAATTGTCTGTTCTATACTGGACCTGATCAAGTAATGCGAAGATGTGTAAGAGAAGATGAGACTTATGATATCTTGCATGCTTGCCATGATGAACCATGTGGGGGGCATTTTGCAGCAAAAAGAACAGCAATGAAAGTTCTTACAACAGGGTATTACTGGCCAACATTACACAAGGATGTTGTGGCCTATACAAGGAAGTGTGACAAATGCCAGCGTATGGGAAGACCAACTAAGTCAGATGAAATGCCACTATATCTGCAGGTAATAGTCACCCCTTTTGATAAATGGGGGATGGATTTTTGTGGGGCCAATTGATCCACCATCAAATGGAAAGTCATAAATTCTAGTTTGCACAGATTATGTCACAAAATGGGTCAAGGTAAAAGCTATGACCAATGCCCGAGATAACAAAGTTGCTAAATTTTTGTATGAACAAATTTTCACCAGATTTGGAGTTCTGAGAGAACTTGTAACTGATCAAGGAGCTTAGTTTACGTCAAATCTGATCACTACACTTATGAATGACTATAAGATCAAACATAGGAAATCCAGCCCTTATCATCCTCAAGCTAATGGTCAGGCCGAGGTAACAAACAGAGAAATTGAAGCGATCCTCACAAAGACAGTGCAGATTCATAAGAAAGACTGGAGTAATAGACTTCCTGAAGTAATTTGGGCTTACAGAACTACATGGAAAACAACAACTGGGTTTACACCTTTTGAGTTGCTCTATGGGAAAACAACTATGTTACCCATTGAATTTGAACATAAAACTTTGAGGAAAACTCTTCAACTCAACATGGACTTATCCGAAGCACAAAAGGACTGTCTCCTGCAGCTAAATGCTTTGGATGAAATGAGAAAAGCTGCCCTGCAGCATACAGAAGTAATCCAACAGCAGAGAAAGAAATGGCATGATCAGCACATCAAAACCAGAAAATTTTCTGCTGGAGATTGGGCTTTGTTATATGATTCCAGGTACCAAGAAAACCAGGGCAAACTCACAACACGCTGGCTTGGCCCCTATGAAGTTGAAAATGTGTTTGACAACGGAGTTGTGCAGCTGGTCACAATTGATCCAGTCCATTTCAAATTGCTCGTCAATGGCCACCGACTCCGACTGTACCATAAGCCAGTATCCAAGGAAGACTTCATGAAGCAGTTCATTCAGGTTCCTCCCGCTACTCTTCCTGCAGCTGAAGGCTCTAGCCTTTCTCCTGCAGCGTTCCCGTAATTTTCAAAAAGCATGCCCATAATAAAGGTTATTTTTTTACGAAAACCCTTTTTCTCCATCTTCATTTATCGCCCCCATCTCACTTCTTTACCTTCCATCCATCCATCCCATCCATTCATTTCATTCATATATTTCCTCTGCCCACATCACCCATCCACTTCATCCATTTGCATCAACCTTAATTAGGATATCTTTCCAACTTATCAATTCATGCAGCGCCATCATCTTTCTTCACAGGTACATGCAATTACTAAAGGTACGCCAGATCTTTTCTTATTGCATATTTGATTTATTTCATTCTATTCAATTACTGCTATGCATGTACCAGTCATCATTACCCGAGTCTCTACCTATTCTTTAGTACATGTGAGGACACATGTCATCTTTTAAGTAGGGGGCGGGGTAATCCATCGTTTGAAACCTGTCTTTTCACCGCTGCCATAACTGCAAAATAATCTTTCTTTAATATATTTCTGGTACTTTCCAAACGTGATTGCATGACCTTCTTTAATGCATCTTTTTCTTGCAAATTATGATTAAGACTGCTTGTTTAAAAAAGTTCATTTTTGGAAAAAAGAAAGAAATGTGGCGGCCTGACAGAGAAAAACCAGAACAAAAAGGGAAATAAAGAATTTGAATCTTCAGCAAGAAATTGAGTTTAGCTAGAAAAATTGCAAACATGAGTGGTCAGTTGGTGTGACATGAGCCTGTAGCTCATGAATTGTTGTTGCAAAACCCGCAGACAGTCCAAGCATTTAGCCTCTGTGGATGGTTAAATTATTTTATGAGTTTAAATGATTTTGATGAGGAGGCTGTGACAGAATTTTTGAGAACACTTTCTGAAGGGGAAGCCACTATATGGGGTCTAACAGTTGTTGCAACCGAAGACAGAATTGCTAAGGTAACCAGGCTCCCAGCCATTGGAGAAAACTTTTCTTCAGATGCTGCAGCTGCAAGGGCTGAATTTTCAATGCCTGCTGATGGACCTCTGGAAGTCTCCAAGCAAGGATGCAAGCGAGTGCCACTGCCTCTTCCATATTCAGAGTATGCCACTTATATAATAAGGTATTTCACCTGTGAAGGCCATTTTTTCTATCTGCATTCTCATCATTTTAAATTATTAAGCCATATAAGGCATGGGTTGGCTGTGAATGTTTCGAATTTCTTGTTAAAGTTTTTAGAGCAAAGTGCCCATGGAACTCAACAGGGGAAAGATAACTCTGTCACTCATCATGGCCTTATTAAATTACTGATTGAGCGCTCTTTGAGAGACGTCTCACCTCTCTCCTGGCAACAATTTGTTGCCCAAAAGAGTTTGCAACCCCGTAGGGTAATTACCCCATGACCTCAAAGAAAGAAGAAAGAAATTGCATCTACCAGTGGAACAGGGCAAGGGTCATCTACTCCTGTAGCACCCGATCCTGTAGCCGTCACAGCTGAATCCTCTGCTAGGGTACAAACTAGGTCTGCTACTAGGAGGGAGAAAGTAAAATCAAAGGCAGAAGGGTCCCCTGAATCTGACCCTCGTTCTCAGAAAAGGAAATGCTCCTCTCCTGCAGCACCTTCCCCTGCAGCAGTTTCTCCTATAGCAACAGCTGTTGATATTACCAGTTCACCGTCATCCTCTGGTAGGGTAGAGCCCCCTGAACAAACAAGAAAAAGAAAAGCTATTGGAACACCCCCTGCAGCCACATCATTACCGAGAAGGGTTTCCACAAGGAAACAATCTAGGACCTCCCCTGTTTCACCGCAACCTGAGGTGATTGTAATTTCAGAAGGGTCTGTTGAATCTGAACTTAATGTTTCTCAGAATGAATCTGAGAATGCTGCTCAGAGTTCGCTCGTTCCTGAAGAGGAACAAGTAGAGACAAAAGAAGCAGGGCATAATGGGCACGAGTTGCCAAATCTTGATGATCTGGCTAATGCTGCTATGCAATTCTCGGAGGAAGCACTGACTTCTCCACCGTAGCAACAAGAAGAATTTATCCTGCAGCAAGAACAAGAACAGGCTGAACAACTGAATGTGCCTAGTGAAACTGTATTTCACTCCACAATTTGCAAAGCCATTGTTGTGTATAGGAGGACCTTTTTAATTAAGTTTCTGGAATTTGTTAAAAATAATTGGGAAACAGTTACACTGCAAACTGTGACTTTTCGACACATTGCCCAGACTGACATGCAACAAAGTCTGTGGCAAGTAGAAAAGAAGAAATTGAAAAAGAAAATTGAAAGTCAGAAACAGGAAATTGCTGAGTTGAAAGCAAAAATGGATGAAATGTTAAAGGTAACTGGTCAAATTATGGAATGCAGACCGCCACCCAGAGTTTATGCTCTGTGCCTTAAAGAATAGTTTTTATGGTTTCAATTGATGAGAATTTCTAGAAACCAAGACCCTATAATTCATTCTGCCAAAGAATTTTATGAAGCATATCAAGCATCCCCTAACTAGTTAAGGAATTCTCTGTGTGAATTCTATTTGCATGACTTTTTAATACCATTTTAAACAGAATGGAATCCTCTTCTATACATTGGTGATATTCATTTGAGAGCATTTATGTCATGGGTAGCAAATGAGGTGAATTATGGCAGGCAGTGGGAAACGTATGAGGAAATTGAGAAAATAGAGCCTGTCCCATTATGCTCTCAAAGTTCAAACCCACATGCAATGTTGAAAGATTGGTTTTCTTTGACATATGGTATTAATAATGTTTCAGCCAGAGCGAAAATATTTGACATCAGAAAGCAAGTATATGATGAATTTCAGGCACAACAATATTCATTTTGGAGATTAGCATATACTAGAAATGAGAAAAGATGGGAAAAATTAACTGTTGGGTTAAGAAAGTCAGAACCACATGGTCCTCTAAACTTTACAGCTGCACTCAAATGAACCAGCAGATATATTCAATTGGGACTTCAAACAAGATTTGAACTGTGGCTGCCACTGACATTCAGACCCCCTATGCTAATGTGGCCCCTGTATCCTCATTAGGCTACAAAACTTAACAATGAATTAGAAGACTGAAGATATGAAAGGTGCAGGGATTTCAGAGGATTCTATTACAGGTTTGGACATCCATTCCAGAGTCATGCAGCCACTACTGACTTCAGAGAAACCACCAGAAAAGTTAATGCTGGAGGACCAACATTAGGCTAAGTAGGGGGCAGTGATGAGCCTAAAATATGCTCATAATTTGATGTTATGATAAACTTTTAAATGACTTTATTTTTTCTATTTCACAGCTGTTTAAACTTTGTTGAAACCTTTTGTGGGGATATCCTGTAGCAAAACACTTTTATATTCCTGCAACCTATTGTGTTGACTTGATTGCATTTATTGCCCTGTTGACTCCCGAAAATCACTGGTATATCGTACACAGTTTTTGAATGGTGAAGTATATTTAAAATGTGTGATTAATGAATAGATATCATGTATGTGCCGAATGCCTTTTCTCGAGTGTCTGTTACCTTTTGTTTCACAGGTTGTTGAAGAATGATCGAGTCAAGCGCAGCTGATCTCGACCTTGCAGTAAAGTCCATTTCCTGCACCACTTTGAGGAAGCTCCGCCGAAGACTCTTTAACCGAAACTGATTTGGAAAGACTTTTAATGATAAGTCAATCTGGAAAGAGTTGAGCGCTAGATTCTCTCTGAATCGGGTTGAACACATAAATTCATTTATGAAGTTTGTTCCTTGATTCAGGGATACACTTTAATTCCACGTCTTTCTTTGATGAAGTTAGTTAGTTAGTTGTTCCTCTGATTTAAAAATAAGATACTCCTCCTGCGCGAGAGAGTAGAGGATGAATAGAATGAGTAATAGATGATTTTTAGGGTAAGATAGAAACAGAGTAGCAAATATCATGTAAGAATTAGTATGATAATGAAAGACAGAATCTGTTTGACCAGAAGCAGAGTTCGTTGTTAGTTTTCACATCAACAAAACAATGTATTTCATTCTGTTTTCATGAATAAAGATCGATGAAGTTCTAAGTTCAGCATCTGTGTAATCAGTAGATGCTTGCTAAGGGGGCCCACTTAGTAAGTATCTATAGTTAATTAGTTAGATGTTCTTTTCTGCTGATATCCAGTTAGCTTTCGTCTTTTGAAGTTTTTATACAAACTCAGTCTTACACTGCTCCTGTAGCATAAAGAGTCCATCCCTGTGACTGTTCCTATAGCATAAGGCCAGTTCTTGGTTTGTGCTTCAGTCGTAGCTGTTACGGTTTCTATTTTAATCGAGCATAGTTGAGTTAAAGAATTATGCATTACCATTCTGTAGCTTAGATATAATTTATTTCCAGTATGTATTTTTGCTAAGATTTGACCAAAGAAAATTCCTAGTGCATATATTTTGCTGCGCCATTTAAAGTCTACGTCCCCTGGTTTGACAAGTAAATGAACGTCCACAGAGAGATATTAGTCACCTTTCAGAATGTCCAATTCCTAGGAAAGTTTTACTGTGATATTCATATCCTTTTGTGAGTACGAGCCAGGATCCATCTCTTTCCATTAGGTGAGAGACCTTAATTGAGAAAAAGAGACATAGCATTCCTAACCATTAAAATCTATGGTTCAATGTGTTAGTCAACCATTGTTATTATGTTATGTGACGTATGGTGGAGCTCATCACTGAGTTTATGTGATGTATGATGGAGCTTCTCACTGTGTATTTGTGATATATGTTGAATCCATTCACTAAGGTAATTGTGATATGAAAATGAGATAATAATTATGTATTTGTGATGTACATATGAGCTAATCTCGTTATACTTGTGATATGTTTATGAGACAATCACTCTTATACTTGTGATCTGTGTATGAGACTATCACTATTGCACTTGTGATTTGGGTATGATCTAGTCATTGTTATACTTGTGAACTAGGTATGATTCAGTCATTGTTATACTTGTGATCTGGGCATGATCCAATCATTGTTACACTTGTAATATATGTATGATCCAGTCACTATTGCACTTGTGATCTGTAAAATAATCCAGTCATTGTTGTATGTGTATTGTGTATGAGCTAATTAGCTTGTGTATATGGGGGTATGCTCATGATGTCCATTGTGTATAATATTTGAGATTATGTTATGGATGACCTCTTGTGAATATTGTGAATGTTTGTAAACGAACATTTGGTAATGATTGGTATGGACCCAACACTTGATGGCAAGATTATTATCATTAAATTATAATTGATTATTTTGATAACTTACATGTACTAAATTAATAGTTATGGGATAAAGGTGAGATAATAGATCTCATACAAGAGGTGAGATTGAACTCCCTCTGTCATTATGGGGAAAACTATGAAGCCTCTAATTTCTCATGAGGGGATACATAGGCAAGTTCATCACGAACCCTCTAGGCTTAAGTTGTAGGTCTAAGAAAGACCTTAGCAGTAGGAGCTTAGCACTTTTGAGTGTAAGGATATAAGTGGTGATGTTGATTTATCGTTACCAAGATGACTAAAGAACTTTTGAATGTAATGAGCTAATCTAGATGGAATACTTTCAGTTGGTTATGTTGGTAGTTGTTGTGAAATTTTTTTTTTAAAAAATTATAATGCCCGAGGGGTGGATTTTACACATATGCCATTTTTATATCTAGTTTAACCAAAATCTTTTTTTTCTTTCCATTTATGGAGCATATGTATAGATTCATGAGCAATGATTATTCCATTTGTGTTGGGTTTCCCTAGAATGAGCACATTTTGTTCTTCTGAGAAAGTATTCATTTTATTTAGTTAGATATTTTCTTATAATTTTTTTTGCATGGAGAAATGGGCCTAAAATTATCCAATGATTATATAGTGTTTTTCTTTAGTATTAGTGCAAGAAAAGGTGTTATTTAAATCCTTGAGAACTATTTTTTTCTTTCTAGATTTCTCTAATACATCTAAGAGATTGATGCTAATGATATCCCAATATTATTTAAAAAATTGTTAGAAATCCATCTGATTCGGAGCCTTGTTAGATGCCAGCTAAAAAGTGACACTTCTTATCTCCTCTAAATACAAGGGCCTCATGATGGAGTTGTTTTGTTCTTGAAAGACCACACTTGGAATGTTATCTAAAAATCTTGAAATTAAGGCTTCATTGATATTGTCATACCATTTTATTTACCAAATTGTATATTTATTTACTATTTTATTTACTAAAATAATAAGTCCACTCTTTTATATTTTTTGTTAACATACTCATATCATTACATTCTATCTTTCGCTATCACTATAATTACATCTTTCAACACAATTTATAAATTATCAAAAAATAAAATAATAATTTTAATAGATTCAAAACAAAAGACACTTTTATATGACACTTCGTAATTTAATAACCAACGATCAAACTAATATTTAAAAATTTAGATTTTTTCTTTTCTTTTTCCATCTCTAAATGTGTTATAAATTTGTTTTATGAATCACATTGAATTATGACACTGGACATTAAAATGAGAATCTTGTATGCATACACTCATGGAAAGTGCATGAAATAACTTTGCAACATAAAAAGTTAATGACATGTACAAGAGAACATAGATAATACATGAAAAATACAAAGAAATCATGGAAAAGGCGTGAGAATGACGAAATGAATATCAAATTAGCCAATAATACGAAGAGAGTTTGAAATAATTGTATTCTACGGTTCATGCCTTTGATTTATTTTCAATCTCTTTGTTGAGATGAATTATAAATAGTAGATTGAAATTTATAGTAGTGCATAGCATCATCTCTCTCGAATATACAACAATGAACAAATTTTCCACATTATCTTCTCAAAGTGACTTGATTTTAAATTTCTCATTAACATTAATGTTCTATGTAAATTTTATTAAAGTATTATTTGATTAAATAAGGATGGAAGCAATTGGAAAGAAAAATGTTTTGGATTACTAACTATTTTAGAGTCAGATGTAAGTCCAACCTCAGTCTTATTTTTACTTCAAGTGAGGTGATCCTACACTTTCTGAAGACTTTTCTTTGTGGATAATGTAATTGATTATTATTCATTGTTGATTACATATAGATAATGTAATTGATTATTATTCATTGCTGATTACATATAGATACTGTTGTAAATGTATTTGAACCACAGAGATATTAATGAGAATTCCCTTGTTTAAAAGAGAAATTGATGAACCACTATAAATCCGTGTTTCATATATGTGTATTGTCAAATTATCTTAATTTAATTTTTTGCATTTTTCTCTAAACCCATCCTCTTTTAACTCATCCTTTCTAAATTAATGGTTAATAGGTGCTCTCAATAGTCCTTTGTCAGTCACACTATTAAATAATGTTGTTTTTAAAAAAAATCATCTCCAACAAACGACAGTTGAATGTAAAGCTGGGATATGTCAATAATATGTAACAATAATTTGGATGAATGTTGAATATCGGTTAACAATGGCCGTGGTAGTAATATGTATGCCACAATTTCATGTTTTTTCTATTTGAGGATACCTCCTACATATTGTTGAAGAACCTTGCAGAATATATCGGTGTGTTTAATCGGTGTGTTTAAGTATCTGAGATTATCTCAATTGAATAATTTTAAATAGTTATCCCAGCTTTGTATGTCTACAAGATTCAAATGTTTGTATGATGCTGATCCATAAACCTTTTGAATGTTAATATTTGTTGATGTGCATATATTTATATGCTGGATTAAGTTAGCAGTTTTTCTTTCTCATAGTTCATATTGGAGATAAAAAATTGGAACATTTGTGAAGTTCTAAGGTTTCATTGATAATGAATTATTCTTCTTAAAATAAATAAAATAGTTTTTAAGAAAATGATTATTTTTTTATTTTTTATTTTCGTAAATAAGAGGCCAAGGCCAAATTTATTGATAAATCAAGAATAATACATCAGGAAACATATAATATGCAGTTTATATGTATCTTGCAAATGCTACACTTAAACACAATTAATTTATTGATAAATCAAGAAAATGATTATTATTGAAATTTATATCATTGTTAATTTTTTTTCAGATTAAAAATCTTCCCAAACACTATGTAGATGTTATGAACATATTTCTTTGAGTCACAAGTAATATAATTAAAGAAGTGATAACTCAACCATTGGATATGAGAATATAACTCCTAGGATCCAATCACTTCAACCAAGCCTCCTAACATTATTGAGATTTAAACTTGTTGACATATGTAGCAAAAGATGTGAATGTTGTTTTTTGATAAGATAAGCAACATTTACAAGGTGTTGTAACCTATCCATAGAGAGCCCAGAGGGCCAAAGGAAGCTAGTTCAAACCAACAAAATTAGGGGAGAAACAAACAGAGACAGCTGACTGACAACTGTAGAACAATAGAAAAAATATTTAACAACCCCCAAACCAGAGGGGACCAACTGACTCCCGAAACCGGAGGCTATGAAGAGGCAATGGATTTGGGAAGTCCCTTCTTCTTCCTCAACACAACCAACCAGGAAAGCTCAGAATCAAAATCCACCAAGCCAGGTGAGGGGAGGGAAACCTCAATAGCCACCCTAGGCGAGGAGCCATCATGCAGCGAGGAAGTTGGCAGTGAAGAAGAGGAGACAAGAGCAATCAAAGGACTAGTAGCATCAAACAAAGAGAGACAGTCATGAACCGAAGGCACAGCGACAACAAATGATTCCACAGAAGGGTAGGTCAGAAGAGGAGCCAGGAAAGGCTCTGACTCCAAGGGAGCATAAGGGGGAGGGTCACCCTCCTCAGAGGAATCATCCAAAGAGGGAGAACCAAAGATGTGAATGTTGTTGCACCTAATAAGCCTTGACTTTAACAGTTAAGATTGGTTCAAGTGTTTTTGTAAAGGGTTTTAACATTGGTGTTATTTATTCAGAGTTAATATTGGGTTCTATTTTTAAAGAGTTTAGACATTGATGGTAGTTATTGAGGCTTTGACTTATTATTTAAATTTATTTTTTTAAGTAAATTTTATTATTGTAAAAATCACACAGATCTTTTATTTGATAACTAATTATAGTTTGGTCTACAAAATATATTTTTTTTGAATAATGAATATAGCATTTTTATGAATGGTTGTTATTGCATTCTTTATGATTACATTCATTTCTTTCTATGTATGAATATACTAATAATATAATTCTATTTTTTTTTTTGGTTTTGGGAGGTTGTAGTAATAATGAAAACTCCTTTGGTAACTAACTACTCTACTTCATGATAGTTTATAGATCTTTAATTTTCAAGTATATCCATAATTGGCATCCCAAAATTGGATTATATTGTTAGAAAACACCATGATTTAAGACCCGCTAAATTCCAATCTTATAATTATGAAATTCTTTGAAGAATTTTTTTAAATATTTCACTTTTGATAAGACATGTTGTATGATATATATTTCAAGCTGATTTAACATCCAATACATCACATTTGGTGCATACAATCCAGTTTTCAAGAGAAAATTTAGAATAAAACTTACTACTTGTAAGTTAAGTCCAATTTCTGTTTGAACAACCTATAAGATGTTATATAGTCCAAGGTTTGCTTGAACAACCTATGAGATGGCCATTGATGAGGGCGCAGCCCGAGACACATAAAATAGCCCACAAACAAGAGAATAATTTTATTATTCAGAAAATGGAGCTTCTTACATGCAGAGGATCTCAAATCCCCAAGTTCTACAACACATGCAAGTTATACAAAGCTACAAAATAACCCTTTCGCAATATGCGAGCTTGTCCCAAAAAAGTTACACAAAAATTAAAAACCCGCCCATAAATAGAGCTCCTCATTAGTTTGGAGCCAAAACAAGATTCAAATTTGAGTTTAGGCGGTTTGGCGCCAAAAAATTACAACATGAAGTTCAAATTTCAAAAGAGAATTTGCAATTGTATCTTCTAGAAAGTGCGCCAACTTCTTGAGGCCATAACTTTTGATCCGGGACTCCGATTCGCGAACTGTTTGAACCGTTAGAAAGGTCTCGAAGTCAATAACGTGCTTAAAATTGCTATGCCAATTTTGGAAAGTTTCGAGGCCATTCCGGGAACTCTAAGTGCCTCAAATCTAACTTGAAAGATTTTCAGGTGCAAATCTAGGAAACTAAAATTGCAATATTTTTCAACCCAGGAACAGAAAATAAAAACCATAAATTGGGAATTTCATTATGACGAAAAGGGTATCCAAAAATGTAAAAACATCTAAAAATAGAGAAACATGAAATTTAACTATTTTTGGGTGATGCAAGATTGCCCTTACACCACTATATGCTCTTGCATCAGACACCCAATTTAATTTGAGAAGTGACCCTGTCACGTCTCAGATGGTTGAGGAAAACCCAACTAGTCAACTGCTGCCTTAGATAGCTAGGATGAATCTTCCACAGGCCTTCCTCTCCATTTCACCAGATATTCTTCATACTTCCTATTTTTGGTACTCCTTCCCACACGACTATCCATGATTGCTTCAATCTCCTCCCTTTCTGAAGTAGGTGCTGGAATGCCATACTATCCTATTGCTGGTGCTTCCTCCATTCCACCTTCATGATACTCTATCAAATCTGAAATGTTGAACATAGGGTAAATATTGATTCCATCAGGCAACTCTACCTCATATGCATTCTTTGAATCATGCTTCTTCAAAATCTTACATGGACCGAACTTCTTCATCTTCAATTTGTTATATGTTCCCACTAGAAACCTTTCTTTCTTCAAGTGAATCATCACTTCATCACCAATCTAAAACTCTTTATACCTCCTCTTCTGATCTGCCTTATCCTTATACTGCATATTCATCTTGTTAATATGTTATCTTGCCTTCTCATGTATATCATTTATGTGTTCTACAAAATATTTGGCTTCAACACTTATTTTCTTCTCTTGGTCTATCTTCCTCAATTCTGGAGCTATTCTGGGGCTACCTCCATACACAATCTAGAATGGTGATCTACCAGTGCTTCTGTTGACAGAATTGTTGTAAGAAAATTCTTCCTCGGGTAAGATCAAGTCCCATCCCTTAGGTTTATCTCCTACCAAACATCTCAGTAGGTTACCCAAACTCCTGTTAACAACCTCTGTCTTCCCATCTGTTTGTGGATGGTGTGCAGAACTAAACTTCAACTTTGTCTTCAGCTTCTTCCACAAGGTCCTCCAAAAGTACTCCACAAATTTGGTGTCACAATCAGAAATAATACTCTTTGGCAGACCATGTAGCCTCACCACCTCTTTGAAGAACAAGTCAGCAATGTAGACTGCATCATGGGTCTTCTGACATAGAATGAAATGTGCCATCTTTGAAAACCTATCAACCACCATAAAGACTGAATCATTCCCTTGTTGTGTCCTTGGAAAACTAAGAACAAAGTCAATACTTATATCCTCCCATGGCCTCTCTAGTATAGGTAAGGGCTGATATAAGCCTATATTCTGGCTCACTCCTTTAGCCATCTAACATACCCTACAACTTTGTACAAACTTCTTCACATCATGTGACAACTGAGGCCAATAATAATGCTCGCTAATAATGGAAATGGTCTTATCCTGACCAAAATGTCCTGCCATTCCTCCACTATGCTTCTCCTTTATTAGGTTCTCCCTCATGGAACTCCTTAGGATACAAAATTGACTTCCCTTAAATAACATGCCATCCTAGATTATGAAATCCAACCACCTTGTCCTGTCCACTGTAACAGGTTCCTTGCAAGCTTTCCAAGCCTCTACAAAATCAAGATCTTCTGCATACAGTGTCTTGAGTTCATTGAACCCAACCATTTCAATTTGCATCTTTGTCATCAATGTATGCCTCCTACTTAAGGCATTTGTAACCCTATTTGACTTCCCACTCCTATGTTTCAAAACAAAGGTATAACTCTGCAAAAAACTCTACCCATTTCATATGCCTCTAATTTAATTTTTCCTAAATATTTAGGTACTGCAAGGCCTGATGATCATTATATAGAACAAATTTCTTTGGCAACAAATAATGTCTCCATTTCTTTAATGCTTGAACTATTGCATAAAATTCTTGATCATATACAAAATACTTTCTCTTGGCATCATTTAACTTTTCACTAAAATAGGCAATGGGCTTACCTTCTTGGCTCAACACTGCTCCAATGGCACAACCACTGGCATCACAATCCACCTGAAACACCTTGTTGAAATCTGGGAGGGCTAGAACAGGTTTCTCTGTCACCTTCTGCTTCAACAATTAAATTTTTTTTGCCACTCCAGTGCTCCACTTGAACTCTTTTCTATCCCCTCTCATTGTTTCAGTCAGGGGTCCATAGATACTACTAAAGTTTCTAATGAACTTTCTATAAAAACTAGCCAAACCATGGAAAGATCTCACCTCGGTAGCAGTTCTTGGGGTAGGCCATTTTAGAATAGCCTTCACCTTCTCTCAGTCCATCTTGAGACCTTCTGCTGAGACAACAAACCCCAAGTACACTAACTCCCTCTTCACAAAACTGCACTTCTTCAGATTAATCAATAATTTCTCTTCTCTTAACTTCTCAAAGGCTCTCCGAATATGCATCAGATGCTCATCCAATCTCTTACTGAAAATTAAAATATCATCTAAATACACAATAACAAAAATTCCCATAAATTCTTTTAGTACCTCGTTCATGAGCCGCATGAATGTGCTCGGTGCATTGGTTAGCCCAAAAGGCATGACTAGCCACTCGTACAGACCCTCTTTCATCTTGAAGGAAGTCTTCCATTCATCTCCCTCTCGAATCCGAATCTAGTGATATCCACTCTTCAGATCAATATTTGTGAAGTACTGAGTGGCTCGTGCCCACAAAAGGATATGAAAATCACAGTAAAACCTTTCCTGGGAATTGGACATTCCAACAGGTGACTTATATCTTTCCATAGACACCCATTTTACTTGTCAAACTAGGGGATGTAGACTTTAAATGGCGCGGCAAAATATATGCACTAGAAACTAGTTTCGGTCAAATCTTAGCAAAAATAATACTGGAAAGAAATTCTATCTAAGCCACAGAATGGTAATGCAAAATTCTTTAACTCAACTATGATAAAAACCATAACAACTACGACTGAAACACAAACTATGAACCAACCTTATTCTGCAGGAACAGTCATAGGGATGGACTCTCTATGCTGCAGGAGCACTATAAGACTGAGTTTGTATGAAAACTTCAAAGATGAAAGCTAACTGAAGATCAACAAAAAATAACAACTAACTAACTAGCTACAGATACTTACTAAGTGGGCCCCCTTAGCAGGCATCTACTGATTACACAGATGCTAAACTCAGAACTTCATTAAACTTTATTCATGAAAATAGATAGGTATACATTGCTTTGTTGATGTGGAAACTAACAACAAACTCTGTCTTTGATCATACAGATTATGTTTCTCATTATCATACTGACTCTTACATGATATCTGCTATTACTATGCTTCCAACTTACTAACTCATTCTAACTATCCTCTCCTCTCTCTGTCTAGCCCTCGCACAGGAGGAGAACTTTATTTATAAACAGGAGAGCAACTAACTAACTAACCCTATCAAAGAAAGTCGTGGAAGTAAAGTTTATCCCCGAATCAAGGAACATACTTCATAATGAATTTATGCGTTCAACCCAATTTGGAGAGAATCTAGGGCTCCACTCTTTCCAGATTAACTATCATTAAAATTCTTTCCCATGGTTTCGGTCAAAGAGTCTTCACTGGAGCTTCCTCGAAGTCATGAATGAAATGGACTTTACTACAAGGCCGAGATCAGCTGCGCTTGACTCGATCATTCTTCAACAACCTGTGAAACAAAAGGTAACAGATGCGAAAGAAAAGGCATATGGCACATACATGATATCTATTCATTAATCACACATTTTAAATCTACTTCATCATTCAAAAAATGTATACGATATACCAGCCATTTTAGGGAGTCAACGGGCAATAAATGCAATCAAGTCAACACCATAAGCTGTAGGAATATGAAAGTATTATGCTACAGGATATCCCCATAAAAGGTTTCAACAAAGTTTAAACAGCCATGAAATAACAAAAGTAAAGACATTAAAAGTTTATCATAACATCCAAATTATGAGCATATTTTAAGCTCATCACTGCCCCCTACTTAGCCCAATGCTGGTCCTCTAGCATTAACTTTCCTGGTGGTTTCTCTAAAGTCAGTGGTGGTTGCATGACTCTGGAATGGATGTCCAAACTTGTAATAGAATCCTCTGAAATCTCGGCACCTTTCATATCTTCGGTCTTCTAATTCATTGTTAATATTTGTAGCCTGGTGAGGATACATGGGCCACATTAGCACAAGGGGTCTGAATGTCAGTGGCAACCACAGTTCAAATCTTGTTTGAAGTCCCAATTGAATATATCTGCTGGTTCGTTTGAGAGCTGTTGTAAAATTTAGGGGACCATGTGGTTCTAACTTTCTTAACCTAACAGTTAATCTCTCCCATCTTTTCTCACTTCTGGTATATGCTAATCTCCAAAAGGAATATTGTTGTGCCTGGAATTCATCATATACTTGCTTTCTGATATCAAATATTTTCTCTCTGGCTGAAACATTATTAATACCATATGTTAGAGCAAACCAATCTTTCAACATTGCATGTGGGTTTGAACTTTGAGAGCGTAATGGGACAGGCTCTGTCTTCTCAGCTTCCTCGTATGTTTCCCACTACCGGCCATAATTCACCTTATTTGCTGCCCATGACATAAATGCTCTTAAATGAATATCCCTAATGTATAAAAGAGGATTCCATTCTATTTCAAATGGTATTAAGAAGCCATGCAAATAGAATTCACATAGAGAATTCCTTAACCAGTTAGGGGCTGCCTAGTATGCTTCATAAAATTCTTTGGTAGTATGAATTATAGGATCTTGGTTTCTGGAAATTCTCATCAATTGAAACCATAAAAACTGTTCTTTAAGGCATAGAGCATAAACTCTGGGTGGTGGTCTATATTCCATAATCTGACCAGTTACTTTTAACATTTTGTCCATTTTTGCTTTCAACTCAGCAATTTCTTGTTTCTGACTTTCAATTTCCTTTTTCAATTTCTTCTTTTCTACTTCCCATAGACTTTGTTGCATATCAGTTTGGGCTATGTGTCGAAAAGTCAGAGTTTGTAATGTAACTATTTCCCAATTATCTTTAACATATTCTAGAAACTCAATTAAAAATGTCCTCTTATACACAACAATGGCTTTACAGGCTGTAAGGTGAAATACAACTTCACCAGGAACATTCAATTGTTCAATCTATTCTTGCTCTTGTTGCAAGATAAATTATTCTTGTTGCTGCGGTGGAGAAGTTTGTGCTTCCTCTGAAAATTGCATAGCAGCAGTAGCCAAATCATCAAGATTTGGTAACCCTTGCTCATTATGCCATGTTTCTTTTTTCTCAACTTGTTCCTCTTCAGGAATGAATGAACTCTGAGCAGCATTCTTAGACTCATTCTGAGAAACATTAAATTTAGATTCAACAAACCCTTCTGAAATTACAATCACCTCAGGTTGCAGTGAAGCAGGGGAGGGCTTAGAGTGTTTCCTTGTGGAAACCCTTCTTGGCACAGATGTGGCTGCAGGAGGTGTTCTGATAGCTTTTCTTTTTCTTGTTTGTTCAGAGGGTTCTGCCCTACTAGAGGATGACGGTGAACTGATAATAGCAACAGGTGTTGCTGTAGGAGAAACGGCTGCAGGGGAAGGTGCTGCAGGAGAGGAGCATTGTCTTTTCTGAGAATGAGGGTCAGATTCAGGGGACCCTTCTGCCTTTGTTTTTCCTTTCCCTCTCCTAGTGGCAGACCTAGTTTGTACCCTAACAAAGGATTTGGGTACAAAAGCTGCAGGACTAGGTGCTACAGGAGTAGATGACCCTTGCCCTGTTCCAATAGTAGATGCAATTTCTTTCTTCTTTCTCTGAGGCAGTGGAGTAAGTACCCTAGGGGGTTGTGGTATTTGCAAACTCTTTCAGGCAACAAATTGTTGCCAAGAGAGAGGTGAGACATCTCTCAAAGAGCGCTCAATTAGTAATTTAATAAGGCCATGATGAGTGATAGAATTGTCTTTCCCCTGTTGAGTTCCATAGGCACTTTGTTCTAAAAACTTTAACAAGAAATTTAGAACATTTATGACTAACCCATGCCTCATATGGCTTAATAATTTAAAATGATGAGAATGCAGGTAGGAAAAATAGCCTTCACAGGTTAAATACCTCATTATATAAGTTGCATACTTTGAATATGGAGGAGGCAATGATACACGCTTGCATCCCTGCTTGGAGACTTCCAGAGGTCCATCAGCAGGCATAGAAAACTTAGCCTTTGCAGCTGTAGCGTCTGAAGAAAAATTTTCTCCAATGGCTGGAAACCCAGTTACCTCAGCAATTCTTTCTTCAGTTGCAACAACTGTTAGACCCCATACGGTGGCTTCCCCTTTATAAAGGGTTCTCAAGAATTCCCCAGCAGCCTCCTCATCAAAATCATTTAAGCTCAAGAAATAATTTAACCATCCGCAGAGGCTGAATGCGTGGGCTGTTTGCGGATTTTGCAGTAACAATTCATGAGCTACAGGCTCATGTCGCACCAACTGACCACCCATATTTGTAGTTTTTCTTAGCTAAACTCAATTCCTTGCTGAAGATTCAATTTCTCTGTTTCCCCTTCTGCTCTAGTTTTTCTTCTATTGTGCCGTCACATTTCTTTCTTTTTTCCAAAAATAAACTTTTAAACAAGCAGTCTTAATCGTAGTTTACAAGAAAAACATGCATTAAAGGACATGCGATCACATTTGGAAAGTACCAGAAATGCATTAAAGAAAGGTCATTTATGCAGTTATAGCAGTGGCGAAAAGACAAGTTTTAAAAGATGGATTACCCCGCCCCCTACTTAAAGTATGACATGTGTCCTCACATGTACGAAAGAATAAGTAGAGATTTGGGTGATAATGACCGGTACATGCATAGTAGTAAATAAATAGAATGAAATAGATCAAATATACGATAAGAAAAGATATGGTGTACCTTTGATAATTGCTCGTACGTGTGAAGAAAGATGACGAAACTGCATGAATTGACAAGTGGGAAAGATATCTTAATTAAGGTTGATGTGGATGGATGAAGTGGATGGGTGACATGGGCGGATGAAGTGTATGAATGAAATGGATGGATGGGATGGATGGATGGAAGATAAAGAATTGAGATGGGGGCGTTAAATGAAAATGGAGAAAAAGGGGTTTCCTTTAAAAAGAAAACTTTTATTAGGGGCATGCATTTTGAAAATTACGGCAATGCTGCAGGAGAAAGGCTAAAGCCTTTGGCTGCAAGAAGAGTAGATGTAGGAACCTGAATGAATTGTTGCATGAATTCTACCTTTGACATTGGTTTATGGTACAATCGGAGTCGGTGGCCATTGACTAGCAATTTAAAATGGACTGGATCAATTGTCACCAACTGTACAGCTCTATTGTCAAACACATTTTCAACCTCATAGGGGCCAAGCCAGCGTGTTGTGAGCTTACCTTAGTTTTCTTGATATCTGGAATCATATAACAGGGCCCAATCCCCAGCAGAAATTTTTTTGGTTTTGATGTGTTGATCATGCCATTTCTTTCTTTGCTGTTGGATTGCTTCTGTGTGCTGCAGGGCGGATTTTCTCATTTCGTCCAAAGCATTTAGCTGTAGGAGATGGTTCTTCTATGCTTCAGATAAGTCCATGTTGAATTCAAGAGCTGTCCTCAGAGTTTTATGTTCAAATTCTATGGGTAATATAGCTATTTTCCCATAAAGCAGCTCAAAAAGTGTAAACCTAGTTGTTGTCTTCCATGTAGTTCTATAAGCCCAAACTGCTTCAGGAAGTCTATTGCTCCAGTCTTTTCTATGGATCTGCACTGTTTTTGTGAGGATCGCCTCAATTTCTCTATTTGTTACCTCTGCCTGACCATTGGCTTGAGGGTGATAGGGACTGGACTTCCTATGTTTGATCTTATAGTCATTCATTAGTGCAGTGATCAAATTTGACGTAAACTGAGCTTCTTGATCAGTTACAAGCTCTCTGGGAACTCCAAATCTTGTAAAAATTTGTTCATACAGAAATTCAGCAACTTTGTTATCTCGGGCATGAGTCATAGCTTTTACCTCGACCTATTTTGTGACATAGTCTATACAAACTAGAATGTCTGACTTTCCATTTGATGGTGGATCAATGGGTCCTACAAAATCCATTCCCCATTTATCAAAATGGGTGACTATAACCTGCGGATATAGTGGCATTTCATCTGACTTAGTTGGTCTTCCCATTCACTGGCATCTGTCACACTTCCTTGTATAGGCCACAACATCCTTGTGTAATGTTGGCTAGTAGTACCCTATTGTAAGAACCTTCATTGTTGTTCTTTTTGATGCAAAATGCCCCCCACATGGTTCATCATGGCAAGCATGCAAGATATCATAAGTCTCATCTTCTCTTACACATCTTCACATTACTTGATCAGGTCTAGTATAGAACAGACAATTTGCGATCTAGGAAAAGTTAAAACTTTTCTCTATCAACAACTTCTATTCTTTTGGAGAAAAGTGAGCTGGTATTCTGTTTGCTGCTAGATAATTAGCAATGTTTGCATACCATGGAGTTTGTGCAATAATAGAGAACAAGTGTTCATCAGGAAACCAATCATCAATAACTTCATGTTCATCAGGTGCAGCTGATTGAAGTCTTGATAAAAAGTTAGCTACAACATTAGCTCTTCCTGGTTTGTCAATGATTGTGATATCAAATTCTTGTAACAACAGGAGCCATCGTGCCAATCTACCAGAAATGGCAGGTTTGTTCATCAGGTACTTGATTGCTGCATGGTCAGTATGAACAAATATCTGATAACCTGTGACATAATGCCTAAATTTATTCAAAGCATACACTACTACAAGCAATTCATTTTCTGTAATAGTATAGTTGAGCTCAGGACCTTGAAGGTTTTTGCTGATAAAGTAAATAGCATGCTCAATTGAATTTTCTTTTTGACTTAAAACTGCTCCTATACCAAAATTAGAAGCATCAGCATGTATGTGGAAAGGAAAATTCCATTTCGGACCTTGAAGAACAGGGGCTTTAGTAAGCAAGTCCTTTAGTTGTAGGAAGGATTTTTCATAGGCCTCTATCCACTCAAATTGGGAAACCTTTGTTAACAAGGCATAAAGTGGGCTGACAATTTTACTGAAGTCTTTTATAAACCTTCTATAATACCCTGCATGACCAAGAAAACTTCTAACATCTTTTTGTTTTGCAGGATTTTGTAAATTCAGAATAACTTCAATTTTAGCAGGGTCAACCTGAATTCCATTCTTTGAAATATGATGACCTAAAACAATACCTTCCTCCATCATTAAAAAACACTTCTCACTGTTTAGAGACAAATTTTTCTCTCTGCACCTTTTCAATACTTTTTCTAAATTCATCAGTGCTTCTTCAAATGTGACTCCATAGGTAGTGAAATCATCCGTGTAAATCTCCATACATTCATGAGATATATCAGCAAAGATACTAATTACTGCTCTCTGAAATATTGCTGGTGCATTGCATAGACCAAAAGACAAGACTGAATAAGCAAATGTTCCCCATGGACAGGTAAAAGTGGTCTTATCTTGATCTTCAGGGGCTATTTTTATCTAAATGTACCCACTGTAACCATCCAAAAAGGAAAAATATCCTTTGCTAGACAGTGAGTCTAGTACTTGGTCTACAAAAGGTAGTGGAAAGTGATCTTTTTTAGTGGCACTATTCAACTCTCTGTAATCTACACACACTCTCCATTTTCCTCCTTTCTTGGGGACAATGACTAATGGAGAAACCCATTGGCTGTCAGAAATCGAGTAAATAAAACCAACATCAAGCAACTTTTGAAGTTTATTTTTCACTATTTCTCTAAGTGTTGGATTTACTCTTCTTTGAGGTTGTCTAACTAGTGAAAAATCTTCTTTGATATATATTCTATGAGTAGAAACTCGAGGATCTATTCCTTGCATGTCCCCATATTCCCATACAAAAGCTTTATGCTCTTCTTGTAGCATTTTTAATAAGTCAGCCTCTTGAGACTATGACAACTTGCTATTAACATTCAAACAATGATCTAGAGACAATTCTATCTGCTTAGTGAGATTACTCATAGAATCTACAGGTAATGTTTGTACCTCTTGTGGAAGCAAGTTATGAAAAATTGTTGGAAGTTTACGCAATGAACTCTCAGAATCTAGTTGTTGCAGGAAACATTGATGATAACTGCCACTTGGATCAGATGAACTACCCGTATCAGGGTTATATTGCAGAATTTGAAAAAGCAAAGTATCTTCACTCTGAAGTTGTGAGAATGGATCATTTTGAAGCATCATTAATTGAGCCAAAGAATTGGCTTCTTCAGTCTCTTCCTCCACATCTGGCCAAACAGGTTGGGACAAATCTGGTTGAGGTCTAGCAAGCGGATACAAGGCCAATTCCTTTGTGGACTGCCCATCAGAAATGGTCATATCTCCAGAACGACATCCTATAAAAGCATCAGCAGTTGCTAACCATGGTCTATCGAGGATAACTAGATACCCTCCTAAAGTTTCCTTAACTGATAATATTGTGAAATCAGCAGGATACTCCCAAGATTCAAGAGTGACAATTACATCTTCCACCATCCCATCAGGTTTAACTATGGAGCTGTCTGCAAGCTGCAGAACTGTGGGTGTAGACCTAATGTTTGAAATATTCAAGGAGTCCATAGTATGCTTTGTCATGACATTAATGGCAGCACCTAAGTCAATTAGAATATTTTTTACAACTTGGCCATTTATATGTATTTGCACTACAGGACTTCCGGGATCAATATGCTTTGGAATAACTACACTTCCCAACATTATATCAGCCAATTTCCCTAAGACATGAATTGTTTGGGGATCTTTTTTCTTTTGTCCAGGCTTCTTCAAACAGGCTTCTTTAATAGCTTTTCCAAAAATGGGAACATCTTTAATAGCCTGAAATAAAGGAATTTGAATATATACATTTTTTAGCTGATCCAGAATGTCAAAAGTGGGTTCTTCTATGGATTTAGATTTAGTGCTTTGCAACCTCTGAGGAAAAGGTGGTTTTTCTTGTCTTTGCAAAATAGGTTCCGGAGAAACTATATCGGGTATAGGCATATGCTCAGTAGGAACAACAGGTTCAGTAGATTCTTCAAGGGGAGAATCTAGTATTTCAGTAATCAGAGGTGGTTTGGTAGCAGGTAAAGTAGTTCCAGACCTCAGATGGATGTCATTAACGTTTAAGGCATAAGCTTGATATTGGTTGGCTTCAGCAAGATATGCAGATTGTTGTAGCTGCTGCTGTTGCTTATTATTGGGATTGGGCAATGGCTAGGCAGGCATAGGCGTTTGCTTTGGAGGGCCAGGATTTGTGGCAGTTGCTGCAAGAGGTGGCATGAGGGCCTGTTGTTGTGGCTATGGAAGCTACAGGTACCCAGGGGACTGATTTTGCCATTGCTGAGGGCTTCTCCATTGAGGATTTTGTTGCCAATTTCCTGAAGGTGGGGTCCATTGCCCTTGTGGCTGCTGCCAACCTCCTTGAGGAGATTGCCATTGTGGGTTCTGATAATTAGGCCAATTTGGTTGAGGTAGATTCCAGGGTGGTGGTGGTCCATATGCATGTTGCCATTGGTTATTATAGCCAGAATAAGGATTACCAAAAGTTAAAGGGTCTTGAGGCATACCTTGTCTTTGGGCCCATGGTCTCCTTTGTGCAATAAAGAACACTTGATCATCATCACCTTCTACTAGTTTAAAGTCAGTAGGTAGTTGTTTAGCTTCCAAATTAGCCACCATCTTGCATCTGCAATCACACTTCTTCTATCTGTAGTATGGATAGAACTCAGCCAAAACTACCTCAGCTTCTGCATGTTTCTTCCGAGCTTGCATAGTGTCCAGTTGTGTAGCCATATTATTAATGATATCCTGCTTGAAATAAGATAGCAAATTTGTGATCTCCATCCAGGAAACTCCACCAGAAGAAGACTTCCCCACTGTAGCATGATGACCTCGATCTTTCTTAACTATTTCTCGAGAGTAGTTAAGACATATTTTCTTTATATCATCCCAAGGCAGTTGAGTTATATCACCTCCTCCAATCAGGTCCAGGGCGTCAATACAGGCATCACTGATTCCCCTTAGAAAGAGTAGTTTCTAAGAGTCCTCATTGAGAGTATGGTTTGAGTTCCTTTTTAGTGAAAACAAAAACCTGGAAATATAATCTTCCAGACTTTCATCCTCCTTCTGCTGAATTCGGAATATGTCATCACCTTTGCTGGAACTCTTACAATATTCCTTATACTTTTCAAGGAATTTCATTTGCATGGCGGCCCAACTATCTATAGCACCTCTTCCTAGACTCATGAACCACTTGAGAGCTCCTTCCTTCAAGGTGGAAGGAAATAAATTTAGTTTATGAGCGTCTGTGTTGTAGTCATAACTGCAACAGAGGACATCAAATTCAAACAGAAAAATTTCTGGATCCTCCGTAACCAAGCCATAAAACTTTGGAAGCAAGGAAGAGGGAATATTTTTAAGATTTTCGGTATCTCGCTGGGGAACAATGGGAAACTCAAATGCAGGAGGTGGATTATTAGGTGGATTATTTGCCATGTTTGGTTGCTGGAATAACAGAGTGAATCGATTTTCCTCAGGTTCATTATCAGCTGGGTCAAATGGTAGTTTAATAAACAGATTTTCAGGGAGGAACCATCCCAATGCGTCTCTTCTTCTTCTATGCATGCAATACGGCGAGTGGTGGTTTGAAAGATTTTAAATTTTTTTGACTAACAAACTAAACTAATGCTAAAAATGACTTCTATCAGACTCCTAGCTAGACACCATCCCCGGCAACGGTGCCAAAAATGGCTCGCGCCCACAAAAGGATATGAAAATCATAGTAAAACCTTTCCTGGGAATTGGACATTCCAACAGGTGACTTATATCTTTCCATAGACACCCATTTTACTTGTCAAACCAGGGGACGTAGACTTTAAATGGCGCGGCAAAATATATGCACTAGGAACTAGTTTCGGTCAAATCTTAGCAGAAATAATACTGGAAAGAAATTCTATCAAAGCCATAGAACGGTAATGCAAAATTCTTTAACTCAACTATAATAAAAACTATAACAACTACGACTGAAACACAAACTATGAATTGGCCTTATTCTGCAGGAACAATCATAGGGATGGACTCTCTATGATGTAGGAGCACTATAAGACTGAGTTTGTATGAAAACTTCAAAGATGAAAGCTAACTTAAGATCAACAGGAAATAACAACTAACTAACTAGCTACAGATACTTACTAAGTGGGCCCCCTTAGCAAGCATCTACTGATTACACAGATGCTAAACTCAGAACTTCATTAAACTTTATTCATGAAAACATAACGGTATACATTGCTTTGTTGATGTGGAAACTAACAACAAACTCTATTTTTGATCATACAGATTTTGTTTCTCATTATCATACTGACTCTTACATGATATCTGCTATTACTATGATTCCAACTTACTAACTCATTCTAACTATCCTCTCCTCTCTGTCTAGCCCTCGCACAAGAGGAGAACTTTATTTATAAATAGGAGAGCAACTAACTAACTAACCCTATCAAAGAAAGTCGTGGAAGTAAAGTTTATCCCCGAATCAAGGAACATACTTCATAATGAATTTATGCGTTCAACCCAATTTGGAGAGAATCTATCGCTCCACTCTTTCCAGATTAACTATCATTAAAATTATTTCCCATGGTTTCGGTCAAAGAGTCTTCACCGGAGCTTCCTCGAAGTCATGCAGGAAATGGACTTTACTGCAAGGCTGAGACCGGCTGTGCTTGACTCGATCATTCTTCAACAACCTGCGAAACAAAAGGTAACGGATGCGAAAGAAAAGGTGTATGGCACATACACAATATCTATTCATTAATCACACATTTTAAATCTACTTCATCATTCAAAAACTGTATACGATATACCAGCCATTTTAGTGAGTGAACGAGCAATAAATGCAATCAAGTCAACACCATGAGCTGCAGGAATATGAAAGTATTATGCTATAGGATATCCCCATAAAAGGTTTCAACAAAGTTTAAACAGCCATGAAATAACAAAAGTAAAGACAGTAAAATTTTATCATAACATCCAAATTATGAGCATATTTTAAGCTCATCACTGAGCTCCACTCAAACAATCCATCAGGTCATCCATCCTTGGCAGGGGAAATCTGTACTTGATTGTTATCTTGTTTATGGCTTGGGAATCTGTACACATCCTCCACTCCCCATCCTTCTTTGGTGCTAGTATAGGTACTTTACGACTTAAACTCTCAGACAAACCCTTTTCAACAACTCTTGAACTTGTTTGTTCAACTCCTCATTTTCTACTGGAGTCATTCTATGAGCTGCCTTATTGGAAAACTGGCTCTAGGGAATCAAGTCAATCTGATGATGATCTTCCTTATTGGTGGAACTCAGGTACATATCAAAAATATCCTGAACTCATCCAACATCCTTAAACTTCCGAACCTTCACTATCCTCCTTACTCACTCTAGGAATTAATGCATAACACACATGCTCATGCTTCATACCTTCTAAAATTTTTCTTCCATCTACATAACAAATTCTAACACTACTGCATCCTTTTCTTCGGTCTCCTTCAGGGGTTTCAACTTGTGATGAATCCCATCCTTTTCAAGGAATAAGTATTTTCATGGCCATCATGTATAGCTCACCTATCAAACTGCCAGCCTCCCTAACAACATGTGACATGCATCCATGGGGATGATATCACAGAGTACTTCATCATGGTAGCTCCTGATCTTGAACTTTACTAGGCACTGCTCATTGACCAAAACTTTGTGGTCTTTCTGCAACCAGGCAATCTGGTATGGATGTGGGTGTCTTTCCCTCTTCTGCTTCAACTTTGTGACCATCTCCTCTCCACACCAAATTACGTTCAATCGCCAATAATGACATCACAACATTTTCTTCACACTTGCACCTTGTGCAAAATAAGTTTTCCTCTTGGTTCTTCACCACCAGGGGCTCTCCCCAATCACTAGGCTTCTCCCCTTTCGATCATCCTAATGCTTAGATTAGCCTCCTCATCCGCATGTGCAACCCCATGACCTCCGCCTTTTACTGTCTCCTTTCCTTGTTATTCGCGGCTTGATGCCCTTCTTCACCACACCGGAAACATCGCGACTTTGAAAACCACCTCTTCCAAATCCTTGTCCATATCTCCCTCATCCTCACCTCTTTGATCACCACCGCTTTGATACCGGGCAAGTTGTCATTCCTTTGGCTTCTGCTAAAATTCATCTTTCACTTTTCATCATCATTTCGCTTCCTGTCTTTCCATTGTTCTCCGCGGACCTCTCTTTGTCCTTTTTTGTTTTTTCTGCCATCACCTTTTTGTTAGCTTTCTTCCACCTTCAAAACCGATACACATCTCAATGGTCATTCTAACTGCTTAACTCCTCCTGAATGCTCAGTCATAACCCATTAAGATATCGGGCTACCTTCTCCTTATTGCCCTCTGTGTGACCTGTTCTGATGATTATCTTGTAAAAATCTTTAGTATATTCTTTCACAGATCTGCTTCCTTGCTTCAACCCTTGCAATTTTTTCAACAGATCTAACTCATAGTCCACTGGTATGAACTGCTTCTTCAGTTTCTCTACCATGCGATCCCATCTAGTGATCTTGACTTTTCCTGTTTGGTTTCTTTCTAACTGGACCTCTTTCCACCAAATACTGGCATAGCCCTTCAGCTTCATTTTCACAAACTTAACTCGATCTAGGTCCTCTATTTCCTCATACTCAAAATATTCTTCTAGCTCGTTGATCCAGTCGATCAACTCTTCTGGGTTCAGACTTCCAAAATAACTAGGGACTTCTACTCTGGGTCTTTTCCTGATCTTCGAAATGACCCTTATTAGCTGCATTTGGTCTTAATCAATTGCTTCTTCTTCCTCTTCTACATTTGAACCTTCTTCCTCTCCTTCATCCTCACTTTCCTCCCTTGGGTTTAACCCTCTTCTCAATTGCTCTTATAACATGTCAATCTGTCTCTGGAGGGCTTCCAGTGCATCTCTTCCACCAGCATTTCTGCCACCTTGACCACCTCTAGCACCACCACACCTACCAGGAATCACTCTTGGAGGCATCTTTCTTGACCTCAACCCACAACCATGGTCCTGGTGTGAACTGCCTCACGATCGACGATCTGTCCACATGCTCAAGAAAACTCGCTCTGATACCACTTGATGAGGGAATAGCCTGAGACACAAAAAATAATCTACAAACAAGAGAATAATTTTATTATTCAGAAAATGGAGCTTTTTACATGCAGAGGGTCTCAAATCCCCAAGTTCTACAACACATGCAAATTATAGAAAGCTACAAAATAACCCTTTCGCAATATGTGAGCTTGTCCCCAAAAAGTTACCCAAAAATTAGAAACCCTCCCATAAATAGAGCTCCTCATTAGTTTGGAGCCAAAACAACATTCAAATTTGAGTTTAGGCAGTTTGGAAATAAAAATTTACAACATGAAGTTCAAATTTCAAAAGAGCATTTGCAGTTGTATCTTCTAGAAAGTGCGCCAACTTCCTGGGGCCATAACTTTTGATCCAGGACTCTGATTCGCGAAACGTTTGAACCGTTGGAAAGGTCTCGAAGTGAATAATGCGTTTGAAATCACTACACCAATTTTGGAAAGTTTCCAAGGCCATTCCAAAAACTCTAAGTGCCTCAAATCTAACTCGGAAGATTTTCAGGTGCAAATCTGGGAAACTAAAATTGCAATATCTTCCAACCCAGGAACAGAAAATAAAAACCATAAATTGATAATTTCATTATGAAAAAAAGGGTATCCAAAAATGTAAAAACATCTAAAAACTGAGAAACTTGAAATTTATCTATTTTTCGGTGATGCAAGATTGCCCTTACACCACTAGATGCTCCTGCATCAGCCATCTACCCAAACAAAGTTTTAAAATGAAAATAAAATCTATAAGTATTATTTTACTTATTTGACAAGTACGTCAAAATCTTAAATGTGAGACAAAGTGTCTTGAGTCGATGACATACGATGGCATAGAAAGGTTGAAACCAAACTCACCATGGGTTGTCCTCTGTATCCAGAAATGAATCCAATGCATGCAGCAGTACATATAGTTCTTAGGCAGATACTGAGTAGCCCTCCATAGTCATGGAATATCACATTTTGGGAAATGTATCCATCTTTATCCAATACTGGTTTTAGTTGTGAGGTATTCCAAGTAGAGCTTAGATATATATACCAACAGTATAAAAAATGAGGCATACGATTATTGACATCAAAACTATCCTCACATACAAGACAATAAGGGACTTCCATTATCAGCAAATGTGACCTCAAAATGGAGGGGAACCATACAAAGTTTGTGTCAAACGTTCAATTTTCTAACAATGCTATGGATATTATTGACATAATAATCACATTTCTATATTATATTTTTATCTCTAGGTTTCCATTCATCTTTCAATAATTTATAATATTCACTTGTAAAGAAGAAAAAATAGCATTGTCAATAAAGATCACTAGAGTGAAAATTAAAAAGACCGAGAGGAAAGAAAAATCTGTACAGTATGTTTTTTTTCAAATGTCATATTTAATAAAAGTTCCTTATTTTATGAAATCTACATCTACCGATATGTATTTGAGAAAAACATATTGTACAAATTTTTCTCTCCTCTTAGTCTTTTTAATTTTCAGATTTAGTGATCTTTATTGTGAAAGCTATTTTTACTTAGCTTCGCAAGTAAATATTATAAATGATTGAAAACCGTAGGGAAACCTAATCTTGGGAACCCCATCTTATAACCCAAAATCTTTGCCATGATTTGTTGAGTTATATGATCTATATTAAAAAAGAAATTTTATGATTTATATATATTCACACTTTGTAGTCATGCAAAGTATTATTTACCGACTATGCTTGTCTCTTGTAAGTGATAGGAAAGAGAAGAGTGTAATAAAAGATTTTTAATGAGTAATAGGACTTGCATTTAGAACAATTTTAATTCATCTTCAGTTTTCCCTTTGCCTTTTTATCTTATATCTTCCTAATTACTTTTCCATTATAATAGTAATAAATGGAGATAAATCCCATCTCCCTAATTTAATCTACAAGAGGATCCAAGGAAATCTCAAGATTCCCCATTCAGATATGATCGTATGCCATTTTTATATCTAGTTTAACCAACATTCTTTTTTCTTTGCATTTATGAAGTATATGTATAGCTTCATGAGTAATGATTATTCCATTTGTGTTGGATTTCCCTAGAGTGAACTCACTTTGTTCTTCTGAAATTATCTTTGGAAGTATTCCTTTTATTTAGTTAGATATTTTTTTATAAATTATTTTGCATAGAGAAATGGACCTAAAATCATCCGATGATTATAGTGTTTTTCTTTATTATTAGTGCAACAAATGTGTTATTTAAATTCGTGAGAACTATTTTTTCTTTCTAGATTTCTCTATCAAATCCAAGAGATACATGCAAATGATATCCCAGCATTGTTAAAAAAAAATTGCTAGAAATCCATCTAAATTTTGAGCCTTCTTAGGTGCCAACTAAAAAGTGGCAGTTCTTGTCTCCTGTGAATACAATAGCCTTATGATGGAGAATTTTTTGTTCTGGAGATACCACACTTGAAATGTTACCTAAAAACCTTGAAACTAGGCTACATTGGTATTGTCAATATTTAATAATATAGTTATTTTAAAAGTATTGTATCTATAATTTTATTTACCAAATGGTATAGTCATTTACAATTTTATTTACTAAAGTTAAAAAGTTTACTCTTTTATATTTTTGTTAACATATTCATATCATTACACTCTATTCTTTGCCATCACTATAATTATGCCTTTCAACACAATTTATAAATTGTCAAAAATAAAAAATAATAATTTTACAAATTCAAAATATAAGACACTTTTATGTGATACTTCTTAATTTAATAACCAATAATCAAACTAATATTTAAAAATTCAAAATTAAAATATTATTAATTTCTTTTTCCATCTCTAAATGTGTTATAATTTTGTTTTATAAATCAACACTGGACGTTAAAATAAGAATATGTATTGCATACACTCATGGAAAGTGCATGAAATAACTCTGCAACATGAAAATTCAATGACATTTGTGTACGAGAAGAGAACATACATAATACGTGGAAAATAGAAAGAGACCATGGAAAAGGCGTGACAATGATGAAATGAATATCAAAATAGCTAACAATATGCCAAGAGTTGAAATAACTGTATTCTGCAATTCATGCCTTCGATTTATTTTCACCTCTTCGTTTAGATGAATATAAATAGTAGATTGAAATATATGCTAGTGCATAATATCATCTCTCCCCAGTATCTTTTCAAACTGATTTTATTTTAAATTTCTCCGTTTGATTAAATTAGAATGGACGGAATTGGAAAGAAAAGTATTTTGTAATTTCAAAAAGAGAGGCCCTGCGTTGTGGATCTACAAAACTATCGATTCTTTTTCCATAATTTCTTTCAATCTTTCTCATCCACTCTAAGTAACTAACTTCTTCTTTCAACAGGGCGTTGTCGATATACAAAAAAAAAGCAAGAAATTTTATGAAATATTTCTAAGCATGTTGTTAAAATGAAAAACCCCATTATTAAGTGAGTGGATGTGCTTTACATATTCCCGTTGTCGATATACAAAAAAAAAAAGCAAGAAATTTTATGAAATATTCCTGAGCATGTTGTTAAAATGAAAAAGCCCATTATTAAGTGAGTGGATGTGCTTTACCTAGGGAATATGTAGCTGCTTGCATAGTTGGTTGCAGAAAGGACTGTCCTCCAAAATAGATTAGCATTGGACTACAGATAAGTCAAATGAAAATTAAAAACAAGAAAACAGGACTTTTACTTTCACTGCAGGGTTTGTGCTGAAGGTCACTTTCCACATGTTCTTTTGAGTAGCGACAGGAACATTCTTTTGAGATATCCTGGGATATCTCAATAAAATGTAATAATAATTTTGATGAATGCTGAATGCAACTAACAGTGAGAATAACTTTATATATTGCTTAAGAACCTGTTGAGATTTAACAGAATATATTGCTGTGTATTTAAGTATGAGAGTTTATCTAAATGTAATAAGATTTAAATATGTCTGTATGATTCTAATCCATAAACCTTTTGAATGGTAAAATTTGTTCATGTGTGTATATTTATATGTTGGATTAATAGTTTTTCCGTCTCATAGCTCATATTGGAGATAAAAATTTGGGACATTTGTAAAGTTCTAAAGTTTCATTGATCACAAATTATTCTTCCTAATCAAAATAGAATAGTATTTAAGAAAATAATTATCATTGAAATTTAGATAATTGCTAAATTTCCTTCAGATTAAAAATCTTCCCAAACACCATGTGGATGTTGTGAACTTCATATTTTTTTTGAGTCACAAATAATATAATTAAAGAAGTGATAACCCAACCACTGGACCTGAGAATAGAACTCCTTGAGTTTCATCACTTCAACCAAGCCCTCTAACATTATTGAGATTTAAATCTGTTGTAGATAATGTAAAATTCAATAAACTCACATATGTAGCGAAATGTTGTTGCATCTAATAAGCCTTGATATTAACAGTTAAGATTGGTTTGTATTTGCATAAAGGGTTCTATCATTGGCGCTAGTTATTCAAAGTTAATATTGGGTTGTTTTTTTTAAAGGGTTTAAATATTCATGATAGTTATTGAGGCTTTAAATTATTATTTAAAATTTATTTTTTATAGTAAATTTGATTATTGAAAAAATCATATAGGTCTTTTATTTGATAACTAATTTTATTTTATCTATAAAATATTTTTTTCATATTAAATGTAACAATTTTATTATTTTTTGTTATTGCATTCTTTATAAATTAAAATCACTCCACATGTAAGTTTGACATCCTTCTCTTTGTGTCACTTGCAAGTGAAAATCATAGTCAGTAAGAAATACCTTGGATGACTACTATAAGGCTTTGGGGTAAAGTCTAAACAGATAGAAATCAAACTTTATTTTTTAATATAGATCACATAACTCAATAAATGGCGCAAGAGATTTTGGATTATAAGATTGACTCTCTTGGAAAATATTTGGGCATTACACTTTTCTCTAGCTTAGAAATTCTAAACTTTTGGAATCCCTGATTGTGACATGCAATAGTAGAATTGCTTCTTGGAAGGGTTGGTGGTTGGCATCTACAAGAAAAATACTAATGTTAAAGGAAGAGTTGGCATTTGGAATCTGCAGGCATAATCCTAATGTTAAAGGGAATCATCCTTGTCATTCATATGAATATCTTTAACCATAATATGGAGAATTTATTTTGTAAAGATATTTCAAATGATAGAAAATTCCCATCAATTGCATTGGATAATCTATGTAAACCAAAAGAGGTAGGTGGTGTGGGTTGAGACATGAAGACAAATAAACAAGAATAGTGATTTTTTGATCACCAAACAAACAAATATGCAAAAGCCCCAAATTTCCTTAATGAAATAAGAGGTAGGGCATCTATTATATAGATATTCAAAAAGAGGTTACATTATGGAATACAACCATATCCACCAATAACCCAACTACAATATTTATCATGGACAACGACATTATTTAATGTAGTGTAGCAAAACACATACCCTTGCATTTTCACACTTGTTTGGGCCCGCCTTGCTTTATTGATGCTTCTTTATGGCTTAATTGGCCCTATTTTGCATCCACCAGCCTAATAAACTATATATTTTTATGGTGAATCCTGACTAACCTTAAAAGACAAATGATCATTTAATATTTCTTTCTATTTGTCCCTAATTTTTGGAATGGGACTAAAATGCCACCTAAGGCATCTTTTTCCTCCATGGGTCTTGGGACCCTAATATTGAAAACACCTGAAAAATGTCCCTTTTTGGATTTTGTGCCCCAAGAATTAAGCCTTGGGACTAAGACGCCACCTAGGGCGTCTTAGTCCTCATTGGCTTATTTTCAGGATTCAATTTCAAATTTGGATAGGATTTAACCTCCTTTATTTAATGATTTCATATTTCAGCTTGTTGTTGTGTGATTTCGGGATATTAAGCATGAATAAGTATAAATACAAGGTTTCTTGACTAATTCTTTATATTACAAGATAACAAGCATTCAATTATTTATTCCTATGTCAATTTTGTGTATTCAAGAGAATTTCATCAAGTATTTGAATTCATCATCAAGATTCAAGCATCATGTCAAAGTTTTAGTGCATCCATTCATGTTGTTGAGCTAAGATTATGGATGTAGCATTGAAGATCTATTTGGAACCAATGTTCACATCATATCCAAATATCCAAGATCTACATTATTCATGGTCACTACATGGTAAATTACATATTTTCTTCACAAGACATCATACAAGGTGATATCATTTACACATTTCATATTTCATGCTTCATTTCATTCATTTCATCATTTTGTTTAATTACCTACAAAGGGGTTTGACCAAGGCAAACCCCTATTCACTAAAAATCATCAAGTTTTCCCTCTCTTGTGTGTTTGTATTTGCAGATCTAGGTTGAATACTTGAAGATCATTTCTAGAGTGCAAGATTGAAAAGTTGCAAAGGTTGCATTGCCAAATTTTTCATCTTCATAGAAACTCACCTATAGGCCAGATCTGGAAGTTTTAGGACCTCAAATCTGAGAAGAAGCAAGTGAAGACATCAACCCTTAAGACCACATTCAAATATTCCAAAAATTCACAATGGGACTAATATTCCACCTTGGGAATTTTAGTCTTCCATAACGTATTTCTTAGAGATTCTTCAAGATTCTATTCTAACATTCGAAGACTATTTTTTCCCCAAAAAATAGTAGTAGGACTAATACGCCACTTTGGGCGTCTTAGTCCTCCATAGAAATTTTTGATGGCTTCTTTACCCTCCCAAATTCCTTGTCACATCTCTAAACTTCTTAGGCACGCATACCCTAACTTAGTGTAGCTTAATTTCATCATTTGCATCTCTCATTTAGCTTATTTTAGGTCATTTTTCATATCACATTGTGTTTTCCAACATTTTCTTTTCCACACATTTGCTTGGTCTTAAACCCCTTAGAACTCAAAGAATTCCCTCCTTGGTCCTTTCTAATTGTGAATTGACTGACCTTGTGAGGTTGCTAGTAAATCCAATTAGGATTCCTAGGACATTAATGAATGATTGAGTGGAAAGAAAGTGATATATAAGAGTATCCATTTTTCTATTCATCATTTTGGTGAACCCGACCTTGTTGAGCATTCATTTTTTGATTTGGAGTTCATTAAAATCTTAGATCTAGATTACATTCATTCTTGCATTTCATCTTGCATTAGTGAAATTGCATCTAGGGTTTGTCATATTTGCATTAGTGAAAGTGAATATAGGTTGCATTTTTACTTTCTTGCATCATTTCATTTCATTCAAAAATTGAAAAGTACATTGTTCATCATCTTAATTATATTTAGGAACATTCTTATTTCATTCAAAATTGAAAAAAATCGCATTCACTTTTGCATCCAATTGCTTGTTACTAGTTACTTTCTCTAGCCTTCATTTGCACAAATTTTTGAACTTGCAAACTTTAGGTCCCTAGGTAGGCAACCTGGGAACATTGTTATCAACCTAGAATTGTCTGATTTTCTACAAAAAAACTCTTACTGGAACTAAAATAACCTTGGTGGAATCTTACTCCCCCTCTGAGTTTCTATTGTAGTACCCTATCCAAGTGATTTGCTATTTGTTTCAACTTCTGAAACCTTCAAATTTCATCAAGAGGACTAAGACACCCTCCTTGGCATCTTACTCCCTATGGAATTTTAGATTGTAGTTTTTAGGATCTAAATCAACATTTATGTGCTTTTTTTTTTCTTCTGGCACTGGTTATCCATTTCAGTGGATTTACTTTTTGTTTCATGCATTTTACTAAATCTAGCTTAAAGTGCTTCATTTCATGCATTGCTTAATTCTATTTTTGCATTCACAACATTTCACAAGGAGTACCCTTCTTCTCATCATAGAGACCAAAATATGACTTAATTTCATTCATTGTGTTGAGGGGGAATGATGGTAGCTAAGTATAAGTCCAAATTCTTGAGCTTTCTCTGTCATGTGCCTTATATGAAGGAAGAATAGGATCGAGTGAAAATTTTTATCTTGGGATTGAATAAGTATATTTTGTATGCAACCAAGATCACTCGACCTAAAAGCTTAAACTAGGCAATGGAGGTAGCTTTGGTTGCTAAAGAAAAGCATAAGAGAAAGCAGGAATGTAAACAAAAGTCATATTCCTCCACCTACTTCGATAACAAATAAAGTGGTAATCAAGAAGCTAAAGCTAAAGGTGGGCTTCTCGATAGACTAAGAGAGGTCATAATTATAGGGCAAATCATGGGTCAGAAGGTCAAAAGGATAAAGGAGATAAAAGGAAAAAAGCATTCAAGCATAAGGCACAAAGTGATTCCAAGAGAAGCAGGGAAGACCGAAAGGGACTAGGAAGTGGGTGTTGGACATGCGGAGGTGACCATTATATGAGGGAGTTTCCCAAGAATACAAAAAAAACCACCAAACCCATTGCAAAAATCTATGCAGTCGTGGATAATCATCAAGCGAATCAACACACTCCATTGATAGAACTTCAAGGTACAATTCTCAGCCAACCCATTTCTATTCTGGAAAACTTAGGAGCCACAAATAGTTTTATTTCCTCCCATGCTATTCAAAATGTAAAATTGATCATAAGAGTCTTAGTAGAGAGGAGATGGAGGTTGAGTTTGGGTCAAGTAAGACACAAAAGATCAAATCTTGCCTACGAGGAGCTAAGATTGACCTAGGGATTATAAGGACCAAGGTGGATTTATGGGTTACTCCATTAGGTTCTTATGATTTAATCTTTGGGATGGATTGGTTCCAAAAGCATCAATCCAAGTTGGATTGCTACAACAAGAAAATTGAATGTCTAGATGACCAAGGGAGGTCAGTGGTTCTTCAAGGGATTAGGAGACCTATGATGGTAAGAATGTTCTCAACCATGTAAGTGAAAAGGGCAGTGAGAAAGGGGAGTAAAATCTACCTCTAGAGTAAAGGTAGAAGAGGGTAATGATGATCCCACACCTAGCATTGAAGACCACCCCATTCTCCAAGAGTATCATGATGTCTTTCTTGAAGAATTTCCAGGATCACCTCCTAAGTGATGGATGGAATTCACAATAAATTTAGTTCCAAGGGATGATCCTATCTCAAAAGCCCCGTATAGAATGAACATTGTTGAATTACAAGAGCTTAAGATGCAATTGCCATATCTAATGGAGAAAAACTTGAAATGACCTAGTGTGCCTCCTTGGGGAGCTCCAGTGTTTTTCATTAAGAAGAAGGATGGAACACTGAGGTTGTGTATCGCTTACCAAATTTTGAATAAGGTAACCATTTGAAATAGATATTCCCTACCTAGAATTGACAACTTATTTGATCAAATGAAGGGAGCTTCTATTTTCTCCAAAATAGATTTAAGGTCAAGGTATCACGAGTTAAGAATCAGGGAAGAAGATATTCCAAAGATAGCCTTCAAAACTAGCTATGGCCATTACAAATTTTTGGTGGTGCCTTTTGGCCTAACCAATGCCCCATTAGCTTTCATGAGTCTCATGAACCATGTTTTCCATGACTACTTGGAAAAAAAATTTCTAGTGTTTCTAGATGACATTTTAATCTACTCTAAAAATTTGCAAGAGCATGAGGATCATTTAAGAATAGTCTTAAAAAGGTTGAGAGATCATAGATTATATGGAAAATTGTTCAAATTTTCTTTCTTTCGGCCTAAGGTACACTATCTAGGACATATTATATCAGCTCGAGGAATTGCAGTGGATCCAGCCAAGGTGCAAGCAATTGTAGAATGGCCTATTCCTAAAAATGTGACCGAAGTAAGAAGCTTCATGGGTTTGGTAGGGTACTATCAATGGTTTGTACAAAAATTCTCCAAGATAGCTAACCCCATAACCTCCCTTCAATGAGAGGGAAAGAAGTTTGAATGGACAAAAAAATGTGACATTGCATTCCAGAAGTTGAAGGAAGCTCTTACTACCACACCAATTTTGCAAGTGCCTGGTCTAGATAAAGAATTTGTAGTTTGGACTGATGCTTCATTGGATGGGCTAGTGGAGTGCTAATGCAAAATGGGCAAGTGATTGCCTTCAAGTCTAGGAAATTGAAGGATCATGAACTCAATTATCCCACCCATGACTTGGAGTTGGCAGCAATTGTGCATGTCTTAAAGGTATGGAAACAAGTGCTACTTGGTAGGAAGACCCTTCAAGTTGAACACTAATCATAAGGGACTCCAATATTTTTTCACCTAATCATATTTGAATGCACGTAAAAGAAGGTGGTTAGAATTCTTAAGCAGCTATGAGATAGATATCTCATAGGTTAAAGGAAAAAAAAACTATGTCGCAAATTCCTTAAGTCAAAGGGCTAAACTAGTTGTAATCTACCAACTAAGATTTGAATTTCCAGAAAAGATTAAGCAAATGCAGGAACAAAATCTCTTTTGTCAACAAAATAAGTTAGAAATGCAAGGGATTAATCCAACTAAGTACCATGTGGGAAATGATGGAATTCTCTATTATTTGAACTGAATTTATGTGCCAGAAGAGGGTGGTTTGAGAATGAAAATTCTCGCAAAAGGCCATGAAGTTCCTTATAAATCACATCCTGGGGTGAATAAGATGTATGTAGACCTAAAAAATCATTAATTTTGGCTAGGAATAAAAAAGGAAATAGCTTGCTATGTCACCAAATGTCTTGAATGTCAACAAGTTAAGGCAAAGCACTATCACCCCGTGGGAACACTATATCCTCATGATATAATAGCATAAGTGGTCGGTAATCTCCATGGATTTTGTGATGGGATTACCTAAAACTCAACATCAACATGACAGTATATTAGTGGTGGTTGATAAACTAACCAAGGTAGCACACTTCATTTTAGGAAATGCGAAGGATGATGCCCCACTTTTGGCTAAAACATTCATAAAGAAAGTCATTAGGCTACATGGGATGTCTGAGGCAATCATTTTAGATAGGAACAAGTTGTTTACTTCTAGGTTTTGGACATCTCTTATAACCACACTACTAACCAAACTCAATTTTAGTATGGCTTACCACCCTGAAATAGACAGACAAACCAAAAAATTTAACCAAGCTATGGAGGACATGCTCAGAATGTATGCCATGGATCAGCCCACTAAGTGGGAAGAATATATACCATTAGTAGAATTTTAATATAGCAATTCATACCATTCTTCCATCCAAATGGCACTGTTTCAAGCATTGTATGGTAGAAAGTGTAGAATTCCTATAGGTTGGAACAGTTTAGAAAATTGAGTAACTATTGGGTCAAAACTTCTCCAGCAATATGGCACTCAAGTAAAAATTATAAGAGAGAAATTGGAGGATGCTTTAGATCATCAGAAGAGTTATTTTGATACCAAGCGAACACCAAGGTCTATATTTTTAGTAGGAGACAAGGTGTTCCTATGTGTCAAACCACATAAAAGCTCAATAAATTTTGGCAAGGTTGCTAAACTAGCTCCACGATACATAGGGCCTTTCGAGATACTTGAGAAGATCATCCGCGTAGCTTACTGAATAGATCTTCTTCCATCTCTCTCTCACATTCATAATGTCTTCCATTTGTCCTTTCTTAATAAATATATTGTTGAGCCATCACATGTAATTGACTGGCAGGCTTTGTAGGTGGAAGAGGCCAAAGATATCCACCTCAAACCGCTCACAATCATAGATAAGCGCAATATGCAATTGCACAACATAACTATCCAAAAAGTTAAGGTCCTATGGGACCAATATGGGGAACAAAGAGCTACTTGGGAAGATGAAAATATAAGGAAACTAGAATATCCATATTTGTTTAATTAAGCCAAGCCAACTTAATCCTAAGGGGGGGAGTATGCCATAACCCCTCAATACCTTGATAATTATTTTTTATGACTCCTACGCCTGATGTAATTTGGACTAGGGGTAGAAATTTAGACTCCAATGTGTAGATATATGTATCAGTGTCTGTGTGTGTGTGTGGAGTTAAATGTGAACCTTGATGTTACTATTATTAAATTTGATTGTCAATCTTAATATCTTGTTTAAATTTAAAGCATGAAATGTTTGGATTAATGTGGACTAATGATTTGACTATTATATTTGTGTAAGAATTTTCGCTGGATGCAGGTACTAGGGGTGTAAAGTGACATGGATTATGTGGTTCCATTGGCTAAGAGAAAGATAAATGGTATGTCATTCCAAACATAGACCTTTCCTGTGGTTTTCATCACTCTGAGGTTCAATCTACCTATAATTTTGATATATATATTATTGCTATAGTTATTTGTTCTAGCTAAGTAAAGCCAATAGGCTCACTTAAAATATTTCAACTATTTGAGATTGCTTAAGTGGTGAATTTATTAAAATTCTATGAATAAAAGGTAAAATTAAAAATAAATAAATTCATAAAAGTAAAAAAAAATTAAATAAAATAAATAAGGTTAAATAAGAAAATAATAAATTATATAAGGAATAGCTACCAATATTAAAGTGAAAAAACATTAAGGCAAACAAATAATAATTGTTTCCTTTCACCTATGATATAAAATAAAGGCTGAAGACTCCCATCAAATAAATAAAATGAAAGAGAATAAATAAATCTTTCATCGAGCAAATGAGGAAAGAAAGGAGGGCGCAAGAAAAAAAATGAGATGCTTTCATGGGAGAGGAAGGGCGATGTAGAACAACAAAGCAGGGAGGCTATCAGAAACCTCAACCAAGGAAAGGAACAAGTGTAGCTGGGTGAGGAAGCCAAAAAAAAAAAAAAACATCAAAACATTTTTTTAAGCCTAGCAACCCTTGCAGTTGAAAAATGGTAGGATGAAGCTTGAATGTCATGCGATGGAGAACCACGCCCATCATGTCTTTAAAAACTATGGGAGTAAATGGTGACTCCCCAACAGCCCCAGGAATAGTTGCTAGACCAAAACCACTTCCACAAGAGAGAAATTGGCAAGAAAGCTTATTTCACAATGCAAGATTGAATAATGGTTGAATATGATGCAAATGTACATGAGATACCTTGCTTATAAAGACAAGGTCAAGATGTAGGATTAGACAACATCAATGTGACAAGTGTCGCAATCCTATGACATGAGACAACTAACTACCTAGGAATCATGCAATATAGCTAGATAAGATAAGTTATAGATAGCCAACTAAGACTTCTAGAAATAATCTTATATCCTAAGTAAACTTAACATGTGAATATGTCCCCTAATTACCTAGTGAATGAATTAGCTAGATACAAGACATTTATTCACACCAACACCCCCCTTAAGTGCAACTTAGGGAGAAGTTTATTATGCACACTATGAAAATACTATGACTATGGTTCCTAGCTACTAGGCCATGTTAGGTACCCATTTACAATGCAAATGAAAACAATCTCTCACAAGTGGAGAAAAGGAGAAAACCTAGTGGGAAAAAACTCCTCTCCAAAAGAGAAAAAAAAACAAAGAAAAAAAAACATGATGTATGGAGGACTCAATGATACCGCCCAAGGACTACATCCATCATGTTTATAAAATCAATGGCCCCCCATACAAGGGAAATAGAGAGATAAGATATCCCCCCAACAATGTATGATCTCTTGCAAATATGGTTAATGTTTGAAGAGAAAACACAATCCAATGCCTACATACAATGTTTCTCCCCTTGGGAAGAAAATACACCATGTACAAATGCAAGAATGCTTCCCATTCTTGATAGGAATTGGTAGGAAGAGGAATCCATATGTATGAAGATTTTGTCTCTAAAATATGCTCATGTGTTGCCAAGTTCTTGGATGTAGATGATGCCACAATCCAATTAGGTATATGCCCAATCACAACAAACTATGACAAATCAGGAACAAGTGGAAACTAATCTTGAAGAAACTTTGAAGAAAAACATGAAGTGACAATAGTGGATCCATGACTATCATCAAATAGGAGAGCTAAACCCTCAAATTGGTCCTCCAAATCTAAAATGTGAGACTCCACAAAAAAAGAAGAAATGTGTGTCAAATAGGAATCCCAATCAAAAGGAATCTTAGATACCTATTGCAATGAATCACTGGAAGTACTCAATGAATCATCAACAAAAGATGAAGAATCATGAAGCTTTGAAGTGTTTGCAATCTCCTCCAAAGGATCACAAGCATGGGTTATCAACTCCAAAGAATGAAAAAGCACATTGGAGTTGGAAAGAGGATCTTCAAGAGATGGAGAAGAATCATGGTCTCCATATACCTCTCTAATGTGAATCCAAAGAGAATGAGGACATTCAAAGTGAACAAGTGTCTCCAAAATGTCATTATTTACATTTTAAAAAATAACTCTAAATACTCTAGCCCTAAAACCTTTCCAAATGTAATACTCATCACCTTTTCTAGGACAAGGAACTTTTTAAAAAATTATGACAATAGATTCCACTCACTAAGATGAGTGAGGATTAAATTACTCCATTTCCTATAGTTCCCTTTCTTCAAAGTAATTAAGAAACCCATTTACAAAGATATGAGCTTAGAAGCCAAAATGGATATTTTTCTCCAACCTAGAAAAAGAGACACAAAAATACAAAATATCTAAAAAATATCTCCACCACTAAAAAATTGACGCTTCCAACTTTTCGACGATATATCGTTTCTAAAAAATGGCCTTCGTTTGCAAAATTTATGAGCAAATGAAAAAATAGCTATTTTTGGGCTCAAAGGTTGAGATGCCTTTCTTATAAAGACAAGGTTGAGATGTAGAATTAGACAAAATCATGAAAAGTGTCGTAATCCTATCACATGAGACAACTAACTACCTAGGAATCATGCAATATAGCTACATAAGATAAGTTCTAGATAGCCAACTAAGACTTCTAGAAAGAATCTTATATCCTAAGTAAACTTAACAAGTGAATATGTCCCCTAATTACCTAGTGAATCAATTAGCTAGGTACAAGAAATTTATTCACACCAACAAAAACATCTGGCAACATTTCATTTTTGCAAGGAGAAAATCGATGAAAAAGAAGAAGGAAGAGGCGTGCAACAGAAGTGTGTGTTGGTTGTGAATAAGGTTTGAGTATTGTTGATTCAAGGCATCTTATTCTTAGGTGCAAGCTTTTTTTTATTTGCAGTTATTATTTTCTATTGAAAGTTGAAACCCTTATGAAATTTCCTTTTTTTATCCATGGTTACTCTGTCATTTAAGAATTTTTGGGGAAATATTTGTTGTCTCACACGCAAGGCTTGCATCTTAGAACGGTAGAGGACTTTCTTACTCTGTTAGCTAACTAGATATACATTATTATATATATTCATTTAATCAGCTTCCTTGAGCCATTCAACCACAACCACTCTATGGGTTTGCTTTTTTGATTCGTTTACCATACATTATGTTGGGTATAGGCTCTTGCTATGTGTGAAGTGTGGAAATATTATGTTGTACAAAATATTTAATGGTGTTCTTTTAAATCTGATTTATAAGAAAGCATAAAATAGGGTAAATGAGTTGGTGAACTTGTTTCCAAGCCCATCAAAGACTCTATTTTGGGCATTATTTTTGGGGCAGCCCCTACATTAAAACAACCACCTAATAATACCATTATAATCTTGTTACATTGTTGTGCATACATACTTCCATTAAAATCCTATTACATTGTTGTGCATACATACTACCTTTACAATCTTGTTGTTGCATACTGATGAAGCCTACTTTGTTGTGCAAGTCTAGTTGTTCATACATATTGCTGAAACAAACATTGTTGGAAAATTCACACGATTGTGCATACATATTGATGTGGCAAGTCTTGTTTCTGATACGTATTTCTGACACATCTTATTGTTACACACACTTGGTTGTATATCCATATTGCTAAGGAAATATTTTTGTTACAAACATTCTACTAATACATCTTATTGCCACATATACTTGGCTATATAAACATATTGTTGTGTCAAAAATTTTGTTACATACAAATGGTTGATACATCTTGTTGTTGTTACCAATTTTTTGCTACAACTCAATTGGTGGAGTTGGATTGAATACTATTATATCTTAAAGTGAAGTCACGGTTATTTCTGCATTATGCTTAAGTGTTGTTTGCACTTTGTTCATTATTCATCAAGTGACAATTGTGCATAAAAATGAGGAAACAGAATTTCATAAGTTGTTATTCAATATTTTAGAATCAAATGGAGTACATAATTGAGCATACAATAATAAATTATTTCAAATTTCTTTTATTTATTTCATGAAATAATTCATATTTATAGAGCTTCATTTTATTGTGAGAATTCAAATGATAATACAACATTGCATTGAGATGCATTTTCTTTTCGAAATGAAAAGCATAGGATTGAAATCAAATATCCCCACAAGACGTGGATGTAACTACTACAGTGCATCACTAGTATCACACTACATTATGGAAGATGCATTAAAAGAAGAAATCACATAAGTAACAACATAATCATCATTGCCTGATTAGTTGATGGTCGATGTTGAAGTGGTGCACCTTTTGTCTTCTCTAAGCTCCGTTGACCTGTAGGACGGAAGAGAGGGATGTCAAAGGCTCTGACTATGAAGATACCTATATGAACCATCAACAATAATGCAATCTGCTACTAATCATACACTAGAACCATTAAAGAGGAAGCAAAAGCATGAACAAAAGGAGAAAACATCATCATCATTCATTATTTTTATGCTAACATCATTTTCTTCTTTGTTTAGGTATAGGTAAAATCATGAAGTTGATTATCATTTGCAGACCAAGCATGTGGAGGAAAATAGGCTCCCACAAGGGTAGAGCTCGGCATGTTACCTCTTATTCATTATAGGTGGGATGGGATAGAGATTACGATAATCAAGAAAAGAAATGATATACAACTGAAAGAGTAAAGAAGAGTTAATCCATCAAGCTATTAAACCAACTGTGCATTCATAACAATCATATAAATGCTTTCTGAAAGCTATAGGTGAACAGTGGGTTTAATCCGCTCAATCAATTTAACTGAGTACATTCATCTCAAACATTGTTGTATGGTTTATGTTCTTTTGCCACAATATTATTTTTTTCTTCATGTTCATAATGTCATGTAAGACTCAGTTGAATAGTGTTCTTTCCCTCAATCAAGGATAGTGAATAGGCATACATAATTCCTTAATGAGTGTGTTGTTTCAGATCTTCATGCAAGGAAGATATTTGTGCATGAAACAGTTTTAGATAGAAATACAAGTGAAGAGGGCTTCAAATTTCTATCAAAATAGTGGATGACGACCATCAGTACAGTAACTGGTGTATTTGATTAAAGAAAGTGCAATGATCAACATAACAACCAATTTCATTATGGCTAAAAGTGCAAATGATTGCTTTAAATAGAGTTGTTGTATTACCGTTATTTGAAAGTAAACAATCAAGATACACTGCTTGATGGAATTGTTCTATCATGCTTTCAAACTATATCTTCAAATAATTTCAAGTATCAGACAATAAATTTGCATAGTTTTGATAGAGATTTAAACACATAAGAGTCATTTTTTAGGGTGGGCAGAGTATACAATGAATATGTAAGCTACAGATCCAAATTAAAAGATTTTTTTGTGTGTAAGGGGGGAAAAAAAATATAATGGCAATTGAAAATAAAAATGAAGATACATTCAGAAGCACATTTTCTTCACATTTTCTTCACAAATAACAAATAACCATATACTAAAAGTTGAAGAATTTGAATGCCAAAAGGAGCCCAAATTTTACACAGTTATCAAAATATACAGATTTTGCTTATTTTTCATACACCCACATTGGGGTTTGAATTTATAACACAGATTTCCTCAAAATATAGCTTACCCAAATGAGGGTTTTTAATAGAAAGGCAAAAGAATTTATTTTCCTCATAATAGCATATACCCATGTGGGATTTTGGAAAAATACAAAGGATTCATACAATGCCCTCATGGTCGAATTTGAAGGATTCAAAAATAAGTATGATTTCTGCAAAATAATGAATTCCCATACATCTAGTTTTGCAACTGAAAGGGAAAATGAAGTAAAAATTCAATGCGGGTCGAGAAAATTTTACATGAATGTCAAAACACAATTTTTTTCACATACCCATATAAGGGTTTGTTCAAAATTTTGAAAGAAGAAAGAGTGAATAATATGGGTCAAGCTCAAAATAATCAGAGAGTTCATAGTTAGGAGAACATGGTGAAGTCTGAGTATGGCCATGAATTTATAGATAAAAGAAAAGCTTTCTTAAGCTTTCTGTGGAAAGAAATATATGGATGGAACGTAACTTACCATTGCATGCTTGAAGGAGAACACATATAGCTGCGGTTGAGCTCACAAAACAAGAGACAAAGGAGACAAGCTCTCATCATGGTGGCCAGAGAAAACACAAGGAACCCCAAACTCAAAGCTCGAGCTCCCTCAAGAAAACATGGAGATGAAAAAATAAGCACAGGTAGTAGAAGATACATCAGAAATTATGTTTATGTCATGGCCTCAAGGCCAAGAAATGGCTTAAAAAACAAAGAAATGAGTCTTAGGAAGCTCATAAGGAGTTCACAAAAGATTCTTACCATCAAAACAATGGAGGCTCAATCTTCATTCTCAACTGAAACCCTAAGCATGGTGGTGGCTGTGCTCTCCCAGGCAGAACTTTCTTTCAAAATGACAAGTGCAAAATGAAGTGAAGATTAGGGTTTTCCCTTATTTTGTTGTGTTTCCCTAATTTGAATATATGGGCTTAGCATTCTTTTTTTTATTTAATATTGTATACACCTAAAAATGGTCACATCACATTGTCTGGTAATTAATTAAATATTTTTAATATTTAATTAAATCTTCGAATTCCATCTATGTATAAATAAATTTAAATAATTTATTTATATTGTTCACTTTTTCATTTTGATTAAATAAATAAGTTTATTTAATCATCTTTTCATATTCATTTCTTAATTAATTAAATAAACATTACGATTTATTTATATTGATTATCAATAATCTTGAATTGAATATTTTATTCAAATAAAGATTAAATATTTCTCTTTTTTTAAATGTAATTCTTCTAATATCCATTCACAATTAAATATTCCAAAATATTTAATTAAATCTTCTAAAGTCACATTATAATTAAATATTCCAAAACATTTAATTAAATCTTCTATAGTGCTAAAATCAAAATCTAACTCAATAAATGAAATTAAATAAATTTATTTATTTAATAAATTTTGGGCATTATCTTCAACAGCCGTTAAACAAACTGCCAAAACAGAAAATTAAATTCCTTTGTTTCTGTGCAAGCTTGTTCATGTGGGTTGAAGACAGGCTTCCATTCTTCTCTCCAACCTCCTAACCTCTTCCATCTTCTTCTCAATCTCTCCATCTCTCACCATTCAAACTTACCAGATAACCTCACAGTCGTTGATCCTTGCCAGCCAGGATTTTGCCTGTAAAAACCTATAAATAGGACTGCCGAGTATTTGAAATCATATAGAAGCTTTCAATAGAGAAACTATAGCCAAATAGCTCTCAAGCATCCATAGCATAGTCTTATAGCATCCATAGTTTTTAATATCATAGCATATCATGGCCAATCATCCACATAGTTTAGTTTCAATTTATAGCCCCTGTGCATATCCATCAGCATTCTCACCTCCACCAGGATATAGGATAGAACTTCCTTTGCATACTCATTTTGTAGATTGCCATTTGGAGAAGCCAAGCTTATACAATCTGAGAGCAGTAGCTTCAAACAAATCTCTGGAGATAGAGAAAATATGGAACACCTCTAAAGAATTCCTGTTTATTTTAATTGCATTTCATTTTCTTCAGTTTAAAGTTCTATTATTTGTGTTTGTTGTTTTCATTTTGATTACATATATTCTAATACACCATTTTTGGTGCCCACTGTGGGGGTCTTGCCCCTGTTCTAATATCTTTTTGCAGGTTTTTCTGACAGGTTACGGTCAAAAATAGTGGATTAGTGCAAGAAACATGCTTCAGGAAAAGTTATACCTAGTACAGCGCCCCTGAAGACTTCTGCAACACCCGTGAAGACTCCTGCAGCATCCGTAAAGAATCCTGCAGTGCCCGTGAATACTTTTGTAGCGCCCGTGAAGACTCCTACAGCACTTATAAAGAATCCTGTAGTACCCGTAAATATTTCTGCAGTGCCCGTGAAGACTTCTGCAGTGCCCGTAAAGAATCCTGCAGTGCCCGTGATGACTATTATAGAGCATTTTTAGAAAACCTGCAAACTGTAATTTGTAAGTTGAATACAGCTTAATTGAATCCGATGCAACTGCGGATAGTTAATAACTTTAAATTAAAATGAAGCAATCCTAGGGTAGACACATAAATTAAAACGAAGCAATCCTAGGGTAGAAATATAAATTAAAATGAAGCAATCCTAGGGTAGACACCTCATTATTTCACTTTGGGATTAAAATGAACTCTATGTTTGTGTGAAGCAACATCTTCACTTAGCATAGCAAAATTTTATTTTGGGCTTAAAATTCAATCCTTGTTTGCTTTGTTTAAATGGTGATAGGCCTATGCTCTTCCCTTAACTGGGTGATCAAAATGCCAAACTCACCTATTTTACTTTATGCATTTTTTTGTTTTATTAATACCTTTTAGAAGGCCTGCCGTAGTGGGAAAAAGTACTCACCCTACAAGAACGACCTAAGTGGGAACAACTAAAGCCAATTTTTCCAACCCACTTTAATCAAATGCATATGGTTGATGAAAATCCCATTTGATGGTAGTGTGCATTGATAACCATCCCCAAAGCCTTTGTTCTAAAGGTAGGGAGGTCTTTTGAGGGAGTCTATCATTTTCCGCACTGAACGGAAACCCTTACTACGAACTTAGTGTAGTATCTTACCGAGTCAGTTTCTGAACATCATATTAATCACAGTGTAGTGGAGGGAAGAATCTACCCCCAAGATACACACCATATAACTGCCAAGGATTGTTTGCTCAAGGGATCCAATATCCACTTCGTCACTCTAAGTACGCACCTGGAAAAGAAAAAAACACGGGCACCCTTTCGGGGGTGACATGGTTGTGTGAGTCGACGTAGTTTTAAGATGTGGGCTATTGATTACTATGATGACCTACTTGAGAACTAGGAGTGAGTCTGTTTGAAATGCTTATCATGTGTAAATCCTGTTAAAACAATTTTTGAACAACATTTTGGTCATACACTTGATGTTTAGCATAGGACTTAAGACAACTATTCTACAAATTGTTTGATGTGTTTTCAATACATTAATTCAGATAAGATCATCCAAAACTCAAGATCACATTGATTACTCCCATGTTATGAGATTGGAAATCTACAACCTTTGTTAATAAATCCGTTTTCAAAAGAATCAAAAAGCCAAAGAAACCCCTTAGCTACAAGAAACTATTGAAGAAAAGACGATTCTTGTATCAAAGCCGAAAAGTTTTACTCAACTATAGAACTTTTCTTCATAGGTATCATGATTGTGTTAGAGGTCTTTCTAATGATTATGCTATAGAACCTTTGTATTCACAAGCTTTCTTTCAAAGAAGAGCCCTTTCTCAAAGGCATAACCATAGTCAATGTATTCGTTTTTGTTATATTCCCCAACCTGCTATTGAATATTCTACTCGTCCAAATAAAATTTTGCAATAGAGAACTCAGATCACATTAGGAATCCATCACAAAAATCCATCCTTTAACCAAGATATGATCAAAACTTTATAAAGTGTAAAATCATCCGTTTCTCGATCTTTTGCTTAAATTCCCACCAACAGGATTTTCATCCTTTCAATTAGGGAACAACACAAGCTAAAGATTAGAAACTTTTGTAAGTCATAGAATTTTCATTCTATCCTGACTTTCATATCTATCACACAATTGCACTATTTCATTCTTTTGATCAAAAGTGAGTAGAATTTGGAACAAAACCTATGCCTATCTTCACGAGATCTCAAAAACACATGGAAAATGATGAGGGAGAAACCACTACAAGCAAAATGGGTGACCATAATGAGAAAGAAGAGGAAACATTTAATGTTGATGAATTGACAGAAGAAAAGCTTCAAGAAGTAGAGAAAGATCCCCAATTCCGTACTCTTATGGAAAGGATTTTAGAACGAAACAAAGAAATATATTTTCTTTCTTTAGCTAATCAAGGAGCTAAGTTACCTCACAATTTCGATATAGAAGGGATTAAACAGAATCTTGAAACTCCTCCTAATGACTTTAGTGCCCTTACTCAACAGATAAAAGAATTACAAGGGCAAATAAAAGAGATGCAAGGGGGTACAACAAAGAAGTATGTTTTGGAAGACATATCTCCTTATCCATTCGATAGGAGTCTTCAAATGATCCCATTTCCAAAACATTGCGAAATTCCTAATATGATAGGTACAATGGAAAAACTGATCCCATTGACCATGTGAGGGATTTCTAAAATATGAGTCTAGAATTTGCCTATGACAATACCTACTTAATGCGATTACTTCCACGAATTCTAGGTGTACAATCCATGTAGTGGCTTTCAAAGATCACTCCACCCATCAAAACTTTTGAGGAGTTACTAAATCAGTTTATATCACAATACTCCTACAACATCCAACACCAAATAACAATTCTTGATCTTTGTAAAGTGAAACAAAAAGTAGGACAACCCTTTACTACATTCTTGTAAAGATGGAGAAGGTTATTTGCACGATATTCCCGTCCTATTCTTGAAAAGGAAAAGATGGATATCTTCATCAATAGACTAGATCAAGAATTAACCTATAGGCTTAACCTTCATTGTCCTCATAACTTTGAAAAATTGATTGAAAATGCAATCACCATTGAAGGGGCCTTGGTTAAATGAGGAGTGATAAAACTTGATAATCCAAGTACATCCAACCAAAACAACAATGATAAAGCAAGGTTTTAGAATAGAAATAAAAATGTTGTCAATGATGGTATAGTAGATGTAAATAATCTATGAACAAGACCATCTGTCTTCAATCTATCAAGTACTCCACAAACCAATCAACAAGGAAACAACACACAACAAGGAAAAAACTCCAATCAAGAAACCATGACCAATCAAAACACCAAGGATTATCGTGGTAATTTCAATAACAATATTGGCAATACCTAGACATCAAATCCATCCAGACCTTCATTCTTCTCAAATCATCAGAATTTTACCACTTTGGGTTAATCTCTTGAGTCTACTCTCAAGGAGCTTCTTGATAATAAGGTTATCACCTTACCACCACAAAGAGATTATGAGCCATGAGTCAAACCACCATCATGGAATGACTCATATTATTGTAATTATCATCAATGTAAGGGTCATAGAATGAATAATTGTCAAGCTTTGTGAAATCTAGTACAAGATTTAATTGACAATGGCACTATTACAATTGAAGGACACCATACCAATGACGATCATCAAGCATTCAAAGATCCTTTACCAAATTATCAAAAGGGGGAAACATCAGATGCAAAAGCCAAAAGCATAAATAATTTTGAAGACAATATAATCTGACACATCTATGTTGGTGATCAACAGGTTAATGTTATCAAAAGCAAGGGAAAACAAGAATATCAACAAGTGAATGTGACTACGAGAGGACAAGCAAAGGTTGTCCTAAAAGGAATTTTATCTAAAACAACTATTTCCCCTCCAAGTCAATATAATCTAGTTGATCAATTAAGAAAAACATCAGCTCAAATCTCCATCATTGAACTTCTCAAAATATCTCCTATACATAAGAATATTTTAGAAGAAGCTCTTGTAAACACAACTGTTGATACTAATCTGGATGTAAACAAATCTCAAGCCATGGTGGGACATTTGTCTTCCCCCACTTGTCTTTCATTTTCTGAAAAATATGATGCTTCCATGACACATCCACATAATTCCTCACTCTATCTTGAAGTCATGATCCATAAACACCGAATTAGATGTGTCTTAATAGATGGAGGAGCCAATTTAAATATTTGTACCTTAAAGCTAATACATGCCTTGGGAATATCAGAAAATTCTATTGATCCATGAAGGAAAATAACTATCAAGGCATATGATGATGAAGAAAGAGCTTCTAAAGGATTAATATTGCTGCCTATCAGAGTGGGACCTGTTGTGAAGAACACATTTTGTTAGATTCTAGATTGGGATCTTTCTTATAACATACTTTTGGGTCATCCATGGATTCATGATATGCAGGCAGTACCATCAACGTATCATCAATGCATCAAGTTTCCATATGGTGGATAGGAAATAACTATACAAGCTAATTACAATAGTACCCAAACTTGTTCAAATCTCTGAGCAACTCAAGATGCCTTTGTGCCACATAATAGGGAGGCTCTTTCTCTTTCTTCTTCCAATCTACAAGGACATCTACAAGAATTGACAAAGAATCTTGACACTAAGCTAAAAAAATTTTAAAAAGGGGTAGGTGAATATTCACTATCTCTTTCTACCTTACCTCCTTCTCCAAGGTCACATGGGCAGCCAACCTTATCAAATCAAAAGATTGCAACAACCTCTACATCCCAAGCTTTTGTGCCAATCACAAAGTTTGACGAAAAATTCATTAGAGCCAACACCACTGAAGAAGAAGCTGAAGATAGGGACATCCTAAATTGGCTATACAAAGATGAAGATGAATCTCTCTTGCACATTAAGTTACCTACAGAACAATATGGTAAGGGGTACGCTATCATGCAGAAGATGGGCTATGAAGCAAATGGTCCTATAGGAAAGAGAAGAGAAGGAATTGTAGAACCAATTCAACCTATTTCAATACATCCAAGTGATAAAACAGGACTTGGATATGGTAAAGATATAGAAGACTCTACTTCACAGCAAGCACAATCAACTCATGAAGGAGAATCAATGACAGATAAACCTCATGAATCAGTTTTCCAATTGCAAAACAATTCAGATACTGATTCTAATGAATATGAATGGGACACTATTTATAATGATGAATTTTGGAGAGACAAACAAGTGGATACCATACACAAATATGCACCTGTTCTTATACAAGGAGAAGGTTCAAGGCCTCCACTTGATTATGTTTTACAAAGCGATCATGACTCAAGTGAGGACGAATCAGATTCTAATGAGATTGACAATCAACAAGAGAATACCATCATAGACCTTGTCTACCATGAAGATGATAACCACATCATGACTTTGACAGTTCAAGACCTTACCCGACCTAATGATCCCATGCCTTTAGTTTATCTGAAACTTATTGATTGGGACATTGATGCACCTATCCATATCCCTACATTCCATGATGATGAGGACATTATAAATTTCCTTTGCTCCTCTAATGAGGAAAACAATTGTTTAATCCAAGAATTTCATACTCACGATTTTGATAAGGAGGGTGTCAAGTCTCTTAGCTGCAAAATAAATGAAATAAAAGATGGATCTATTGGTGAAAATCAAAAAATGGCAGTGGTAGATCAAAACAAAAGAAAAATAAATAGTGAATCTGGCAGTGAAAACCTTTCTGAGGCACTGAAGGATGAGAAACTTGACACTCTTCCCAAACACTATCATGAAAGATCTTCTATTTTGATCGAACCAACAGAATCAATTAACATAAGTACAGCGGAGCAGCCAAAAATCTTGCAACTTGCAGCATCATTAACAGTTGAAGAAGTCTTGAAATTCATGGAATTCTTGAAGGAGAATCAAATCAACTTTGCTTGGTCATATGCTAATATGCTAGGGTTAGATCCTAATCTGATAATGCATCATTTATCTATCAAGGAAGGGGAAAAACTTGTGAAGCAAAAGCTCAGAAAAATGCATCCACATGTTGCATTATTGGTCAAAGAGGAATTAAAGAAGCTTTTGGATGTTGGATTCATTCAAACTATTGACTATGCAGAATGGATTTCCAATATTGTACCTATTTCAAAGCCAGATGGAAGGATTAGAGTTTGTACAAATTTTAGAGATTTAAACAAAGCTTGTCCCAAAGATGAATTTCCTTTGCCAAACATAGATATGATTGTTGATTTAACTGCTGGCCATGCAATGTATTCATTAATGGATGGATTTTCAAGATACAAACAGATAAAAATTGCACCAGAGGATCAAGATAAAACAGAGTTTACATGCCCCTGGGGTACCTATTGCTGGAATGTAATGCCATTTTGGTTAAAGAATGCCGGAGCCACTTATCAAAGAGCAATGACAACCATTTTTCATGACATGATGCACACATTCATGGAAGATTACATTGATGATTTACTTGCCAAATCTCACACACAAGAAGGACATCTAGAAATCTTGTCAAAAATCTTTACCAGAATGGAGAAGTTCAATGTTCATCTCAATCCAAAGAAATGTGTCTTTGGCGTTACATCTGGAAAACTCCTAGGATACATTGTTTCAAAAAAGGGCATAGAGGTTGATCCAGAAAAAGTACAAGCTATAATGGGCATGCCACCACCATGAAATATCAGTCAGCTTCAATCATTGCAGGGATGACTACAATCCATCAGAAGGTTTATAGCTCAGCTGGCAGACAAAAGCTTGCCATTTACACATTTATTGCATAAGAATGTCCCATTCAAATGGGAAGATAAATGTGAAGCAGCATTCAATCAGATCAAACAATATCTTATGCACCCACTAGTTTTGATTCCACCCATTCCAAGAGAGCCACTCATACTCTATATTTCAGCAACAGAAGTACCTTTGGGAGCATTGCTAGCACAAGAAGATTCTACAGGCAAAGAAAGGGCCATATACTATATCAGCAGAACCTTAACAAGTCATGAATTAAACTATAGTTTCATTGAAAAATCTTGCCTTGTAGTGGTGTTTGCTTCTCAAAAGTTGCGACAATATATGTTGGCTCATACAGTTAAGCTAATAACCAAGATTGATCCATTAAAATACCTTTTAAGTAGAGCTACTTTAACATGGAGACTTGCAAAATGGGTAATGATCTTAAGTGAGTTTGACATTCACTATGTAGATTGAAAAGCTATTAAAGGATAGGTCATTGCAGATCAGTTGGTCGAAGCACCTTTACAAGAAGAAAATCCAATGCACATTGAGTTTCCTGATGCAGATGTCTTCACAGCCACAATTTAGAAATCATCGACATTGTACTTTGATGGATCTTATACACAATATGGCTCGGGGGCAGGGATTCTCTTTGTTACACCTGAAGCACATACCATTTCACGATCATATCGGTTGATGTTTCCTTGCACAAATAACATAGCTAAATATGAGGCATTGCTCATAGGATTGAAAATAGCATTAGAATGGCAAATTACAGAGCTCCAAGTCTATGGTGATTCACAACTTGTCATTAATCAAATTAATGATGATTATCAAAGTAAAGATGATAAGTTGCTACCTTACAAGAACATGGTGGATGATTATAAAAAGTATTTTGTGTCAATCAAGTTTTCAAAAATCTCAAGGATTGATAATAAAGCTGCAGACGCAATGGCTACAATTGCTTCTTTATTACAACTACCAGAAGATCAAACTAAGCATGAATTCTTGGTGGAACAATTGTTTTCTCCTACCTATGATAATCCTGAGACCCAAATCATGTCATTTAACCGGTTCTGATTCACCTTTATATGGCAAGACTTATACCTACCTAAAAGACAACATCTTACCTCTGGATTTATCTCGAAACCAAAAAAGGAACTTCATACGCCAATCATCTTGTTATACCTTAATTGTCGATATCCTTTACCGATGAGGTCTTGATGGTACACTCCTTTGATGTCTTGAACGTGACAAATCTGAAAAAGCCTTACAAGAGGTTCGTGGTGGTATTTCTGGAACTCATTCGAGTGGTTTGACCTTAGCCAAGAAACTTGTTAGAATGGGATACTATTGGCCTACCATGGAGAAGGATTCTTTTACTTTTGTCAAGAAGTGTTCTAAATGCCAGATTCATGGCAATCTTATTCACGCACTTGCACAGGAATTTCAACCTTTCACTCCGACATGGCCTTTTTCTCAGTGGGGACTAGATTTTGTTGGAAAAAGTCATCATCATCAAATGGGCATAAATTCATCATCACAGCCATGGAGTATTTTACAAAATGGGTTGAAGCTGTTCCTTTGACAACATTGACTAGTAAACAAATATCTTCATTTATCCTGAATTACATCATTTGTAGTTATGGAATTCCTAATTCTATTATTACTGATAATGGAAGGCCTTTCAAGAATCAGTATGTTGATGAACTTTGTGAAAGATTTCACATCCAACACAGGTTCTCTAGACCTTAGTATCCACAAGGTAATGGTCAAGTAGAAGCTTCAAACAAAACAATCTTGAAGATCTTAAAGAACATAGTAAATGATGTCGGTCGTGATTGGCATGTCCAATTAAATCCAGCTTTGTGGGCATACAGAACCAGCATTCACATACCAATAGGAGCTACACCATATGCCTTGGTCTATGGAGCAGAAGCAATCTTACCACTATAGGTTGAAATACCTTCACTTAGGGTCTCACTCAAGGGATTGATAAATGATGAAGACTACAGAGTATCTCGCCTCCAAGAGCTAGAACTGTTAGATGAAAGATGTCAACATGCAGTTGACCATTTGAAGGGTTATCAACAAGTTATGTCTCATAGTTATAATCACAGAGTTAAACCACAGACATTTCAAGTAGGTGACTTAGTCTTGAGAGAAAATCCACGTAATCAGCAAGACAGAGAAAAGAAAGGGAAATTTGAACCTAACTGGCTTGGTCCATTTGTCATCATTGCAGCATACAGTTGGTGCATATCAGTTATCCACGTCAGAAGGGGACCTATTTGAAGAGCCGATCAATAGCATTCATTTGAGAAATTCTATGTTGAAATCAGAAAAATTCTTGAAAAAAATCCAAAAAAATCAGAAAAAGTTTTGAAAAAATCCAAAAAAATCATAAAAAGTCCTGAAAAAATCCAAAAAAATCATAAAAAGTCCTAAAAAATCCAAAAAATTAGAAAAATCCTGAAAAAGTGCAATAAAAACAAGTGGTGAAAACCTGGCAAACAGGTGCTACTTGTGATCAAAATAGGCTCCTCCATCTATTAGCTTATGTCTTGCATTCACTTTAGGTATCATTCATTCATATCTATCATCTGTACATATCTTTCATATCCACATCATATGGCGGGGATACTTATGTTTCATCATGGCTTCATGAAATTTGTACATATCCATACTCTTTAGGTTTTGTTTACACTGGGGGTAAAAGCTGAATCATAGACTGAAGAGGAGAGGGGCAACAAGCTTTTCAAACATCACAAATGGACACAAAACATTTTGCCAAAACACAACAAACATTATCGTATCAAATCAACGACAACATGTTTATTCAATGCCAATTGACATCAAAACAACATGATCCAAACAACTATTGAAATGAGAATATCAATGATGATAACCAATTTGGATGATCTTAATTTGAATAAATGTTTGAAATACTTTAAGCAAGATTTAAATGGTTGTTTGATTTTCTATCATATCTCTGGAGCAATTCAATGATGTATTGAACTAGAAAAGCTAGGAAATCATTAGTACTATGCAAATTGGTCGCGAGACATGCTCAACTACGTATCATTGATGACATTTCAGAATTTGCATGGGAAATTGGTTAACTCTTGTCTGTTTATGCAAGCAATACTCAGGTCATCTCGGTTCAATTATACCTAGATGCTTGTATTATTTTGCTATATTAAAATTCATGAAAGCAATACTCAGGTCATCACTGGTGCTAACATACCCTTTGATGCTTGTATTAACTTTCAACATTTCAATGCTCTATGATGATACAAAAAGCACTAAATAAGCTCTCCAAATGGCAATATTGTATGGATATCCTGCATGATTAGTATAAATTTTATTCATATTAGGATCTGCATTTTGCATTTATAGATTTCCCAAAAAGCTGGCAAGGTATCAAGTGTTTCATATCTTTTTGCATACATGACTGAGTATATTTTGACATTCACAAAACAAAATTTCATACATATTTGCATCAGAAAATCATACATCATAAACATTCATAAACATGTATAAATTGTATTGTACATCATGTTCGTACAATCATGCATTAATAGATTTTCACTCATCTCATAAATAATCATAAACACATCATGCATATAGAAAATAGACACATTTATCTCATCATAAATCATCGCTGCATTTCATATATCTCAAAAATGAATGTCAAAATATACAAGGATGTCAACTACACATGATATAACATCATCAAAAATGAGATCATCTCAGGGTGTATACAAATGTCTCAACATAGTATCATAAAAACATCATGTATAATGCACTAGGCAATGCTATCCTCTGATGGTGCTGGTCTAGGAACTGTACCACCTGCACCTGATGGACCTACTCCACCTGTCCCTGATGGCCCTCCCAGAGGTAATGGCTGTGTCACACCTCTACTGGTAGTCCAAGAGCGACTATGGGTAGACCGTGACTAAGTATAACTCTCCCTCCACTCAGGTGGAACAACATCATGATATTTGGTCCTGTAAAACTCGGCCTCCCAGGTGGCTCTGGTCACCTCTCTCATCATGTCACCAGGTAGGGTGCTAGCTGCTACTCTCTGTAGACTATCCACCAAAGCAATGGCCTGCTCACCCCGCTGTCTGGTTGTATCCCTCTCAGTAGTAATTGAAGTCAACTATCCCTACAGCTGTGTAATAAGGGTCTATGCATGTGCTAGCTGACTCTGTAAGCTTTGTACTGTACTCTGTAGAGAGGATATCTGACCTAACACCACTGGATCTACTAAAGGTGATGGATCTGTATGTCTCATCCGTGGTCCACCTCTGCCACCTCTCCTACCACCTCTCCTGCCACCTCTATCACCACCCCTACCACCACTACCCCTACCTCCACCCTCCTCATCATCATCTCCCTCTGAATCATCATCTCCTCCACTCTCATCATCATCACTACTCTCTGAATCATCACCCTCTGAAGCTAAATCTCTCTGTCATCGTCTCTGTATAGCAACAGGTGCAATAGGCTCATTAGGATCAAACATACGTGGTGCAGGATGCTCTAACACATACTGGCTATACTCTAGCGTCGTCCCTGCGTCAAGGACATCAACTCAATAATCCCACATCACCACTCCTAAATTGGTGAACTCTGCAACCGCTGCCTCATAGGAAATATGTGGACCCCATACTGCAAGCTCTGGCTGTCGTCGTGCATAAATGGTAGAACCCATAGGCATACCCTGAATCTGACCAAAATGCCGACATACTCATCCTGCAAGAAATCTCTCAATAATCCATGGAGTACGGCCAATTAGATATCTAGAAGTATAAACATAGGGAATTTCCCTCGCATCCTCTGGCCATGCCTCACAATCTAAATATGGTCACCAGCATACTGTATCTAGACCATCTAAGAGACGCTGCCAATGATCTAGTTTGACCAGTCTTGGCTAAGCAATAATATCTGCATATCCATCTGTCGATCCTCAGTCGGTCGCATGACAACAAAGTGCTCCCATGCCCATATCTATAATAACGAGCAACCAACAGCAAAACTCCAGCCTCTACCATATACAATATGATGTAACTCATCATACAAGTGAGCAAGCATGCATGTCCCCCATGCATACCATGTACCCTACATCACCATACTCTCCAGAACCTGACTCCATCCACCTACGAACCCCTTCGACCTATGGTCGGGGCACAACACACCTCTACTGAAGCCTGCGAGTATAGATGGTAAAGGTGGATATGTGTCTGTCATCTTGCCCCATGGGATGAAGTATCCAGCAATATGATCATCTCTGAAAATCCTCCTCAAAGCATCTATGCCTCCAGCCTCTCGGCTATCAAACACCACTATCTCTCCCATCACTGGGATCCTCAAGATGTGATATACGTCCTCAGGGGTCACTGTAATCTCTCTAGTCGGTAAATGAAATGTGTTCATATCACTACGCCACCACTCTACAAGTGCTGTCAATAGAGCTCTATTGAGGTGCACCTCAGGCATGTCAAGTAACGAACTCAATCCACATGCCTCGACCACATCCCGATCTGATTGTAATAGATGTGGAATCAATGTCCATGTGCTTGGGAATGTCTCCCGTGACTGCAAAACACCCAATCTCTCCTGTTGACACATCATGACAAAGCAAAAATCAATATCAAATCATCACGATTAATCAATTAAATTATTTATTTTTTGTTATCATGGAAGGCAGATAATCACACTCATGTTTTTTTTTAACAAAATTAGAAGCGAACAAATCAATCAAATTATTTGTTTTTCATCATCATGAAGGAAAATAATCACACTCATGTTTGTTTTTAACAACCTTAGAAGTGAACAAATCAATCAAATTATTTGTTTTTCATCATCATGAAGGAAAATAATCACACTCATGTTTGTTTTTAACAACCTTAGAAGTGAACAAATCAATCAAATTATTTGTTTTTCATCATCATGAAGGAAAATAATCACACTCATGTTTGTTTTTAACAACCTTAGAAGTGAACAAATCAATCAAATTATTTGTTTTTCATCATCATGAAGGAAAATAATCACACTCATGTTTGTTTTTAACAACCTTAGAAATGAACATATCAATCAAACTATTTGTTTTTCATCATCATGAAGGCAGATAATCAAAATCCTGTTTGTTTTTAACAACTTTAGAAGCAAACTTATCAATCCTATTTGTTTTTAACAACTTTAAAAGCAAATTTATCAGTTATTATTTGTTTTCCAACAACTTTGGGAGCAAATTTATCACTCACAACACCACATAATCAAAGGCGCTATGGAAAACCTCATGGGCACTCTGATTTTCATCATGGGAGCTACTGTATCAAGAGCGCTACAAAACATATCATGGGCGCTACGCTTTTCATTACGGGTGCTACTAAAACAAATGCGCTACAAAAATGATCAAGGGAACTACAAAATTTATCAAATGCGCTACAGGATTATATGCACTACAAAAATTGTCATGGGCGCTATGAAAACTATTAAGGGCGCTAAAAGACATAATTTCAAAAATCAAAACATCGAAGAACGTGCCACGTATGGAAAATTTTCAAAAAGCAGGAGTTTCACGGGGTACATACTGGGGGTCCATAGTGCGCCGGCTGTTGATGTCGTCGGATGCACTCGAAACGGGGCTGGTGAATCGGAAGTGCCATAATTATCAAATTAGAGCTCAAAATTTACAAATTTTACTAGGTTAAAATGGAAAATGACATGGAAAATGACATTTTTTACCTATTTAATGATAAAATTGGGGCATTTTATCACATTTTAACATAGCAGGGGCATTTTTAGTCATTAATTTTCATTTCACATCTTTTCGGGTCCATTTCTTCACATCATTATTTTCAAACGATGAATCGACATCTTCAAAATCATAAAAATCAAAAATTCCACAAAAATATAAAAAATACAAAAAAATTCACAAAAATCAAAATATTATCGATTCATCGTTTGAGGGGGCATATACCTATCAACATTTGACAATCAACATCTGGGGAAAATTTCAAAATTCTTTGAAGCAATGTGTAAAACACATCACTTCAAAGAGGGGAAAAATGTATACACCTAAAAATGGTCACATCACATTGTCTACTAATTAATTAAATACTTTTAATATTTAATTAAATTTCTGAATTCCATCTATGTATAAATAAATTTAAATAATTTATTTATATTGTTCACTTTTTCATTTTGATTAAATAAATAAGTTTTTTTAATCATCTTTTCATATTCATTTATTAATTAATTAAATAAACATTACGATTTATTTATATTAATTATCAATAATCTTGAATTGAATATTTTATTCAAATAAAGATTAAATATTTCTCTTTTTTTAAATGTAATTCTTCTAATATCCAATCACAATTAAATATTCCAAAATATTTAATTAAATCTTCTAAAGTCACATTATAATTAAATATTCCAAAATATTTAATTAAATCTTCCATAGTGCTAAAATCAAAATCTAACTAAATAAATGAAATTAAATAAATTTATTTATTTAATAAATTTTGGGCATTATCTTCAATAGCCATGAAACAAACTGCCAAAATAGAAAATTAAATTCCTCTATTCCTATACAAGCTTGTTCCCGTGGGTTGAAGACAGGCTTCCATTCTTCTCTCCAACCTCCCAACCTCTTCCATCTTCTTCTCAACCTCTCCATCTCTCACCATTCAAACTTACCAGACAACCTCACAGTCGTTGATCCTTTCCAGCCAGGATTTTTCCTGCAAAAACCTATAAATAGGATTGTCGGGTCTTTGAAATCATATAGAAGCTTTCAACAAAGAAACTATAGCCAAATAGCTCTCAAGCATCCATAGCATAGTCTTATAGCATCCATAGTTTTTAATATCATAGCATATCATGGCCAATCATCCACATAGTTTAGTTTCAATTTATAGCCCCTGCGCATAATTCACAGCCCTTGTGCATATCCGTCAGCATTCTCACCTCCACCAGCATATAGGATAGAACTTCCTTTGCATGCTCATTCTGCAGATTGCCATTTGGAGAAGCCAAGCTTATACAATCTGAGAGCGGCAGCTTCGAACAAATATCTGGAGATAGAGAAAGATGGAACGCCTCTGAAGAATTCCTGTTTATTTTAATTGCATTTCATTTTCTTCAATTTAAAGTTCTATTATTTGTGTTCGTTGTTTTCATTTTGATTACATATATTCTAATACACAAATATCAAACCTTATGCAAGGTGTTAAGTGGCCGATTACCCATGATAGGTTGCATAGTGAAAAGGCTAAGTAATTAAAATTTTGGCTAAGTTTTACGTTTGTGTGATTATATTTTGGCAATATGATGGAGCCTTGGACTTTAGGTTTTAAGAAATTATGCCTTAGTGAGAATTGAAGTGGATTTTATCCTATATTTTAATTGATTTTGTGAGAAAATCAATAAAGAAATTGCAAAATAATCTCATATATGCCTTGGATTTTGTTTTTAATTGATTTTGAAGAAATCAATTAAGGTCTTGAGAGGATAATATGTCTTATATTTTTAAGATTTTTTTTGAGAAAAATAAATTGTTGGAATGGAGATATAAGTTGTATTCTTTTTGCAAAATATTTAGCAATCTTTAATTGCAAAAATAGGCCAAATTGTAAAATCTGCCACTATGTAAAGCAAAGATAAAACAAACTATTTTTATCTTTTTGCTATTTTTAGCAAATTGTTTCATTTTCTGCCTTGGGTTGGACTTGAGTTTCCTCTTGGAGAGATAAGGTGTTTTTCTGGCTTTTAAAGAAAATTTAGCCTATTTTTAGGAGCTTTTCAGTGTGAGCCTAAAAAAAGAGAGTTTTTCTGCTTTTATGTAGACTTTTGAGACAAATTGATACCTTTTCCTTGAGCTTTTCTTGTGAGCTCAGATTAGGGTTTTTAGAGATTATATTTTGAAGAAACTTAGTCTTATTCTCTTCTTCTCAGTTCAGATTTTAGTTTCTTGCTCTTAACATTTTTGAGCTTGTAAACTTTTGTCCTTAGGTTTTGAGAGTTTCACTCCTTCATCTAATAAAAAGCAGCATTCCTATCTCCAATTTTTGTCTCAACTTGCATTTTTAGTATGATGTTTATATTATGATTTTGTTTATAGATTCTCTTTATGTCCTATTATTGCAAATCATCGATGCAAAAAGTTCATTTATTGTAGGTTGCATGATGTGTTTAAATCTAAACCTTCATGCAAATCAATTTTGCATTGTGTGCATGAGAGATTGTGAATTCATTGTTGTTTTTTTGAAGACTGTTTGTGAGAGAAATATCAAATTCATTATTAAGTTTTATTGATCATTTTAAGTCATAGGTTTTATTTTCAAGCTATCCTTCTATCCCTTTTCCCAGAAATTACTTAGAATAGGATCCATCATTTGGAGAACCAACTCACTCTGGAGATTCCTTCTTTGTTCAAATCACCCACATCAGAATAAGGATTCCATGTGTCATTATATTGTTGAATCTTGTATTCAGTAGGGTGCAAATGTAATTTATAACAGTTGCCACATACACTTGGTAGTACATACTTATTGTTGGGAAAAAAATTGGCTATTGTTGTTACTTACTAATACAAACTAAGGTTGGATTATTGCTGCATATCAAGGCTATAAACATAATATGTTGCATATAGAATACAATGGTGGTTTTTGTTGTTAGTTGTTGTTACAAACTAAGTTTGGATTGTTGCTGCATATCAAGGCTATAAACATAATATGTTGCATATAGAATACAATGGGGCATAACTGGAAAAACATGTGTTTTGTTATAAACAAGTATTAGTTGGAAATGTGTAGTGATCAGCTCTTATAGTTTCCACTTTATGTAGTGTAAAAGTTATAAGGAGACTGCGAAACTTGGAATGGAAAATATATTTTATCTTTGGCACTCCAAGATTAGCCAGTAACAAGTAGTTAGGTACAGTATCCAAATAACAACTTAAAAATGTTTATGATTCATTTTAAGGTTGTATAGTACCATGATTTATTTCTAAAATTTTCTTGAAATTAGGTCCATTAGAAGCTAGCAATCTCCTTGAGAATATACATATTCCATGCATATCTTCACAAATAACTCAATAAACCTCTCTTGAATAATGTATTTCATTAAAATTTAATGGCCTGATTTCTTTTTGAACATTAGGATTGGTTAAGTTTGTACTGATGAATGGATAATATGCTAGATTATTGCCTTAGGTAAATCTACTCATTACCATCTACTCAGTAGGCTGATAAGACATCCATTCATCCACCTATTAATAGCTATTATGATTAGTGGATTGATAGGGAATTCTTACTAAACTCACCGGTGGCATTATGAGAGTGTAGCCCTTATGATTCCATGCATTTGGAACATTCCTAAAGGATAGAATGAATTAAAACTTCTTCCCAAAAGGATGAAGAGTGATTTTTCCAAATATGGTTGCAATCTAGACGAAATCTACTAAGCTTGGGTTGGGAACCTACTTCTATTCTAGTGCTAAGCTTGAGCCCTGAGCTAAGGTTTAGTTCAATGCTTGAGATGTACCATAGTCTAGGGGTAGTGTTATGCTCAAGATGGATAGTGGTCTAGGGGTGACACTAAGCTCAAGATGGAAAGTAGTCTAGGGGCAGTACTATGTTGGAGATGGACAAGATTCTAGAAACAATACTATGCTCGAGATGGTCATTAGTCTAGGAGCAACTATGCCAACAATGGTTACCTTAGTTTTCTTAGCTAATAAATGGAGATCAGGAACGCAGATTCCCAACAAGCTGAAGTAGGTAGAAATAACCCCCTGTGTAATCCCTATATTTATTAAAGGAATGATAATCTTATTATTGTAAGGTGTAGCTTGAGAAGGGGTCACTAGGAGGCTATTTGCATGCAAGCTTAAGGGTTGGAATGACAACTCTCTCTCTCTCAACACGGGCCACATAATCCATTTGGAGGGGTGGATAGGGTTTGTATCCACATGGTTGGGATCAATTTGCTCCCCACCACTACTAGTTCGAGCGAGGACTTGGAGATTGAATGAATCACCATCTTGAAGGTATGAGCAATCCATTTATTAGTCTTGTTATTTAAGGTAGCAAGTGGTGCTAATGGAAATTATGTAACTGACAAGATGTTATACTGCTTAAGGTGTTCTCCATTAATGATTATGTGATTCTAACCTTCTATGTAATCCATTTTTGCATGATGATGAGAAAAATTAAATGTGCAAAATTCTCTTCTTCGTTGGGGTTGTTTCTACATATTATTGAGATTTAAACCTGTTGTAGATAATGTAAAATTCAATAAATTCACATATGTAGCAAAAGATGTGAATGTTATTGCACCTAATAAACCTTGACCTTAACATTTAAGATTGGTTTTTATTTATATAAAGGGTTCCAACATTTGTGTTATTTATTTAGAGTGAATATTGCTTTGTATTGTTTAATGGGTTCTAATATTTATGATAATTATCCAGAGTTAATATTGGGTTCTATTTTTTAATTAAACATTGGTGGTAGTTATTGAGGCTTTGACTTATTATTTAAAATTTGTTTTTTATAGTAAATTTTATTATTGTAAAAATCACATGGAGATTTTATTTGATAACTAATTTTATTTTGATCCATAGAATATTTGTTTTTTGAATAGTGAATATAGCAATTTTATGAATTGTTGTTATCGCATTTTTTATGATTCTCTACTTTCATTTCTTTGTATGTATGGATATGCCAATAATATAATTCTACTATTTTTTTGGTTTTGGCTGACATCCCAAATTTGGATTATATTGTTAGCAAACACCATGATTTAAGACCGGCTAAATTCCAATCTTATAATTGTGAAACTCTTTGAAGAATGTTTTTAAATAGTTCATTGTTGATAAAAAATATAACATGATATATATTACATGCTGATTTAACATCCAATACATCACATTTGGTGCATACAAACCAGTTTTGACTTAAGTCCAAGTTTTGTTTGAACCTATGAGATGTTATAAAATCCAAGTTTTGCTTGAACAACCTATGAGATGGACATCTACTAAAGCAAATTTTTAAAATGGAAATAAAATTTGCATGTGCAATAGAAAGGTTGGAACCAAACTCACCATGGGTTGCCCTCTATATCTAGAAATGAATCCAATGCATGTAGCAGTACATATAGTTCTTAGGTAGCTACTGAGCACCCCTCCACAATCATGGAATATGAAATTTTGGGAAATGTATCCATCTTTATCCAATACTGGTTTTAGTTGTGAGTTATTCCAAATAGAGCTTAGATAATATATGCCAGCAGTACAACAAATGAGGCGTATGATTATTGACATCAAAACATATCCTCACATACAAGACAATCAGGTTCTTCCATTATCAGCAAATGTGACCTCAAAATGGAGGGGAACCCATCCAAAGTTTGTGTAAAACGTTCAATTTTCTCACAATGCTATGAATATTATTGACATAAGAATCACATTTCTATATTATGTTATTGTCTCTAGGTTTACCTTCACTTTTCAATAATTTATTATATTCACTTGTAAAGAAGAAAAAATAGCATTCTCAATAAAGATCACTCTATTTGAAAATTAAAAAGACGTAAAGAAGAAAAAATAGCATTCTCAATAAAGATCACTCTATTTGAAAATTAAAAAGACCTAGAGGAGAGAAAAATCTGCACAATATATTTTTGTCAAATGTTATATTTAATAAATGTTCCTTATTTTATGCCTTCTACATCTACCCATATGGATTTGAGAAAAACATATTGTGGAGATTTTTCTCTCTTCTCAATCTTTTAAATTTTCAGATTTAATGATCTTTATTGTGAAAGCTATTTTTTCTTGGCTTCACAAATAAATATTATAAATGATTGAAAAGCGGAGGGAAACCTAAGGTTGGGAACCCCATCTTATAATCCAAAATCTTTTCCACCATTTGTTGAGTTATATGATTTATATTAAAAAGGAAATTTTATGATTTATATATATTCACACTTTGCACTGAAACCTTGTAGTAGTCATCCAAGGTATTGCTTATTGACTATGCTTCTCTCTTGCAAATGATAAGAAAGAGAAGGGTGTAACAAAAAAAAATTAATGAGTAATAGGACTTACATTTAGAACAATTTTAATTCTTCACTTTTCCCTTTGTTTTTTTACCTTATATCTTCCTAATGCCTTTTCCATTATAATAGAAAAAAAATGAGATAAAGCTTATCTCCCTAATTTCATCTACAAGAGGATCCAAATAAATCTCAAGGTTCCCCATTCACCAACACTAAAAATCGTATTGTTGAAATACAATTGTGAATCCCATTGCACCAATATTTATTAAAGCTAAATTTCTCCAAAACTCTTGAAAGAAAGTTTTTTTTTGCTCCTAAAGGAGGTTTTCATTGACATGATCTTATGTCATTTTTATATCTAGTTTAACCAACATCCTTTTTTCTTTGCATTTATGGAGCATATGTATAGCTTCATGAGCAATGATTATTCCATTTGTGTTGGATTTCCCTAGAGTGAACTCACTTTGTTCTTTTGAAATTATCTTTTGAAGTATTCCTTTTATTTAGTTAGATATTATTTTATAAATTATTTTGCATGGAGAAATGGGCCTAAAATCATCCAATGATTATAGTGTTTTTGAGTAGTATTAGCGCAACAAAGGTATTATTTAAATCCTTGATAACTATTTTTTCTTTCTAGATTTCTCTATCAAATCCAAGAGATCCATGCAAATGATATTCCAACATTGTTAAAAAAAATAGCTAGAAATCTATCTGAATTTGGAACCTTGTTAGGTGCCAATTAAAAAGTGATTCTTATCTCCTCTGAATACAAGGGCCTTATGATGGATTTTTTTAGTTCTCTAGATACCAGATTGGAATGTTACCTAAAAACCTTGAAACTAAGGCTACATTGGTATTGTCAATATTTAATAATATAGTTATTTTAAAAGTATTGTATGTATAATTTTATTTACTAAATGGTATAGTCATTTACTATTTTATTTACTAGAGTTAAAAAGTCTACTCTTCTATATTTTTGTTAACATACTCATATCATTACACTCTATCCTTTGTTATCACTACAGTTATGCCTTTCAACACAATTTATAAATTGTCAAAAATAAAAATAATAATTTTACAAATTCAAAATGTAAGACACTTTTATATGATACTTCTTAATTTAATAACCAATAATCAAACTAATATTTAAAAATTCAAAATTAAATATTATTAATTTATTTTTCCATCTCTAAATGTGTTATAATTTTGTTTTATAAATCACATTGAATTGTGACAGTGGACAATAACAATTTGTATTGCATACAGTCATGGAAAGTGCATGAAATAACTCTGCAACATGAAAAGCTGATGACATTTGTGTACGAGAAGAAAACATACTTAATACGTGGAAAATAGAAAGAAATCATGGAAAAGGCGTGACAATGATAAAGTGAATATCAAAATAGCTAATAATATGAAGAGTTTGCGGGTCATCCATTTTATACCTTTTCGTTGAGATGAATTATAAATAGTAGATTGAAATATATGGTAGTGCATAACATTATCTCTCCCCAGTATCTTCTCAAACTGACTTCATTTTAAATTTCTTTCTTGTTATGTGAATTTTATTATTAAAGTAGCGTTTGATTAAATTAGGATGGACGGAATTGGAAAGAAAAGTATTTTGTATTGTCAAAAAGAGATGCACTGCTGCATCTCAGGGTGATCACCTCTACCTCGCGCGATCACCTCTACCTCGGGAAGAGGTTCTTTGAAGAGGTTCTTTGAAGAGGGCGTTGTGGATGTATAAAAATATGGATTCTTTGAACAGGCGTTCACTTCTTCTTTCCATTCATTTTTGAAAAAAAAAAAGAAATTTTATGAAATATTGCTAAGTGAAAATGAAACGAGTGATATCTGAATAAAATGTAATAATAATTTTGACGAAGGTGATAACCTGAGATATCTCAATAAAATGTAATAATAATGCAGTTAAGTCATATTTTTTTCTCTTTATTGAGAATAACTTTACATATTGTTGAAGACCCTGTTGAAATTTAACACAATATATCGCTGTGTATTTAAGTATCCGAGTTTATCTCAATGTAATAAGATTTAAATATATCTCTGTGATTCTGATCCATAAGTCTTTTGAATGGTAAAATGTGTTCATGTGTGCATTTATATGCTGGATTAACAGTTTTTTCTTCTCATAGTTCATATTGGGGATAAAAAATTAGGACATTTGTGAAGCTCTAAATTTTCATTCATCACAAAGTATTCTTCCTAATCAAAATAGAATAGTTTTTAAGAAAATGATTATCATTAAAATTTAGATCATTGTTAAATTTCTTTCAGATTAAAAAGCTTCCCAAACACTATGTGGATGTTGTGAACTTTATATTTCTTTGAGTCACATATAATATAATTAAAGAAGTGAAACCCAACCATTGGACATGAGAATAGAACTCTTAAGGTCCCATCACTTGAACCAAGCCTTTTAACATTATTGAGATTTAAATCTATTGTAGATAATGCAAAATTCAATCCACATATGTAGCAAAATGTTGTTCCAACTAATAACCCTTGATCTTAACAGTTAAGATTACTTTGTATTTTCCCAAAAGGGTTCCAACATTGGTGTTATTTATATGGGGTTAATATTGGTTGTATTGTTTAATGGGTTCCAACATTTGTATTAGTTATTCACAGTTAATATTAGGTTGTATTTTTCTAAAAGAGTTTAAAAATTGATGATATTTATTGAGACTTTAAATTATTATGTAAAATTTATTTTTTATAGTAAATTTGATTATTGAAAAAATTGCACGGGTCTTTTATTTGATAAATAATTTTATTTTGATTCATAGAATATTTATTTTCTAATAGAGAATGTAACAATTTTTTTAATTGTTGCTATTGCATTCTTTATAAATTAAAATTGCTCCAAATGTAAGTTTGACACTCTTCTCTTTGTGTCACCTGCAAGAGAAAATATTAATCAATAAGAAATACCCGAGATGACCACTACAAGGCTTTGGGAAAATTTTGAACAAATAGAAATTGAACTTTATTTTTTAATATAGATCTTATAACTCAATAAATGGTGGCAGAGATTTTGGATTATAAGATTGGCTCTTGCAAAATATTTGGGCATTATATTTTTCTCTAGGTTAGAAATTCTGAACTTTGGGAATTATTGATTGTGACAAGCAATAGTAGAATTACTTCTTGGAAGGGTTGGTGGTTGGCATCTGCATGTAGGCATAGTACTAATGTTAAAGGAAATAATCCTTGTAATTTATATGAATACCTTTAACCAAAATATGAAGAATTAACCACAATATGAAGAATTTATTTTGTAAAGATATTTCAAATGATCATAAATTCTCCTCAATTTTATCAAATGAACTATGTAAACCTAAAGAAATAGGTGGTATGGGTTGAGACAATGGAACATTCTAAATAAGATTGTAGAAGAAAAAATTGCAAGATGAATTTACACAAATTCAAATATGAATTAGACAAAGATTATTCAACAAGAATATCTTAATTCTACTTCCCTACAAAGAATACTCACTATTGAAAATTCAACCCAAGGATCATCAATTCGGAACTTTATTTTAAGTTACAAATATTTAATCACCAAATAGACTAGTAGTGAAATTATAGATGGAAGGAAGTGTTGGATATTGCTGATATGTGGTTGTTATTGATGTCAAAACTATTGTCATTAATGTGGCTATATATGTCAATGATATTGAGAAAATTGTAATTAAATAAGTTGCAGGGAAACTTGACGTAAAAATTTGAATAGGTTATCTATATTATTTCAAAATTATATAAGAATAAAATTTGTAGAAAATTGAATGTAGTTTCTAAACTACTAGGTTTATTTATAAAAAAAAAAAATCTATTTATATTATTTCAAAATTATGTAAGAATAAAATCTGTAGAAAATTGAATGTAGTTTCTAAACTACTAGGTTAATTTATTATAAAAAAATCTATTTGGTGAAAATTTGAAATTTTAATGTAGTAGTACTTAAATTTCAGGGAAAACATTAAAAGTAGGTTTATGTCTGACCACCCTAACCATGATAAAATGATAATACTTTTTTATAATATTTTAGATATAAGTAGAGGACTCATCTCCCGATGTGATGCATAATTTTTTGTATTTTTTTTCCAAATAAATAATTAATTATGATTTTTTATTGCAACTTTTAAAAAATATAAAAAACTCGTACGTCTGACTACCTTAACTTGGTAAAAAATTCATGAAATTCAATTTTTCCTTTTTTAATCCTATAGTATGTGAAGCATAGAATGTAACACATGCTTTGGATTCAAAAAATGTGATACCATTTGAAAGCTATAGATTTTTTCAATCAACCTATCAATCAAGACTTTAGTCGTAATTCAAATAGAAAATGAATAATAATTATTTATTAAATTCAAAGTAAACCATAATTTATATTGGTGGAAAGTTGACATCTCCTTTAAACACCTTTTTCATTTCATCAATTTGGGTAAAAAAAGTCGTTAGCCACATACCGATCATATTGCCACTTTTTGGCCCATCATGATCCTGCACATACCCTCTAGTTTATCCACATGAAGTTTCAGAGGTTTGCATAAAGATTTGATTGAGTTATGAGTATTTGTGTTCTGACAGTTGTTTTGTTGTTTTAGTTTGTGTTCCTAAAACAAGATGATATGATTCTAGTAATTTGAATTATTGTGGATGCTTTTGTGGTGATTCATGATGTTTGTGGATGTTTCTAGATCATTCTCTATCCTGTGTTGTTAGTCCACATCAATTTTTGTACTCGAGATTTGTGATTTTCTTCTATGAGTTCATGATTTTCATGTAATGGCCAACAGGGTGATTGTAGCATGTAGTGGATCTTCGAGGAATAATTTTTAAAGGTGTTTCATATTTGAGGATGTTGTTATGGGTCCTCACTATGTTTGTGGTTAACATTGTTTAATCCACATTGATATTATTTATGTTTTGGGCCAAAAATTTGTACACATTTCATATTTTGAAAAAGTTGACATGTAGTCGATGTTATCCTTAGTTGCAGATATATATGATCGATTTCTTATACATTTTGAAGGTGTGGTATGCATTGTGTGTTGTGTGGTAAGTGTGAATAATATTCAAATCTTTCAAAGGTAGAGGTAAATTGTGAAGAATAGTTTATCTCTGACATATTTTGGTACCTGAAATGCTAGGCTCTCTTCCTAGGGTTATCCACCTAGAAAGAGAGAGATTAGGGCTCCCAAAATTCTTATGCACAGTGAAATTAGGATGTATTCAATGTAATATGATGTAAATGAATTTATATAAATGCAATTACCTGAATGAAATGATCTAAAATGAATGCAAAAGTGCAATTTGTGCTATGTTTGAAAACACACTATGATACGAAAATAACTGTGAAAGATAAAAAAATAGAAATAAATATGCAGAACAGAATGTATAGGGTCAAATCTGAGTACACCTGGAACTTGTATGAGCTTTCTGGAGTATCTGGAATGCTGGTGAATTGTTTTGATTTTTCACAGTGGGACTCATTCGCCAAGGGTGGTGAATCAGTCCTCCTACTGTTGAAAAAGTGTTGGGAACTGATTTCTGACAACCAAGACTTGATTTCTAACAAAATGCATATTTTCAGATTTCAAGTGGGACTCATTCACCAAGGGTGGTGAATCAGTCCTCCCCAAGATTTCTGAAAAAATCAGGAGGCAAAACTACTTCACCAAATCTTGCAATGTTTGAATGTTAGGTTGTTGGGGTTAATTCTACAGAAAACGGGCTAAAATGCTCAAAATGCTTGAAAAGATGATGAGTTGACTTGAAGAGCCTAGTTTATTTGATTTCCACTTTAAACACCTTTAAACTTGTTAAATCTACAAAACAAAGCTGCAAATACACATGCACAAAGGGGAATAATGTCAGGGGATTAGTGAATAGGGGTTTGCCTTGGTCAAACCCCGCTTTGGTAATCAAACCCAATAGAAATAAATGACATGCAAAGGAAATGATAAATGAATAACATGAAAGTATTACAAACTTACCACATCCTTGATCTTGTAAGTCTGAAGTAATTTCAATGGCTACTCCAAAGTGCTTGAAAGTTCTTGAATTAATGATGCAAAATGCTTGATTTCTTGAGTGACTTAGGAGATTGAATTCTTGGATGAATTTATTGTGTAGGAGAAATAAGATGAGGTTAAAATCACCTATTTATAAAAAAATTTGTGCCTTAATATCCATTCCTACCTCATCACAAGTTGACATGAAGTGAATTTGAGTAAAATCTTTAAGGAAATTTTGAAATATTTTGGATTTGGGGCCAAGGGGGACTCATTCACCACCCTTGGGGAATGAGTCCCACCTGGGACCCAAAACCAAGTGTCATTAATAATGTTGTGTTTAATTTTGTTTGTCGGGATAGGACCCAAAAATACACTTAATATAAGCATATGAGGGCATAAAGAGACAAAATAAAGCATGAGAAAGGTGTAAATAGTAAAAAAATGCCTAGAAAAGCATGAAATATTATTACAAGACTTTACAACATTTTAAAATAGGACTTGTTAATGAGTGAAAAGGTGGTTTTAGGTGAATTGCATTAAATGGAGTCTAGAAGAATGTAGAAATATCTTACAACACCTTCAAAAGATGTTGTTCTTTGAATTTTAGCACCAAAATAAACATGTTCAAACCAAGATACATCATAAAATTAAAGCAACATAGCTCCAACACTATGAAACAAGACCTAAAAAACTATGAAAATGATAAGGGGCCATTTTTTTATGGCACATTTAGCCCCCACTTTAGTGAGAGAAACTTGCTTCCTCAAACTAAAGTAGCCATGAACATCAAAGAGAATGGTTTGAATGCACTTACATTAGCAAGATGGAATGCAAAAAACAAGAGGGATGATCAAGCCCCCAAGATGAAGATCCCATGGAAAACTAAACATAAGGACAAAGGAACACACAAGTGTTAAGAGGAATTGACTGAAGCTTTGATCAACAATCCAACTAGTTGTGAAGAGAGATCTAGGTTGATTGTTTGAAAAAGACAGAATGTGTACTCACTTTGGGGCCACAGAACTAGTTGTCCATGGGGTGAGAAAGCTCAAAAATTAAGATACATATGCTAGTTGGTATGCACTCACAAAACATAAAAGTGGCTATGGGGAAAATTCATGCCACTAGTTGGGCTTCCCGCTCAACCATGCCAAAGTTATACCCATTTGATAACTTTAACAAGGCACCACAAAGCCAAAGAAATGAAAATGTTGGTATAAGTTTTATAAGACAAGAAAAATAGGATGGGACCACAAGCATGCAAGTTGTGTTATGCAAGGTGGCAAAACAAATAAGATGGCTCCACAGGCATGCAAGTTGTGCTATGTAAGGTGGCCAAATAAGAATGTTTTATGTAAAATTTTTGTGTAATATGTTCAAAGGAGTCGTGTTCAGTTCATGCAAGGTTATTCACTTAGGGAACATTGTGTCTAATGTTTCCAAAAGAGGACCAATCAAAGAATAGTATATTCGCAACTTAGGGGATGTAGTGTGTTGCATCAAACCACCAAGAGGAATGCAATATGCTTAGAAAGATCACGCTTATGAAGGAAATCACACCCAATGTCATCCAAAAAGTGACAAAAACATCATATAAATGACAAGGCTTTGCTAAGAATGCAAATGAAATAATGGTATTGTATGCCTCCCACTTTAAAGGAATTGCTACACATCATTTTGTGAGCAATTACTTGAAAGTAGAGAAGAGATAAAGGAAATAAAACAAGACATGAGAGCTAACCTAGAAAGCCCTATTCCAAGTCATATGTTTCAAAGTTAGGTTGTGTCATATCAAGGAGGAATGAAGAGAAAAGAAAGGAGTTTCCCCCCATAAAAGAAAGCACACCAAAAACATAAGGGATCTATGGTTCTAGGGTCAATATGTTCATTGCTACAATGTTTTTATTAAAGATCTCAAAACTATCATCATACCCTAAAGCACATAGAACTAGAAGAATGACACAAAGAGAGCAAAAAAAAAGGAAAAACAAGTTTTGTTTTGAGTTAACATAGAAGAGGCACTGCAGTATCAATGCTTTGCATCATCCCTAAAAGGAAAACACAAGCTAAAAGACAAAAAAGAAAAGTGAAAAATATTTTGGGTCAACATGAAGAATACATTGCGGTCTTAATGCCTTGTGTCATCCCCAAAAGGAAAACACAAGAAAAGACAAAGGAAAAAGGAAAATAAAAGGGGCTTTTGGGTCAACATGGAAAAGACATAGGGCATCTCAATACTTTTCATCATCCCCAAAAGGAAAACACAAAAAAAAAAGCGAAAAGAAAATATTTTGGGTCAACATGGAAGAGACATAGGGCATCTCAATGCTTTCCATCATCCCCAAAAGGAAAACACAAAACAAAAGCGACAAGAAAAATATTGTGGGTCAACATGGAAGAGACATAAGGCATCTCAATGTTTTGTGTCATCCCCAAAAGGAAAACACAAAACAAAAGTGAAAATAACAATACAAAGACCTTGTGGGTCAACATGGAAGATACATAGGGCATCTCAATTCTTTGCATCATCCCCAAAAGGAAAACACAAAAAAAAATAAAAAAATTATAAGGCACGAAAAATAGAAGAATAGAGATACACATAGAAGAAGTATACAAAGAGAAGGAAACATCAAATGCACGATACAGGGGAACATGATACAAACATAAAAAAGAAAGAAGAAAAAGATAAAAGACTAGCAAGGAAAAGGAGAATAACTCATCTAATAAGTCATCTACCTCCCAATCATGTTCAGTGCAATGCGAAGGTGGTTGACTATCCAAAGGAGGAATCTCAAGTGTTGAACTAGGGGTTGTACTAGGTTCTTCACTTGGTAGAGAGGATTTATCATTTAAGGTCATTGTAGATGAAAATAAAGAGTTTAAATCATTGTGTATTTCTTTCTCTATTTTAGCAATCGTCCCATCATCATCAAGATTAATAACAATGGGAGGAAGCAGGGTGATTTCTAAGGATGGATGTATCAAAAGTGTTGGTTGTAGAATATGTTTGTTTTGTTTTGATGATGGTATACAACTATCATGTGGTTGTTCAAGAAAGGAAAGGTGATCATCTATTACTTTTTTCAAGGGTATATCTTGATTCTCTTTATTGTCTATTAGGCAAGATTGATGAGCAAGGAGATGATGATGAAACCTTCATTTCCTAGCACAATGGTTTCGTTTAATTTAGTTTTGCAGTTGTTGAGGTGTAAGAGTGGATTGAGTGAGTATAGTTTTTTCTACTTCCAAAGGGGGAAGAATAGAGGAAATCAAAGAAGAGGGAACAACCACTTTCTCTTTCTATTTATACACTTGTTTGGTTTGAGCAGGCTAAGTAGGATTTGTGTTGGGTTCCCTTTGTCGTTTGAACAATGGTGGGGAAGGGTCTAAAGGGGTTTGTTTTGAAGTGGTGTTGATATTTTGAATGTCATGCTCAAGCATAATCATGGTTTCATCTAGGATAAGAGGAGTGGAAGTGGATGGAGATGTATGAAGAGATAATTCAGCGATCCTTTTAGCTTTAAACTTTTGATAAGTGATGTAAAAGAAGTCCTTTCAAGGGGTGATAAGTTCAATGGGTGTAGGCCAAAAGTATTCTAATGAAAAATTACCTTTAGAAGATAAAGGACTAAATCCACTATGGTGTATAGCAACTACCTCATTGCCATGTGGAAACTTTAAGCACTTGTGAATGACTGATGGGACTGCTTTCATTGAGTGAAGCCAAGGAAGGCCTAGCTGCAAATGAAATTGGTTAGATTGTGGAATAATAGAAAATGTTACCTCCAAATTCTTAGGTCCTATTTGTAAAGGTATCATGATCAATCCAAGGGTATGTGCAGGATCTCATGGAAAAAATAGGCCCTTAAGTGGCAATGAAAATTCAGAAAAATCAGAGTTAGGAAACTTGACATAAAAATTTGAATAAGTTATCTATATTCTTTCAAAAATATGTAAGAATAGAATCTGTGGAAAATTGAGTGTAGTTTCTAAACTACTAAGTTTATTTTGTATTTTTAAAAGTCTATTTGGTGAAAATTTGAAATTTCAATACAATAGTACTTAAATTTTAGGGAAAAAATAAGTAGGTGTCTATCTGACCACCCTAACCACAATAAAATGATAATATTTTTTTATAATATTTTATATATAAGTAGAGGACTCATGTCCGGATGTGGCTTATATTTTTTGTAATTTTTTGAAGTAAATAATTAATTATGAATTTTATTACAACTTTTAAAAAATATAAAAACTCGTATGTCTGACCACCTTAACTTGGTCAAAACTTTATGAAATTCATTTTTTTTTTTTAATCCTATAGTATACAAAGCATAGAATGTGACACATATTTTGGATTCAAAAAATATGATACCATTTGAAAGTTATAGATATTTTTCAATAAGGCTATCAATCAAGACTTTAGTCGTAATTCTAATAGAAAATGAATAATAATTATTTATTGATGAGGGCGCAACCCGAGACTTAGAACATAACCCACAAACAAGAGAATAATTTTATTATTCTGAAAATGGAGCTTCTTACATGCAGAGGATCTCAATCCCCAAATTCTACAACACATGCAAGTTACAAAAAGCTACAGAATAACCCTTTTCCAATATGCGAGCTTGTCCCAAAAAAGTTATCCAAAAATATTAGAAACCCACCCATAAATAGAGCTCCTCTTTAGTTTGGAGCTAAAAAAACATTAAAATTTGAGTTTAGGTGGTTTGGCACTGAAAATTACAACTTGAAGTTCAAATTTCAAAAACATTTGCAATTGTATCTTCTAGAAAGTGCGCCAACTTCTCGGGGCCATAACTTTTGATCCGGGGCTCCGATTCGTGAACCGTTTGAACCGTTGGAAAGGTCTCAAAGTCAAGAATGCACTCAAAATTGGTTATGCCAATTTTAGAAAGTTTTAGGGCCATTCCAGAAGCTCTAAGTGCTTCAAATCCAACTCAGAAGATTTTCAGGTGCAAATCTGGGAAACTAAAACTGCAATATCTTTCAACCCAGGAATACAAAATAAAAACCATAAATTGGGAATTTCATTATGATTAAAAGGGTATCCAAAAATGTAAAAACATCTAAAAAATGATAAACTTGAAATTTAACTATTTTTGGGTGATGCAAGATTGCCCTTACACCACTGGATGCTCCTGCATCAGTCACCCAGGGTAATTTGAGAAGTGACCCCATCACATCTCAGATGGTTGAGGAAAACCCAACTAGTCAACTGCTTCCTTAGATAGCCAGGATGAATCTTCCACAGGCCTTCCTCTCCATTTCACCAGATATTCTTCATACTGATTGTTTATGGTACTCCTTCCCACACAACTATCCAATATTTCCTCAATCTCATCCTTTTCTGAAGTAGATGATGGAATCCCACACTGTTCCATCATTGGTACTTCCTCTGCGCCACCTTCATGATACTCTGTCAAATCAGAAATGTTGAACATAGGGGAAATGTTGAATCCATCTGGCAACTCTACCTCATATGCATTCCCTGAATCATGCTTCTTCAAAATTTTACAGGGACCGAACTTCTTCATCTTCAATTTGTTATATGTTCCCACTGGAAACCTTTCTTTCCTCAAGTGGACCATCACTTCATCACCAATCTGAAACTCCTTATACCTCCGCTTCTGATCTGCCTTAGCCTTATACTGCATATTCATCTTGTTAATATGTTCTCTTACCTTCTCATGTATATCCTTGATGTGTTCTGCAAAATCTTTGGCTTCAGCACTTATTTTCTTCTCTTTGTCCATCTTCCTCAATTCGAGCTATTCGGGGCTACCTCCATACACAATCTGGAATGGTGATCTACTGCTTCTGTTGAAAAAATTGTTGTAAGAAAATTCTACCTGAGGTAAGATCGATCCCATCCCTTGGGTTTATCTCCTACCAAACATCTCAGTAGGTTACCCAGACTCTTGTTAACAACCTTTGTATGCTCATCTGTTTGTGGATGGTGTGCAGAACTGAACTTCAGCTCTATCTTCAGCTTCTTCCACAAGGTCCTCCAAAAGTACCCCACAAATTTGGTGTCACGATCTGAAACAATACTCTTGGTAGACCATGTAACCTCACCACCTCTTTGAAGAACAAGTCAGCAATGTGGACTGCATCATGGGTCTTTGACATGGAATGAAATGTGCCATCTTCGAAAACCTATCAACCACCACAAAGACTGAATCATTCCCTCATTGTGTCCTTGGCAAACCAAAAACAAAGCCCATACTTATATCCTCCCATGGCCTCTCTGGTATAGGTAAGGGCTGATATAAGCCTATATTCTGACTCACTCCTTTAGCCATTTAACATACCCTACAACTTTTTACAAACTTCTTCACATCTTGTGACAACTGAGGCCAATAATAATGCTCACTGATAATGGCAATGGTCTTATCCCGACCAAAATGTCCCGCCATTCCTCCACTTTGCTTCTCCTTTATCGGGTTCTCTCTCATGGAACTCCTCGGGATACACAATTGACTTCCCTTAAATAACATGTCATCCTGTATTATGAAATTCAGCCACCTTGTCTTGTCCACTGTAACAGGTTCCTTGCAAGCTTTCCAAGCCTCTACAAAATCAGGATCTTCTACATACAATGTCTTGAGTTCATTGAACCTAACCACTTCAATCTGCATCTTTGTCATCAATGTATGCCTCCTACTTAAGGCATCTGAAACCCTATTTGACTTCCCACTCCCATGTTTCAAAACAAAGGTATAACTCTACAAAAACTCTACCCATTTCATATGCTTCTGATTTAATTTTCCCTAACTATTTAGGTATTGTAAGGCCTGATGATCAGTATATAGAACAAATTCCTTCGGCAAAAAATAATGTCTCCATTTCTTTAATGCTTGAACTATTGCATAAAATTCTTGATCATATACATAATACTTTCTCTTGGCATCATTTAAATTTTCACTGAAATAGGCAATGGGCTTGGGCTTACCTTCTTGGCTCAACACTGCTCCAATGGCACAACCAACGTGGGC
>VDFB02000003.1:383442462-383631074 GCA_007258455.2 Sequoia sempervirens | reverse complement strand
TCCATCTATTTTATGTGATTCTTTCTTGCATTCAAATAGGATAGCTAGAATCATTTTGTAATGTCCACAATGGATGCTAATGCTAATATTTCTTAAATCCCCACAAATATATACTTTAAATAACATGTTTTGATACCACTATAATGTTCTTGCTATATATAGTTGCAAATAATGGTAAAATATTTGATCTAACTAATTTACCCTAATATAGTACAAACCTATAAATTTATTGCCATATCTACACAATAGTATTGAAACCCTAATATTATAGATTGGATTCACAAAGGTGACACATAGAAACTTTAACATTTATGTAGATCTAATAACTCGTATTCTAAACATTACTTGTATCCATTAAGACCCAAATTTAAGGGTTTGAATTGAAAACTTTATATTTTAGATTTTTTACAAGATTCGGGAAATGACCTGGAATCATTCTTCACATACACACTAATATTAAGTACCCAAAAAATTGGGTTCCCAAGGATGTAAAATCAAATGCAAGCTTTTCATATATTAATAGGTTTGAGATTCATTATAGTACGCTATTGTAGCAACAATAATCATTTAGATAAAAACAACTATAATGAAAATAAGAATCATGGTCATCCAATTATAACAATAAACTACAACTATCCTTCTTAATTTGCAACCATTGTACAATCATAGAACAAATTTATATTTTCTTAGTTGGGGATCTGCAATAACTCACTACATATCACATAGATAAAATGAATACTACAACTTCCAAAAAACCATTGTAACCATATAATCTTGATGTCAGAACCTTGATGAGCCACTATAACTAAAAGATAAATCAAAGGTTGTCTTTCTTTAGTGTGTTTGTATAATACTTGATCAAACAAAAATCATTTGAAAGTGCATGAAAGAGCTCCTATTTAACCTATTTCATGCACACTTGGAATTGAGACTAACATCTAGACAAGAATAAACAAAACAATGTAAAAATGATAACAACAAAGAAAACTAACACCAAGAGACAAAGAAACAAGTAAAAGTGGGTCCAAATGCATTTATGGATAGAGGTTCACTACTAGTAAAATGCTCAAGATATTATAAAAATGTTTCCTAGTGAATTTTGGACCTTTTTTTAGCTTAAAGGACATTATTGTCCAAGATCATACTTTCAAGGGGACGACTTGGTCTTGTATAGATGGCCTACAATGAAACTTGGTATCTTCTAGATGGCCTACATGGAAAGGGGGAGAAAATAAATAAAATGGATAACAAATAAATAAAAGAGGAAAATAAAGAAAGAAAGGAAGTTACAAGGGTTGATGGTCAAGGGAAGGATATAAGAGGCTTAGGAAATGGAAAAGAGGGGTCAAAATTATTAATATATGCAAATCTAAAATTAATATCATAATACTAGATTACACATTAAAGATTAAATATGGAAGCTTAAATTGGCAACCATTATAAAGAAACACATAACAACGGGTTCATGTGGAGAAACCATTTTTTGGAAAAAACTCCACCATTAAAGAGAGGCTCAAGAATTTATTAATCTTCAAGAATAGAATGCATGTGCAATAATAGATAACTCCCTTCAATTTGGTATCATTATAGCAACACTTGTGTGCCTGTAAAATAACCACATAAAACTACTATCTCATGTGTCCAATTTATAGAAAAATGGAAGGAATATCATAAATGGTTTCCCAAAATAATATACCATCAAACCATGGTAAAATGAAAAATTCCCACAATAAAAGTAACTCCCAATGAGCCATGAATAGCAAAATTAACCTTCATACTAATAATAAACAACATATTTGACTTGTAACTCCTCCATAATGGATCATATCCAAAGTTAGGAATCCAAATCAACCAATCAACTCATATGCGACCCATAGCGTGCAAGATGCTTCATTACTCAATTCTAGTTCCTAATTTGATAAATTTACTAAAAGTGGCTTTGTAACTACCACTGTTAACTCCACCTCCTTCATGATTACGACTATATCTAATAATATAAGCCAACGAGGAGAATAATGACAAGGCATAACAAGGGAAAGAGACTAAATAATCATAAAAGTATAATAATAGAATTGTAGAGAATATAATTGTTGTTATTATAGAAACCATGAGCACATGGTGTAAGGTCCCCAAAGAGCCACTATAACCATAATTAATAAAACATTAGTGATATAATACATCCCTCAAATTGATTGCATACATATTGATGAAATCCATTTGAGGGGAGGAGAAAAGTAGTATAAAGCTTAATAAACATGTAATAGGGTAATATATATCATGATGTGAAAATTATAAATAAATATGTTATAAATATGTCATGTAGGAGTATTGGAAAAGAGAGTATTGGAAAAGAGACCATGTCATAGGAGTGTAATGATATATCAAATTGTATGTCTCCCAAGAAGAGAAGGAAAGTAGAATAAAGAAGAAGCCCCCAAGTGGGGAAATAGTGATTACCACAAATGTAAAGCATGTGTTACAAGTGTAATGTGATGTGAGGCAAGGTGAACAAGTGTAAATAGAAGAAACATGCAAGATAAAGCATGAGAAAAATGTCAAAAAATATTGAAAGATAAAAGAATAAAGAGAATGAGGAGCACAAGTGTAGATTCATCAAAAAGGCCAATAACATAAAACCAAAAGAAAAGAGGGCTATGTTTTAGGCCAACATGTGATGAGACTGTTTACCAAGATCTTCATAAATTTTTTGTATTAAAAACAGTTTATCAAAAATTACAAAGACTGCAGCAGCAGTTCACCACACTAAGACTTCAATAGAAAAAGGTTACAATTCATAAGACAGTCATAGTCCAGACTGAGCATTTACCACAAAACACTTAACAGTGTTAAATTCAACCATTACAATGTTCTCCAAATTTGGAAGTTAAAGGCCCCACCACTAAACGAGTTGTTGCTGGGGGAAAATGTTGGATGTTACCACTTGCACTGGTTGTTTCATTCTCCATGCTGCAGGAAACTCAAAACCGGATTATGCTCACTTGAATCCACCTCTTCGAGGACACCAGTCCGAGCTACAAGACCTTCAACCTGTGGGATCAATGGTTGTGGACCACCTTGTCTTTCATGCCCATCAGCAACATTCACTGAACTTTGAAGATCTTCAAAAGCCCTCCTGAAGATATCTGCCCCCTCAAGGTTCAGGCGCCATGAGTGCCTACATCCGACCTCCTCCCTACTGAAAACCGTCAAACCCTCCCTTTTCAGCCTCAAGAACTTCTCCCTAGCATTTTCAATGTGGATTGAGACCTGCGATGAAACAAAAGCTTGTCTGAGTCTTCTTTCCAACTCAGTAAACACCCTCTTAACTCCCATAAACTTATCATTATTTCTCACTTTCCAGCTGTGCCAAAGAATCTCGTTAGTAAGCAAACTCCAAAATAGCTTACACTCAACATTCATTTTAATATCACAAAAGAGGATGTCCTGCCATCTAATTTTACCGTCATTGTTCCAGATTTTTAACTTGTGACAAAATAAATTCCAAACCTCTTTTGCATATAAACAGTCAAAATGAATGTTTCTTACAGTCTCAGGCGTCCTGCAAATGTTACATAAATCAATATCCACAAAGTTAGTCTTGAAAGGGATTTTTTGCAATAAGACCAACCATCTAAAACAAGCCTTTTTAGGCTTCATGGTGCTGTGCCAAACCATGGCAAGAATATTTTGCCAGTTTTTAGTATCTAAAGATAAATCCCAGCATTTATTAACATGTTCAAGAACAGAATTATTCAAAGTCAACTCATTATAAATCATTTTATCTTTAATAGACTTCAGAGAGGAGCCATCTTTCCAAACAATAATACTAGAAATATTAAACTCCTCCTCCACTGTCCTGGGAAGGCATGCATCTTTACATGCTTCCAGAATTGTAGAGAAGGTTCTATAGTTAGATTGAGGTAGATCATACCTTTCACGAATGATATCCAAGTTTAAGAGATTCCCACAAGACATGATGTCCGTGAAGGTTTTTATACCTTTCTTGTGCCATTTTTTAGCTGAGCAACCTTGGAGTAGGGCGAGCTTTTTACCATTATGCTCCATATTCCACCGGATGGAGCTATAAGAAAGACACTTCGCACCATTTTTTAGAGTTATGCTATTACTTTTAAGAAAAATATTGTGATTAGTAAGCTCCCACGCCTTCCAAAGGATTTTAAAAACTTCAGACCCAGCTAGGACCATTGTGTATTTATTGAGGAGAATGTCACATAGGGGCAGAGATTTCCAAGCTTTAGCCTGCTTAGGAACAACCAAAAGGATGTTATTTCTAACCAATACCTTCCACAGTTTGTTGCCTTCAAGAGACTTCAAAATCCATTTGGCCATAAGAGTAATCCCTTGTAGCCTGAGATCTTTCAGACCAATGCCCCCATGAATTTTGTTAAGGAAGCACCAATCCCACTTCACAGAATGCCTCCTTCTCTTCCCCTTACCGTCTAACCAAAGGAAGCTTCTGATTCTTTTCTAAATTTCAATAACTTGATAGCTACTGAAAAATCAAACTAAAGCAAAGTACATATTGTACGAAGAGAGAATTATTTGACAGACCTGGATTCTGCCAGCTAAAGAAAGGTATTGCCTATTCCACCCATTAAGCTTCTTCTCAATTTTTTCCTTAACCCAATTCCTCATATCTTTCAAATCAGGGCTCACAGCAAAGGGAATCCCCAGATACCTCACCAAATTTTTAGGTCCACCCCATTGAAAACCATACCTCCCCAGCCAATCAGGAGGTTCATCTTTCCACCCGAGGAAAGTGGATTTAGCCCTGGAAAGCTTAGCACTAGACGCAAGACAAAAGAGATCAAACTTCTTCATTAGGGACTCTAAGTTACTTTTCTCAAGATCCACAAAAATGGATGTATCATCTGCAAACTGAACATTAAGTAGCTCATTCTAGTCTGGAAGGTAGATCCTTCTTATCTTTGGGGAGACTATATTGTCTCTTAGAAGGTAGTAAAGATCATCCGAAGCAATAACAAACAAAGCTAGAGCCAAAGGGAATCCTTGACGGATTGATCTCTCAAGCAAGATTTTCTCAGTTAAAACCCCACTCACATCAATCTGAGTAGTAGCATCTCTCAACAGGGAATCCACAATGTTACAGAATTTGGGTGGGAAGCCAAAGGCCTGTAGCACCATTCTAAGGAACACCCACTCCACCCTATCATAAGCTTTTTCGAAGTCTAGGAGAAGCATTGTTGAGTTCTGATTGGAAATTTTGGCCTACTCAAGTGCTTCCCACCTTTTGATGAGGTTTTCCAAAATATACCTGCCTTTTATGAAACCAGTTTGAGTGTTATTAATAAATTTAGGAAGAATATTAACTAATCTTGCCGCAATCACTTTAGCCAGAATTTTATAAGAGACGTTAAGCAAGGTTATGGGCCTCCATTTTTTCACCATTGTCTTGTCACCCCATTTTTGGAGTAACCTGATGATACCTTTGTTAATCTCCTCACCAAGAGAACCTCTTTCTAAAGCCTCCTTGTAAACATCCAACAAATCCTCACACACCCAATCAGAGAATTCCTTATAGAATTCCATCGGTAAACCATCCCAACCTGCTGATTTATCATTGTTCACAGAGGAAACGGCACTAAGAATTTCATCTTTTGTAATCTCACTTTCTAGCTTCTCACAATCACCATCTTCAATCAATTTTGGGATGAGTCCTTTGATTAAGGCTCTGGCCCTCCTGCCTTGATCCCTGCCACTTTCTGATTTGAAGAGCTCTTTGAAGAAGGAGTGAAATTGATCCAAAACCTCCTCCTGGGTGGAGCACAGCTGCTCCCCATCCCAAATCTGCCTCACTTGCTCTTTCACTTTCTTCTCTCTTAAATAATTGAAGAAAAACTTAGACCCCTTATCCCCACAACTTAGCTAATTAAGCTTAGCTCTCACTTTATGTCCCTGTATCTTACGGGCTTGAATCTGCCTAAGGTTGTCTTTAGCCAAGACTAACCTTTCCCAAAGAGTCTCATCCCTGGGATTGGTTTGTAACTGAATCTCAGCCTCAAGTAGGTGATCCTGAAGATCAACCTCCTTTTCCCTGCTATCTAACGCCCGCTTTTTCCCTATTTTTTGGAAGAGGGCCCGCCACCCCTTAACATTAGCATTCCATCTTTCAATGGTTGAGGCACCCCTTAACATCCACTTGTTAACTTCCCTTAGGGATGCAATAGCATCTTTGCAGTCAATGTCTTTCAGCAACTGTGCATTTAGCATGAAACATCTCTTCTTTTTCTCTCCCATAGAGGGGTTAAAGTTGCAAATGATGTTTGCAATGATAGGGTGATGGTTGAAAAGTGTGTAGGGGTACACCTACACCCTGACACCATTATCATCTGGGCAAAAGCTGAAAACATCTTTGTTAGCTTAAAATTTGTCTAACCTGTAGTAAATTTTTCCCTGCCCTTTTTGAGCATTGGACCATGAGTACCAAACACCCTTACAATGCCTTTTACCACCTTCCATAGGGTCAGAAAGCCTTAAAAAAAATTTAAATCTCAACCAAAAGTTCCTTTCGTTTATCTTCCACACAAAATATGCCCCTCCCCACTTATCCTCTTTTGGTCAACCATATTGAAATCCCCACCCACAATCTAGGGGATGTTCTCCAAACTAGACATCCATTGCCATAGGCTACATCTCTCCCTATGCCCATTAGGTGCATACACAGAGCAGATGCCAAACAGAACACCTTTCCAGACAAGCTTGACCCAAACCACCCTGTTGCAGGGTGAGGTCCCAAAATCAATAATATGTTGAGCCCAATGATTAGACACCATGATGGCCACCCCTCCCCTTCCTTTTTCATGGGTTGTGGAGAAAGCTTGGGAACAATTCCAAACAAATTTGAGATTTGTTTCCAAACTGAACCCAATTGCTCTAGTTTCTTGGAGAAACACAAAATCTTTCCTTTTCTCAAGGTTTAGAAACCTACGAACTATATACTTTCTGTCAAGTGACTCTAGCCCCCTGACATTCCATGAAATGCAGTTAAGATTCATTTTTTGTAATCATGGTAGGATCTCCTTGGTCACCTTTGAATAGTTCAAAACATTTGGGTAGTTTTTCCTCAGTTTCAAGTTTTTTTAACACTGAAGACTAGAGAACTGTGCTAACCTTCTTCCTTTTGGTCTTAGCCAACCCAATTTTTTGGCTCCCCCACTGATGAGGTTGTTCTTCCTTGGTCTTCTTGGACCTTGTTGGTGCTTCACAACCCAGACCTCAATCCCCTCAGCTTCACCCTCCTTAGACTTACACCCTTTTTCACTTGGGAGCTCTTCTTTAAATAGACTTTCCTTCATCAAGTCATTGGTAGTTTCCTTACTGTTCTCAAGGTGAGCTAGGTTAACTTCAATGTCTCTTTCATTTAAATAGTTAATACCAGATTCAAAGTCTCTAAGGGTTAGGTCAAGGAAAATAAGCTGCTCACAATCGGTGAGAGAATCCTCAACAGGTGAGCCCTTAATTTGTATAAAAGGAGGTGACTCATCAGTCGTGATGGCCTGTATTTTTTCTTTACAAGTGTTATCCATATTATAACAGTCTTTAGGTGCTTCAAGACTTAGAGCTAAGCCATTCTCATGAGCCGCAGCTAGTGTTTCAGTTCCAATCACCATTGCTTGCCTTTCGGCATCATATTGTGAGGAATCTTCTTCGCTCGTAGGAAGCTTATTGGCCTGGACCTCATCCTTAGCAGCATTGAAAATTTTGATAGAACTCTGATTAGTTTCTATGTTTATTTTAGGGAGGGGGCTTTGAGACACGTTAGCAGAATCATACCTCTTAGCAAGGTTAGCTTCAATCCTTTTCCTGATACCCCTCATAGCTAGCTATTGAGCATTGATTTTTTCAACAATATCCAGGTTCTTGGCAATGCACTTGACAATGGATAAAGATTCCAAGTCACCAACAGCACCGTCATCATAGTCCGTCAAGAGGGCAGCAAAAAAATTATGAATTGGAGTATGCATCTCTTGGTCTTTTTGAGGAGAGAAAGAATTTGTTTCCACACCCAAACCGGGAAACCCAGTTTCAACAGGGCATTCACCATTACCCACTGAAAGCAACAGGGACGAAGGAGGCACGGGTGACAAGGAATTCTCCCCACCCAAATCTACAAGGCCTTGGGCTCCTCCCTTGGAGACTTACCGAACACTGGCTGGTTTTCAGCCGAACTAGGAGAGGTCGAAGGTGAAGGCACAGGGGGACTACTCCCCTTGTCATTGCAACCTTTAATTTTAATCATTGGGCAATTTTTCCTTAAGTGGCCTTCTTTACGGCAAAGGAAGCAAGCAGATAAGCCCCCCAAAACTTCAAGAGGGCAGACAAACAAGGATTGATCCTCTTTGATAACAATGTTTTCAGGAATAACAACTCCTGCATTCAGGGACATAAGAGCCCTAGCATTAAGATGAGGAAGGGTTGTTTTTGCCTCTTCAATACACACTACAGAACCGATAGGAGCCAGGATTTGGGGTAAAATCTTCCAAAATTTCAGCTCGAGGTTCTTTTGAACTATCTACCTAGAAGTGGAGAGGGAAAGCACCTCATCGGCAATGGCGACTGGAGCCCAGGGGAGTGCCCTAAACGCACACCCACCAAGGTTCCAAAAAGGATTCTCCAAAACCTTTTTTTGCATTGTATTATTCACAAAGAAAATTACAAAAAGGCCACGCTGGATCATTCTATAGAACTTAATGACAATACTAAATTTATTTGCCCAAGTTTTAACAATCCAATTATCAAAGAATCTTCTCGTTGGGACTTTGTTAGGGTCCATGGCAGCAAAAAATATTGCAGTGTCTTTTAGTCTACACCTTTCATTGTAAATTACAAATTTAAGTTCTAGGTTCGGAGAAATGACAATGTTATTGGGAGTAATCGAGGGATGCTTACCTTCTTGCCCTCCAAACTCACTTGCAACTTCAACATTAAACTTGGCCTCTACAGGAACCATCTCTCCACTATCGACTAGCGCGTCTTTGAAGGATCTCTGGAAAAAACCTTTTTGCATTTGTCGAACCCTCAGCACTACCACCAATTGGATCAGGCCATGGGTCCCCTGAACCTCCCTCCATGACTAGAGGGAGGAATAGAGATCAAGAACCACCCAGCGCCAAGCAGCGACTAGTCCCTAGGGTAGAAAAACACATGGTGAAACGACAACACAGGCTAACGAGAAAAAATGAAAATAGGAGAAAAAAGGGCACTTTACCACCAAGCAAACCTGTGTGGGGGAGCACAACGTCTCCCCCACAGAAGACCACCACGTCCATCAATGTACGATGCCAACCAGCCTTCCTATGCTTTCGCTCAGAAACCTATGTCCAAGTTCTCATTCTCATTATTCTCAGATCTTCATAACTTTGCATCATCCCATGCATAAAATAAGGATAATTTCTCCCTTCTATACATACTTTTTACTGTAATGTAACATACAAGGAATGAATTGGCATTTCTCTATCCAGGGGCAACCAAGTAAAACATGAAAATTATTTGAAGTGGGAATGATATGACATAAAGTACAAACCTCTTTCATACCAATAACTAAATCCATAATGAAGCAACCCATAGCCCCAAATAATAATTTTTTTGTGATCTTAAGGGATACCCCTAAATATGCATTTTTTGCTAAAAATAATCATTAAATAAAAACTATTTTATGTATATATTAAACTAACAAGTGAGATCAATAAGAACACCATAAACTATTTTTAAAGCAACATGAGCTTTCACATATAAAGGACCACAATACTCACTATATGGAATATCATCATGTGTAAATATGATAACAATTATAGAATGATATATAGAAACATTAGTGTAGAGTCCAAATTAATGTATTGTAAACTTGGTAGAACCTACACAATTCAAAGGTTTATCTGACTAAACAGTCCAGTCAACATTGCTTAAGACTACATTTAAATTGTCAACCCAAGGTTTGTAAGCTTGTGATGGTGCATCATTATATATGTCTTCAAAGACTCAAAACTACTTAGGCTACCCTATTTAAGTTATTCTATTTGTTGGAAACTCACACAATTACAAAATAGCAAAGGACATAACCAGAACTAGTGGTTACGGGTACCTACAGCTTAGATTGTAACTGAACTATTCCTAATGAAATGATGTTGTAACTACTCAAAACTGATAAAAACTAATGACTTAGCTAAATTAAACTCTAGAGTACTACTGGTTAACCATTGCATGCATATTCATAAGCATTCATTAACAATAAGCAAGATAGGAGATTCTAGTTAACTTGTGTAAAGTTCATGAGATAATGATAAATGAAAAACAGCTATTAAATAGAAATGATCAATTGAAAAGAAGTGAGGAATAGTACCTTGAGTGGTCTACTCAAGTAGTTGTTCTCACTTTAACTGAACCCAAATCTAACTAATCATATTCTACACATCCCATGAGATTAACTCCATTCATTGCATAACATGAAAGATTACAAAAGATCTTTTCATGAATTGCACTCAATCATTCTGAATATTCTTCATATCTTGAAACTGAAAGTAATTGGTAACATAAAACTGAAAAACCAACTAACTTATCTATGGATTCAACCGATAGCTATATTCAAGCTTGAGGGAATCTTATTCAAAGCAGCAACTTAACTGAAATCATTAACTCCACTCCCAAATATTTAGAGCGTAGAGTTAAGACTAATTTATTTAGCCTATAACTGGAAAGGAAAAAGAATCTTAATAGGACTAAAACTCTGTCAAAACATAATTGCATGTAAACATACAAACACTTGTCAAAATCCCATAATTGAAGGAGACCTCTTCTTCAAAATTTATTAATTGGTTATAATAACACACGTTCAACCTTCATCAATTGCCTTTAATCAGCAATCATCACATTCAGTCTAATCTAGAACTCCCCTATTTTACTATCCCAAACTCCTTTTGTTGCGGGTTCATCCTGTAACTATTGTGCACCACAGTTCCTCATTGGCTACAAACAAGTTAATTTTGCAAAGCATGTACACAAAGATAACTGTCATAATAAATAAAAACATAGCATTCCATCAACATTCCATACATATCTTCATATAAACCATACATTACTAGTATATTATAACCATAATTCCATCATTATATTTTAGGTTCAAGTCTGCATAATAGATATGAAAGGATAGTATAATATAGGAGCACTATCTAGAAAGTGTATCTAAAAGTGTCTCAAAACATGTATGAAAACAATAAAAAATGAACTATTATATGGACCTATCATCTCCCCCCAACTATCCTTTTGCTTGTCCCCAAGCAAAACACTAGGGATACTGATTGTACTACAAAGTAATCTGTCTCAGGTCCATAACTATATGTTACCTAAATCTATTTCAAATAGAAACCTTAATATGTTGCAAACTGGCTCATTATGATAACTCCTGCTTTCTCACATTCATCACCTTTCTCCCCAGTCTAATGTGGAACTGGATAGAGGAGAATAGGTGGATGGAAGGTGAGTGGTACCCAGTAAAATCCTTTGTTGACACCAATTGCTATATATTTGTGTACCCTTTAAAGCATAGGAGTGAAATTATACACAAAATGTGGTTTTTTCCTCTGTAATTTGGGTGTTAAACTATTCCATCTATTTTGTACATGCTTGTAGCACTGTTGTCTAATACCCACAACTAACATTTGCATTCTTTCATAATATTCCTTTATGAGTTTCATGATTTTCTTTCCCACACCCATATGTTTAATAAGTTTCATCCATTCTTCAATGACTACAGCAGGGTCTTTAGCCTCTTTTCTTATGGGAAGTGCAATGGATTTCTCTTTCTCCTCACACTCTTCCATGATCCCACCCCTAAGTTGCTCATTCCTATAGTAGGAGGCAAGTGCTCTGATTTGAAGATCTCCCACAAAAATTAAAGGGTTCCATTATGTCTCATCAGGTATTACATAGTTGTGTAAATAAAACTCACACAACTAATCTTGTTCTTCAGGTGTGGAAGCAGCAAACATTTCAAGAAACTCAGAAGTTCTACTCATACCAACAAAATTTTTTCTAATTAATCTACTAAATTGATAGCATAGAAACCTCTCCTGTAAAAATAATGCATATGTTCTAGGTGGAGGTCTACATCTAACAATTTTTGTAGCTTTGTTTGCTATTTCTTCCAGCCCTACTGTTGTTCTGTTCAACTCCATGTCTCTTTTTTCTAGTTCCCTTACATATTCTTCCTTTTATTTCTTCCATTTCTCCTTTTCCTGTGCAAGCTCATTAGTCACTTTCAACAATTGGTAGCCAAGTGAGAAGGTTGTGTGGTAATCAGGAGTTTTGATAGGAGGGGGCTTCTCATCTAGCATTACTAGTTCTTTGTCCCTTGTCTTGGTGATGGCTAACTATTCCAGCAAATCTAACTTAGTGTCATGGCCATACAACTGTAGTTTCTCCTCCATCTCTTGCATTTTTGCTCCTCTTTCCTTATCCTTTTGTTCATAATTTTGCACTAACTCCTCTAAGTGTTTAATCCTACCCAATGCCTCTTGGAGTTCTTTCCTTACATCTCTTTCTTCTATGAAAACCTCCTCTATATATTCAAATTTCTCATTACCCTCTTCATAATCTCCATGAGCGGGACTATGTAGGGTTTATATCCATAATTTCTTGGCAGTAAATATATCTTCCAATTCTGAATCGGAAGTTGTTAGTACATATCTTTTCCTTTTTGTTGGTGTATTCACATTTCCAGGGGTATCCCCTTTTACATCAAAGTTTTTTTCTACAATCAGGAAATCTTCTTGTTGTTTTTCCTTGCTCTTCTCTTCTTCCTATGGCTCTTCTATATTTTCCTTCATGGCACCTTGTTTCCTTAATCTGCCAGAGCGTCTAGGTGTGAGTATTTCTTTCTCAATTTTCTTTTTTTCCTTTTAAATACTCTTATTTTGCCTTGAAACATCCTCCTTATTTTTCTTTGGGACATTCTCTCTCTTCTTTTGAGTATCCCTCTTTTTCTTTGGAGTACCCTTCCTTTCTTTTGGTTTAGAGGGTGTAGAGAAAGTAGATGCACTGCCTCTCTAAATCTTAGATTTATGTGATCTTGAAGAAGATGGTAATTCCCCAATTATAGGTGGCCTAGATTCTGGTTCTTTAGGTTCCTCATGCTCATATTGGCTATGGACAGGTGAAGCCAAAGGTGAGACATGAGGGTCTTCCTCTACAAGTTCATTTTGGGGTTTTGTATCCTCAATTATTACGGGTGCATCCAACAAATTGTTAACATATGTGCATTCCTTGAAGTCCTCCCACTTCACTTGTGGGTGTTGAATCCTTAAACTCCTCATTATTATTAAGGTAATTAAATAGTGATAAGATAGAGAGGTATCACTTTGTTTTCTTTGGTATTCTGAGGCCATCTGTTTCAAAAAATTGTACAAAATTTTTGGTACATTCACTAACATATTATGCTTGAGGTGACTGAGTAATTTGAAATGAACTGTATATAAAAGGTTTTTCCTACCATCATAGGTGATGTATCTGACAATGTAAGAGGCACAATTTTCCCATAACCAGAGGATGGAAAGTCTCTTTGTACCTTGTGATGAGGATTCTAATTCCTCTCTTCATATACATAATTCTTCCCTGACTACAACTGCATTGGCTTGTGCTGGAAATTTCGCCCCTATTCTTGGTAACCCACTGACCTATGCAATGGAAGTCTCGGATGCATCTATTGAAATTCCTTTTACCACAGCCTCATCATATTCAAGAGTAGATGCAAACCTTCTTGTCATGTCATCACTAAATTTTATTAACTTCAAAAATTAGTTGAGTCATCCAACCCTGGTAAAAATGGGTAAAATTGTTGCATACTCCAAAATTTGTTGGTGAGTTGTTGGCTCCCTTCTTATGACATCACCTCCCATTTTGGCTTACTTCTCCATTCAATGCACTCAATCCTACTTTGAAATTTAACTCAATCTTTCCTACCACCTTCAAAACCCTTCACTTCCCTTCTATTATTTCGTATATCTTTACTGGCATACCATATTGCAAATTTCCCTTCTCAGTACCAACTTAATTCGAGCTCATGAATAGGTTCTAAGTTTGACTCCTAACTTTGGTTTAAACTTAAGCTCAAGTTCTCAGGGTGTAAAATTTAGCAATTTGGAAAAATGAGATATAATTTAGAAGGTTTTCCATGATGTTTCTATCCATTGATTTTTAATTTAGGTGGTAGATTTTGAAAAGACTAACTAGGTTGTACCCTCCCCCCAACTTAATTGGTGAAGTGACCTCACTTCACGTTTATGATTTGGAGGTGGTTTAAATATGAAATGATGGTAATTAGTGATAGAATATTTTGCATGAATGGAGTAATATGAAAAATATAATGAAAGTTTATAGTAGACTATAATAATCATGATAGTGTTCCTAAAGTATTGCCTTGAAGAAATAACCATTCACCGCACATGGAAACTAGAAAAAATGTATATATTTTTTGATTCAATGTGATGGATAATAATTGCAAGGTAATGAATAGGGGGTGGCGAATGCAAATGATGGGATAGGTATTACATATATGAGTTGGCAATTTGATAGCTCGAGTATTTGAAATACAAGTGGGCAATAAAAGAATTATGCCATAGGTACTTATTATGAAGTGATGGATATTACATGTGGATCTTGTGAAATGAATGTGTGCAAACTTGTAGTGAATATGGCACCAACTAATTTGAATTTTATTTTTGACTACCAGACGGTGCTACGAGTACCTGCAATGTTAGGGCCCATTCTAAATGTTGACAACATTAAGCCACAAGTCCCTACGGTATCAGAACCCTTTGTGAATATTGATAAACAGGTCCCTCTGAAGATATTGTGAACATTATTATAATGTGTAGTGTGTGCTTGTGAGAGAAAATGAGAAATTAATCCTAAGTGATCTCAAAGATTGAGCTATGTAGCTCAATCTTTGGTCACCAAAAGTGTTGGTAGATCATGTGTTGTTGAGGTGTCACTTTGTGTGTTAGAAGCTATATTTGGTTCACTGAGAGCACCATATTACTGAAATAGGGAAAATATAAAATCATCCTTTTGTAAAGGATTCTTATATAACTTCAATCTATGGTCATTTACAAGGAGTTAAAATATGGCTGCATCAATGGTGTGTAATTGGACTACCTCATTAGGATAAACTTGACTAATTTCATAGGGGCCAAACCATCTGGATCAGAATTTTCCTTTGAAGTCTTTATACTATGAATCATATAACAGTGCCCAGTCCCCTACAGTGAACTCCTTTGTTTTAATGTATTGATCATGCCACTTCATCCTTTGTTGTTGAACTACCTCTATGTGATGGATTGCTTCCATTCTTATCTCATCCAATCCATTTAAAGTATATAGCCTTTCCTTCTGAGCTTATATTAAATCCATTTCTATTTCTATTGATGTCCTTAGTGTTTTACATTCAAATTCAATGGGAAGGATTGTTGTCTTACCATAGAATAACTCATAAGGTGTAAATCTAGTTGTGCTTTTCCAAGTTTTTTTGTAAGCCTATACTATTTTGGGTAACCTTGCAACCCAATCTTTCCTATGTAGTTGCACTATCTTGGTGAGAATACTTTCAATCTCCCTATTAGTGATTTCCACCTGACCACTATCCTGAGGATGGTAGGGTGTTGATTTCTTGTGTCTAATTTGGTATTCATCAACCAGCTTAGTGATTAGATTAGAAGTAAATTGTGGTCCTTGATCAATGACTATTTCTTTAGGTACTCCATACCTAGTAAAAATATCTTCATATAAGAACTTAGCCACATTAACATCTCTAGAAAATTGTAAGGCCTTTACTTCCACTCATTTAGTTAAGTAATCAATGCAAACAAGGATGTATTTCTTGTTGTTGGATGTAGGTGAGATTGGTCCAATGAAGTTCAAACCCCATTTGTCAAAAGGTGCCAATGTCAATTGAGGTTGTAAGGGCATCTCATCACTCTTGGTTGGTCTTCCCATCCTTTGACACCTATCATATCTCCTTGTGTATTTAACTGAATCTTTATGCAAAGTTGGCCAATAATAGCCAGTTGTGAGGATCTTAAAGGCTATTTTTTTTAATACAAAATGACCTCCATATGGCTCATCATGACATGCCTTCATGATGTCAAAGATCTCTCCTCCCTGATACACCTTCTCATGATGTTAGCAGGGCCAGTTTAAAATAGATAACCAAATACCCAAGAGTGTGGAAAACATTTATGAACCAGCTATCTCTTCTCCCTTGGAGAAAAGTGTGGTGAAATCTGCTTTGTGACCAAATAATTGGAAATATTTGCATACCAGGGTACTTTTACTTGTAGAGAAAATAAGTGTTCCTCTGGAAATGAATCATCCACCACTCCTCTAGCTGATTGTGTTGACAATCTTGATAGGAAATCTACCACTACATTTGCTTTACTAGGTTTATCTACTATGGTAATGTCAAATTTCTATAGAAGAAGCAACCATCTTACTAATCTACCCCCAACTATTGGCTTATTCAACAAATACCTGATTGATGTGTGGTATGTATGGACAAAGACTAAATAGCCAGTAATATAGTACTTGAACTTATTAATAACATTTACTATAACAAGCATCTTTTTTTTTGTTACAGTATAGTTTAACTCTGCTCCTTGAAGATTCTTGTTGATATAATAAATTGCATACTCTTTGTTTCCTTTCTTCTGACCCAAAATTACTCCAATGGAATCTAAAGCTTTTGTATGTATATGAAAGGGTAGAATCCAATTAGGACCTCTCAATACTGGTGCTTAATTTAGGTCTTTCTTCAATTCTTCAAAGGAGTATTGACACTCTAATGTTCATTCAAATTAAATTTCCTTACTCAGCAAAACAAATAACGGTGCAACAATTTTACTAAAATCTTTGATAAACCGCCTATAGTAGCTTGCATGGCCAAGAAAACTCCTGACATCTCTTTGTTTTTGAGCAATACGTAAGGTAGATATAATTTTTATTTTGTTTGGATCAACCTAAATTCCTGCACTCAATATAAAGTGTCCCAACACAATTCCTTGTGTCATCATCATAAAACACTTTTCATTATTGAATGACAGGTTGTGTTCTTTACACCTTTTAATACTTTTTCCAGATTGAGAGCTTCATCATAAGTTTCACCATAGGTAGTGAAATCATCCATGTATATCTCCATCAATCATGTGCATAATCAAAAAATATGTTGAGCGCTACTCTTTGAAAGGTAATTGGATTATTACATAAGCCGAAGGGCAGAACTAAGTAGGTATAAGTTCCCCAAGGACATGTGAATGTAGTTTTTTCCTGATCCTCTAGAGAAATTTTAATTTAATCAAGTAACCACTGAAACCATCTAGAAATGAGAAGTACTTTTTCCCAACTAGAGAATCAAGTACTTCATCTATGAAAGGAAAAGGAAAGTGGTCCTTCCTAGTTGTTGTATTTAGTTCCCTGTAGTCTACAAAAAATCTTCATTTTCCACCTTTCTTGGGAACAATTACCAAAGGTGAGACCCGTTCACTTCCTAATATTGGATAGATAAAACCTGCATCAAAGAGCTTTTGTAGTTCAACTTTCACTATCTCCCTCAAGGCAGGATTCATACATCTCTTTGGTTGTCAAATGGGTCTATAACCATCATTGATATAAATCCTATGCATACATAAATCAGGATCTATGCCTTTCATATCATGGAAATCCCATGCATATGCGGTTGAGTGTGCCTACAACACTGTGTGCAAAGAACTATGTTGCTCTTTTGTCAAGGCATTATTTATGTTTAACATTTTTCAAGCCATGATTTCCAATTCCTTGGATTATTCTTGGATATATGAGAGGTCAAGACTTGGTATGATGGGTAGACATTGTTGAGGTAGTAATGAATGAAATATCTAAGATATTTCTTCTATAGAATTGGTGAGTATAATACTTTGCAAGGAGTCTTGTAGGAATATGAGGTAGTCTTGTTGTTGCGGGCTCCTACCGCGGTCATTCTAGATTATGTGAGCAATGAGCTCATCTTCATCCTAGTCATCCAATAAAGGGTTGTACTCTATAGTCATCAATGTCTGCAGAGAATAGTTATCTTCCTCATCCAAAGTGGGCCAAATAGTTTGCTCAATATCAGCATAAGGTTGGGTTGGAGGATAAAGAACCAAGTTCTTGGTGACTATCCCATTTGATATTATCATTTTTCCAAACCTATAACCTATAAATGCATCGGTTGTAGCCAACCAGGGTCTGTCTGGGATGAGTGGGTAACCTACAAGATTAACCTTTGGTTGTAGAACTACAAAATCAGTAGGATATTCCCAAGATTCCAATACAATGACTAAGTCTTCAATGATTCCTTCAGGCTTAACTATTGACCTATCAACTAGCTATAAAATATTTTGTGTAGGCCTAAGGTTGGCTAACTGAAGTAATTGCATTGTTTCTTTTGTCATAACATTGATTGTTGCCCCCAAGTCTATCAAAGTATTCTTAATGAGGGTTCCATTAATCTTAATGTCCACTATTGGACTACAAGGATCTATGTATTTAGGGACAGTAATGTTCCCTAACATGATATCTACAAGGTTTCCCAAGACATGAACTGTCTGAGGATCTTTTCTTTTTTTGCCTAGTTTCTTAAGACATAGATCCCTTATAGTTTTGGTATAGATAGGGATGTCTTTGATAGCTTGGATGAGTGATATCTTGATGATCACATCTTTTAATTAACCTAGGAGATCTTTTCAGCCTGCATGTGATGTTTTTGAATAGCTAGGCATTCAAGAAAAGGTGGCTTTGGACTTGAGGTAGTTTGGTGTACCTGATTTGACTCAGATTCCAAAGGTGATTTGTTTGAAGCTTCAACTGTAGGTTCCTCATCCTCCATCTCTATAATTTGAGGGGATGAAGGTCCAACAAGTTGTTTTCCTGATCTGAGGTGGACATCACTCACCTCTACCTCATAAGTGGGGTATTGCATAGCAATTCATTAGTATAAGCTTGTTGAATAGGATTAATGTTAGGGTTAGGTGTAGGTTGGGTAGGTATTTTTGGTTTCTTGGGTGGTTGGGATGTATGATTTGATGGAGGAATTAAATCTTTTTATTGTGGTGGAGGAGGGAGCATAGGTTGTTGATAATTCATATTTTGCTACTGCCATTGCTGGCCTTTTTGCCACAGAGGTTGCCAATGATTTTGTTGAGTTGTCCATTGTGGATTGTAATTGGAACCTTGGAAGTTTTGTTGTGGCCAAGGACTTGGCTACTAGTTCCAATTTTTCTAAGCTTGTGGTCATTTTTGAGGGTTTTGCCACTAGTTTTGGTTTGCTTGCCAAGGTTGAGAGTTCTAAGTAGAAAAGTTTTGATTCCCAATAGGAAAGGATGAATTAAAGTTGAGGGGGTCTTGTGGCATACCCCGTCTTTGTTTCCATGGCCTCCTTTGTGCTATATAGAATATTTTTCCATCATCTCCTTCAATTTGTTGGAAATTAGGTTTCTCAACTTTATCTTGTTGGAAACTAGCCACTCTTTTACATTTGCAATTTGCTTTTCTTTGCCTACAGCTTGGACAATATTCAGTGAGCATAGCCTCAACTTCCTCCCGCTTCTTCTTGATGTGGAGAGTATCTAACTAAGTTTCCAAATGGCTAATAATGTCCTCCTTAATCTTGGACAACAGGTTGCTTAACTCAATCTTTGAAATCCCTGAGATGATTTACCAATAGTGGATGTCCTATCTCCTCTTGGCCTTTTAGTGAAGGTCTTGGAATAATTCCTGCAGACCTTACAAATTTCTGAAATGGTAGCTGAGAAATACCTCCTTGTCCAATGAGGTTCAAGGCATCCATGTAGTCATCATTGACTCCCCTCAAAAAGACTAACTTGAGGGACACTTTTGACAACTTATTATGTGTTTTTTTCTTCAAAGAAAACTAAAATCTCTCCACATAATCTTCTAATGGCTCATCATCCTTTTGTGACATTCTAAAAATGTCATCTTTCCTCCTATCAATTCCCCTACAATAGTCCTAATACTTTTCTACGAACAAGGTCTTCATAGTGTCCCAATTAGGAACAACATCCCTAACTAATCCTATGAACCATCTGAGAGTTGCATCCTTTAGAGTTGTAGGGAAGAGTTTGATCCTATGAGCATCAAAAGTATAATCATAACTTCTACATAGGACATCAAATTCAAAGAGAAATGTATCTAGGTCTCAGTCATTAACCCATAGAAGACTAGTAAGGTTGAAGGAGTAAAGTTCTTCAACACCGTATCCCTTTCCTAGTTAGTGATTGGGAACTCAAAGATGGCGCATTTTGGATCATCATCCACTGCATCTCCCATGGTGCGCTATGTTCCTCCTGTATGTGTGTTAGATGTTGGTGATAAGGAAATTTATTCTTTAGTGTTACCCTCGCTCTGAGTATTGGATTCACCAACTTCTGATATAGCTTCTTGGAATGTAGAGGGAAGGAATCTACCCAAGGGATCTCTCTGCCTCTGCATACATGAAATATAGCTTTATAATGTAGCAGTCCTGCACACTGTTAGTGTATCTCTGGTGTTGGAAAAAGACTAAGTCTAACAGTCCCAATGTTGGAAACAAAAATTAACTATGAAAGCTATAAAAACAAGTCTCTGAAGATAGCACCATCCCTGACAACAGCACCAAAAATGTAGAGTCTAAAATAATGTATTGTAAACTTGGTAGAACCTACACAATTCAGAGGTTTAACTGACTAAATAGTCCACTCAACATTGCTTAAGACTACATTTAAATTGTCAACCCAAGGTTTGTAAGCTTGTGATGGTGCAACATTATATATGCCTTCAAAGACTCAAAACTACTTAAGCTACCCTATTTAAGCTATTCTACTTGCTAGAAACTCACAAAATTACAAAACAGTAAAGGACATAACCAGAACTAGTGGTTGTGGGTACCTACAACTTAGACTCTAATTGAACTGTTGCTAATGAAATGATGTTGTAATAACTCAAAACTGATAAAAGCTAATTACTCAGCTAAATTAACCTTTGGAGTACTATTGGTTAACCATTACATGCATATTCATAAGCATTCATTAACAATAAGCAAGATAGGATATTTTAGTTAACTTGCATAAAGTTCATGAGATAATGATAAATGAAAAAGAACTATTAAAAAAAATGAATAATTGAAAAGAAGTGAGGAACAATACCTTGAATGTCCTGCTCAAGTAGTTGTTCCCACTTTAATTGAACCCAAATCTAACTAATTAGACTCTATGCATCCCATGAAATTAAATCCATTCATTGCATATCATGAAAGATTATAAAAGATCTGTTCACAGATTGTACTCAATCATTCTGAATATTCTTCATGTCTTGAAACTTAAAGTAATTGGTAACATAAAACTGAAAAACCAACTAACTTATCTACAGATTCAACCAACGGCTATATACAAGCTTGAGGGAATCTTATTCAAAGCAACAACTTAACAAAAATCATTAACTCCACTTCCAGAAATTTAGAGCATAGAGTTAAGAGTGAATTATTCAACCTATAATTGAAATGGAAAAAGAATCCTAATAGGACTAAAAATTCGTCAAAATAGAATTGCATGTAAACATACAAACACTTGTCAAAATCCCATAAGTGGAGGAAACCTCTTCTTCAGCATTTATTAACTAGTTATAATAACACACGTTCAACCTTCATCAATTGCTTTTAATCAACAATCATCATGTTCAATCTAATCTAGAACTCCCCTGTTTTACTATCCCAGACTCCTTTTTCTATGGGTTCATCCTACAAGTGTTGCATGTCACAGTTCCTCATTGGCCACAAACAAGTTAATTTCGCAAAGCATGTACACAAGGATAACTATGACAATCAAAACATAGCATTCCATCAACATTCCATACATATCTTTATATAAACCACACATTACTAGTATATTAACCATAATTCCATCATTATATTTTAGGTTCAAGTCTGCATAATAGATATGAAAGGATGGTATAATATAGGAGCACTATCTAGAAAGTGTATCTAAAATTGTCTCAAAACATGTATGAAAACAACAAAAAATGAACTATTATCTAGACCTATCAGTTAGGCTCATCATTAAGAATATCCACAAAATTATTCTTAGAATGATCAACGTATAAATTATCAATGTGCTCTAGCCCATCAACATTTGATTAGGCTCCATGTAAAGATTGTGCCCAAAAAAAAAATACATTTTCATGTTTATTGAATAGTGGAAAATAATTTGTGTAGATTTACAAATTCTAATTTGAGGGAGGAAATAATATATTTTCCCCCATTCGTAATCTCTCTACATGTATCATATTATTATCAATAATTTAATATATACCTTTTGCCTCATTGCAACACAATATTGTGTAGTGTGACCATTAATCTATGAAAAACACAAAATGCTTTTTCAGCAAAAAAAATTGCACAAAATTTGAAGTACCCAATGATCACATATGAGGAAGAGTAATAAAATTTGCACCAAGTAGACTCTATAAAACAACAAGAAAAAGATCTTGAAGTTGAATAAATTTTATTTGAGTTCAACATTGTAATGTAACAACATTAAAAGCTAATTGTCAATTAGAAACATGATGAGATTTATTTTTTCCTTGTTTATCATTACCCTTTTTAAACTTTGAAAGATAATATGGTTAGGTATGAGAATGAGAAGATCCAAACTTAAGTGAATAGATTGAATGTGTTTCTCACATTTACACACAAATCCATGAAAGAAGAGTGACTACCTAAGTACATCATCTCATGACTAGGATGTAATAAGCCCTTAAAAAAATCTTTAGAATTTAATCATCAATACTTTAGTAATACATCTTTGTTGATCAATATTGAAACAGAATAACATAATCCTGAATCTATTCATTTGATCCTAGTTTTCACTCTATTAGATTTAAAATTATAACCTTTAAACCTACAATGAATTCTTCATACGTGCAACAAAAATCATATTTATTTGTCCATGATGAAAACAATGTCCCCTGACATTGGTGGATTTCATTCATCATTCCTTTTTGTGATTTTGATGTTTCTTGGTTGGTCTAATGAAGAGTTCAAGTATTGGTACACACACTATTGATCTTGCCCAATCAATCCAATCCAATAATTTTTGGAGCTTTCTAATAATGTCAGGAGGTAATCACTTGTAAAGTCCCACCATTGGGCCATGTTAGCAACTATGATGTTTTTATTGGTGCAATGTTATTTTACATGGTGGGCACCACTTTAAGTGTATAGCATCAATTGATTTATTAACTACCTGTGACCAACAACTTAGTATAGGCCAACTACATTTGATCCATGAGGATTCAAAGTGTATTCAAGCTACTAAAAATTATTCCAATAAGATCATTCAATGCAAAACTAAACTAAGAATCCATTAAAAACTAACATATTAAATCATGAAAGCTTCAAGAACACCTATTCTAATCCATTGAAACTTATCCTATTGGAGGAGTGGTGTCGCATTGATGTGGAATAACAACCTTTTCCCAATTCCTTGGATAATGGGCTTGTTTCGATGGATTCAATTGAAGAGAATCGATGAAACTGATGAAAGACGTGTGATAAAACATGATTTAAATGCTAAATTAACATGATGAACCCTAAGATGATCAATATGGGTGTATGCAAATCTACTCTAAATGTATGCAAGTTTCAAAAGATTAAAACCCTAATTACAAAATATGCTAAATGTATGCACCTATGTTATCATGGAAGTCATTAATGGAAGCTAAGCTAATGATACAAGTAAATTAAGCTAAAAGGATGCTAAATAAGTGCTAAATATGAGTGCAAGTGAAGGTGATTTTAACAGCATAAGTTTTCTCTCAAAATACAGATCCATTTGTCTCCAAATAGTGACCTATTTATAGGAGGACAAATGAGAAATGAAGGGCTAACATTGAAAAAGTTAATCAATGGTCAATATGGAAGGAAGATGGAGGCATGGATCAAAGATTCCCATCAAGGGTTGAGGATGCAAGATGACATTTAATCAAGGGATTACATTCATCCAAACAAACACACTTTCAAAACTTGCACAAGAAGCTTTGTTGAGAGTTTGTTATGAAAAAGGAATATTCCCCTTTTCAAATGAGTGAAGAAAGAGAATATTCTCATGGGTGAAAAATTAGATATTTAGTTAATTAAAACCAAATTTAATTGTGCAAAGGAATATTCATGGACTATTCGCTTGCAAGTGGGAAGATTAGATTTAATTAGTAATTTGATAATTAAATAAAGTTTCAATTATGCAAATTAGGGGAATTAGATGTTGTTCATTAAATATTAATTTGTTTAATGAAAAGGGGGAAAGTGTTATGATATTTAATTAAATAACTTAGGGTTATTTAATTAAATAAGAGGACTTTAGGGATTAAATTAAATAATTTGATTTATTCAATTTAATAGGATAAAATGTTAGCATGAAAGAGGGTGAATTAACTTAATCAGGTCAATTGGGTTAATAGATGAAAATGACGCAATTAATTAAATAGCTAGGAAAATTTAATCAATTAAGCGAAAAGAGAATGGATTTTAGGACAAAATGGTGTTAACATATTTGATTCAAGTGCATGATATCATTTAGGATATTTTAAAGTGTCTACACTACCAAATGCCACTGACATGCTTCTAGGGCTTTTCAAGGGGTGAAGCTTTCACAATTCTTCAAACTCACATGTTTTTTTACATCTACCATCACAAGTTCAACCAACAACCCATAGGACATGCAACCATTACCATACAAAGCTCTAACACGATAGCCTAGAATTGAAGACTCTTCAATTCATGGCTTCCTTGTGGTATGCATGCAATATTCATTAGATAGTCAACCTTTTTTGTGGAATCCACTACTCTATCAAAGTCAAACTCATCTATAATGACCAATCTAGTATTAATGGCTAGTGAATTCGATATTGAATGATACATAGCAATGGAGATACCACCCACTTAGTGCTATATAGTATTATCATGCATAGCATATTTAAATGGTTTTGTACCAAAAATCATACACATTAGACTTTAACCATTGGTAGAGGAATTAATAGGCTTGAACTTATAGATAAAATACATCCTCCTCAATTGGCATGTAGATTTTAAGTCCTATTTTTGAGAGGGAAATTATACAATTGTAGGTGAGGAATTATTTTTAAATACTAGTGTATATTGCCTATACAAAGGTTATATGATGCTTACTACAACTAAGCTACTGATCCTAATGTAAGATTCAGTTCTTAGGTTGAGTGATTGGTAACTAAGCTTTTGTGCATGATGTTTGATATCGAACTTTAATTTTTTAGAGAAACACAGGAGAGCCTCTATGCATGTTTCTAGAGGATTTGTATCTATGTAATTGTTAAGTGGCAAATAAACTCAATATAAGAAGACATATTTTATCCTAATGATTCTAGTACTTGATTTTGTTTAAATTGCTAATTATTTGTGTGTTAGATTTTTTTATTGTGAGCTATTAAACTATATTTTGGTTCTAAAGACATCTATTTGGCATGAACCTCTTTTATGCTTTATTTTCTTTCTACAATCTCTTCTCTTTTCCTTTAATTTTAACCTAACCTTAGCTTAGGACAAATAAGGAGCCAATTTTCAAATCCTAGAGATTAAATTGTTGGTCATGTCCCACTCTAGTTGGTATTTCCATTAGAACCAACAACACTTGAACTACATCAACAAAACCAATATTAACATTGAAATGGCATACAAAATTTATTTTCAAATCAATGAAGGAATGGCTAGAAATATAAGGAAGAGAATAAATCCATTAAATTGCATAAACCAAGTTTAAGTTTTAGGAAATAGTTTGGTAAGAATATTATCATCATAAACATAATCCAAATAATATGTCTTAGATGATATCAAATGATTCATGGGGTTTCATTTACTATTATATATCTCAAAGTGAGGGACCAAAAAACCAATAGAAAAGGATTAACAAGAATCTCATATGAAAGTGGATTATCCTTGATTTCTCTTGTGATGTCCTTTTGATTACTAGGGGGTAAGGTATCAACTTTAATGTTCATCTCGTCAACTCTTTTGAGGATGGAATTTATTATGGAAGGATAAAAATTATGATGAATGATAGGAATGGGAGTGGAAGTGGCAACATGAGAGATAATGTTCTAAGTGTAGGTTGGTTGGTGATTCATGGATGAAGTGGGAATAGTATAGAAGAGAGGAATACGAAGAGGAAAAGTAAGAGGATTAGAAGTGGTGGGAGCTATAGAAAGTGGATGAGAGGTGGAGAGAAGAGAAGACATGTGTGGAATAGATCATGTATGAGAAGATGTGAAAGGAGGCACAATAGAAAAATAAGCTTGTTAAGAAGAGAGAATATATACATCATTTGAAAAGCTTGATGAACTTATTCTCTAACAGAATACCCTCAATAATTTCATCTCATGAGGTTTATTTATTGTTGAGTTGTAAGGTCAAAAAACTGCATACTTTGTAATCTTCACATTGTGGTTTTGTACTCATTTTAGTGATCAATCTCATAGGTGTGTTGTATGATTTGTTTTCTACTTTTGGGGAATTTTACCTATTATTAGACCCATGGACTTCTTTATACCACTAAAATATACCTTAAATTTTTTAATCAATATTCCAAAAGGGAAACATAAACATTAATTTTTTGGAGACTTAGGTAGTCAAATGTTAGTGCCCACTTGAAATTTTTCAATACTTCAACTTACTCATGGACATAAACCTAAACCTATATATCCCTAGCATATTTTCTAATGGTTAGTTAGACATGAGCATAAAATAAATCAGTTTCATCATTTAGAAGGGGTCTAGCAATGCACTACACTTTTGGACTCCTCTCTATGACTCACTAATTCTATGTTCTCTTGTAAACAACTAATAAGTTCTTCTCTCCAAGGATTGATATTAAATTTTCAATCTTCACCACTTCCCTACATTCCTAGATATGGCTAAAAATATAAAAGAGCTTCTCTTTATCCTAGAATCCTTTGTAACCTTACTCAAAATATCCTACACTCTAGGATTTCTTATTCCAAATCCATTGCACCGAATCATCCATTTTTTATAAAAATATCATCTCCAAAAACCCTTGTTGTAGATTCAAACTTTCTTGAACATGTCCCTAACATATCAGTGGTATTTATATCAACCATCTTGTCCTCCATTGCACAAGAACACATCTTCTTAGCGTTATACATCATATTAGGGTTATTGAAAGCTATAAAAAAATTCACATATCACATAATAAACACACACTTGGATAATTTCCAAGGCTATGGTGGAAGGTTGGAATATACCACCTAGGAGACTAGCTAAAACAGTCTTCGAAATAGCCAAAACCCCTTTCTATCCCATACAACTTTAAAAATATCTAATATAATATCATGGACATAAAAGTGGAACAAATATGACATAAAGATAGCCAACTGGTGAAATTTTTAGTCTAAAAAATAAAGAAGCACATTAATGCTAGACTATATAGGTGATCTACAAAGTACTAAATGCATAGGTGATGAAGAAGAGTGTCAAACTATAGGAGTGAAATACAAGAGTGCTCAATATAGTGCTAGTATATTATCATATTTGAACTAACTAAAATATATATAACTATTTTCTTACCCTCTAGATCCCATTTCCAACATCAAATTCATATAATGCATGTTTTTTAAACCCTTTTCTAAGTTTTACTTTCATAGCATAATCTAGTTGTATGTTTCATTCCTCATCTCTCATGCTTGATCTATGTTAAGTATATGAATCTAATAGTTGATAGATCTTAATGTTATATATTATTGCATTTTAGTTCATAATTATATTTTTAAGTAGTTTAATGGAAATAAAGATAATGTTCATCTAGTTTTAGTTTTACATGATAGTCTATAACTAAGGTAACTTTATATCATTCAAAAGGACGTCAATTAAATATAAAGGGTTAAATTATTACCCAAATTAGTGAGATCCTATGTAATTTTTGGTGTATTAAAAATCATGTATTATCAAAGCCTAGAAGAAAATATATTTGATTGCTCTATTTCCTTCTATATGAGCACATACTTCTAATACCTAAAACCCTATCTTTTTTACTCTTTGTGAATTATTTCTTATTTCTCTCATTGCACCATTAAGGATTATACTTGTGTAATTGATTCATATATATATTGTTCCCTCACTCATCTAATAATTTTTTTTAAACTATGTCACTAGGGTTTCGATGGAGATTGATGTCTCTAATACTAAAGAGGGCTCCATTTTGGCCTTAAAGGGTGGACTATCCTCTATTGTGGGAATTTAAATGGTATCTTCTATAAGGGAATTTTTATTTCCAATCATTTACTCAAATATCCCTGTTTATGATGCTCTTTGCTTAATCCTCTTCACAATTTTAGATCTTGATGTCTTCCTTGCACTTGTTTGGAATAATAGTACTCAATCAATATCAAATAGATTTCAACTTGGTTAAAATTTATGATTATATTATGTGGAATATCTTGAGGTCATTGAATATATAATTAGTAGAGTCTCTTCATGCCCTTGGGTTCCTTCCCAATCACTTATTGACTAATATTTTAGAGGTAGAGGAGTTTGATCCACTATTGCACCAAATTATGAAGGTTCTAGATTTATGGATTGGTATTCTAGAGGTTGAAGAAGAGCTAAAAAAAATGTTATAATTTATCACTTTGGTCAATCCTTCTATAAGAATGAATTTCTAAAACTTAGAATATCACCTTAAAGATAACCCTCTCATTTGAGCCTCTACATTTCTCTTCTTCATAGTGATTTTTGATTCAATGGTTGATAAATATAAATTAGTTTAGGTAGGTATATGGCCTTGGGAAAAAGCGATTTGATTTCTAGAACCTTAGTCCCTTAATTTAATCCTCTCATGGAGATTTTTTTTTTTTTACTTTGGTCTTAATGTGTTTGGCCAATCTCCATTATAATTTTGGTTCTCTCCTTTCCTTTCCTTTATTATTAAGTCACTAGGGAAGACTCTTTCGGTTCTTGATTCTTCTCAACTCGGTTATCAACACCTTTATCAAATTTATGATGGAATTAGATCTTTCCAATTCTCTATTAGGCCTTGGAATGAAATGCATAAAATATTGACAAATAAAATGGATAATAATTATACAACTAGAAAAATATTCAATAAAAATGTTTACAATTCATCCATTAATAAAAAATAAGATACAACATACATATTTAACAATATGAAAATATGACTTGTGGAGATTGTTTGAAAAAGTGGGTATGGTTCCTTTCTTCGAATCTATGAAGGGCTACAATGAGAGCCCTACTGCCAAATTTACAAATTTGTGGAGGAAGGGAAATGTAGCTATTGGTTCTATAAAGTTTGAGGTGACAGCGAGGTTTATCATGGAAGCTACTAGATTGCAGAATCAAGGCTTAAAGGTGGAAAAGAAGAGTGGGGCTGACTACCAGATGTTTGTGGACAAGTTTCTTCATGATGGAGAGAATCTGAAACACTTTCAAAATGGGTATGCAAGGTTAGAGCTCCTGCCTCCCTATGCCCTAGTGAGTCTGTTTGTTATGAGGTATTTTACGCTCGAAGGAAGGTACATGTTTGTGCATGTGTATCATTTTCCATTATTAAATCGTATTAGACACGATGAAATAATAAATTTTCCCTTCTATTTACTTTCATCCCTGAAATTAATATTGAGAAAGGTACTAGCCCTCCCCTGCATCAAGGTTTGATGCTTGCTCTGTACAAGCATGCTCTTGCATTAAACCCTCATGGAAACCCTCTTGTTGCCAAAGTTGAAAATCCTAACTGCAATGATGGTGATAATGTCGAACCCCCAAAGGATGCAAACCCTATTGAGGATCTCGTTCCTCAACTACCTCCTATTATTGCTGCTAGAAAGGTGTTAACCCCTTCTAAAATCCCTTCCCCTACTGCTAAAAGTGTAAATCCGTCTACCCCTGTGGCTCTGAAAATTGTTGCTAAAAGTTTCATTGAATCTAAGTTAGTGAAAGCAACTTTGGAGAAGAGAAAACATTCTCCTCTTCTCTTGGAATTATCCAAGTCTAAGAAGATTAAAAAAGACCGAATACTCAAAATGAAGTTATTACAATCAGTGAAGATAAAGAGGGCACACTAACTAAGGATTTGAAAGAAATGAAGCAGGGTCAAGGAAGTGGTGGTAGTGGTGGTCGTAGGTCAGCTCGCTTGGCAAAGGTTGCTTCCAATGATAGGAAAGGAAAAAAAAAACTTTTTGTGAATGAAGAGGAAGAGTTGGAAATTGAAGAATTCAAAGCCCGGGTAGATGAAGAAACTAAAGGGACAGGAGTTTGAGGATATTGCTTATGAAATGGGTGAAGAGGAAATAGAAGAAGAGTGAAGATGAAGAGGAGAAGGAAACAGAAGTGGAGGATGACCAAAAGAATGATACCCTGACTTGTTTCGGATACTGGGAATACTAGCAATGATAATATTGTTGATGATTCTAGCATGGATTATATGAAAATAAGACTAACTTATATGCATGTACAAATGGATGACATGGAAAAATCTTTGGTCACGTTGATGAAGGTGACTAATAGGTTGATGCGAAGTGCGATGGTTGGTGCGGTTTGTGGACAAACTAAGATTACCAGGAGGTTGAAAAAGCTGGGAAAGTCAAATGATTTGAAGGATCTTGATGAATCAGAGGGACCTAACTAGAGGGAGTATATCTCCCTAATTGGTGATTATGGGGACCTATGGGAAAATTCGAGTAATGGCTTTCTCTTTTGATGTTGTTTAATGTTTGCTCTGCCTTTTTTGTCTTTCTACTTTCAGATCCCATACTGTTATTTCTTAATATCTTTGTTATGGTTGAGGACATGTTGGTATATGGTGGACTTGATTAATGGTCTTCGTAGCTTTAAGTACTCTAGTAGTAGTTTTACGTTTTTGATTAACTATGGCAATTCTATGGTTATGGTTATGATATATGGCTTGTGTGCCACCTTGGATAGCTATTTTTTTATGTTGGCTAGTAGTGTTATTTTCCCACCTAGTTTTTCCTTTTTTGAATTTTAGCTATAACCATGGGATCAGGGCCCTTTCCCTACTAATCTAATAAAAAACAATATGAAAATGGTTGTTTAAGTCATACTCTAGATGTCTATTCAACTTATAGTGAATCTAGGAAATATAAAATATAAAGTATTATCTTATTACACCTAGGATTATGTACATTAGTGTTAAACCCCCCTTTACCTACAGGGGTAGTGGTAAAATCATTGTTTATGTTGTGCATTGGGAAACTTTAGTATGGTGTTGTTGGTTTGTTTTGTGCTATAAGCTCCAACTAAATCCTAAAACAACCTAAATGAATAGCCAATTCTTATGCTCAATTGTTTTAAGGATTGGATAATGAACAAAAGAAGGATTTCAACAATTTTCTCCTCTGTACTTCAAGCTCTACAAAAACTAGGAGGGTGGTCCTATACAATACCAACTAAGATTTCACACAATTGATACCAGATATTGCTTTAAAAAATATATACTCTCTTCTTTATGACCAAGACTTATAAATAAAAAATATAAGGGTCTAATTTATTTGAGTTTAGTGTAATTATGTGTCTGAGAGTATGTAAATAACATTATATAATAAATATTTCTTCAAGGGAAATTTGTTTTAAAATTTATTGATCATGAATAACATAACTAGAACTTTTACACAAACTAGTTCCTTAGACCTAGGCCATAGAGTCAAGGGAAATGCAATTGAAAAATTTCACAATAATATTCATTCTAACTCTAAAGCTCAGTGATATTTCCTTACACTATCACCCCTTCAAAACTCTGCAATCAATTCTACTTACCAATCCTTGTATGCACCTAAAACATTCAACATCTCTCACAAAGCAAATTAATTTACTCCTTGAGTAAAAGCCATGAAAGAAACATTCATTCACAAGAAAAACTACAAATATGAACAAAAAAAAGATCCTTAATCAATTTTTATTCATAAATGTTGAAGATAGATACAATTAGGAGACAACGCTTGCAAAATTGTCATATGTATTTGATACTATGAGCTAGTACTATCATACAAAATTTATAATTACATTGATATCCTTTTTCTATTATAACCTAGACTAGACATATATAGACTAAAATTACAAAAGTATTATTCTTACAAAATTTTCAAGATCCTTAAAAAATGGTCTTGAATTCCCTTTTATAAAAACAAGGGAGCAAACAAGTTTCAAGCCACGAACAAATGTTACATTTTCATTTGAAAATCTTATCCTAGAATCAAACAAATAGGAAAACAACCCTTTTGTAGAAGATAAAAGAACATTCCACTAGAAGATAAAAGGTTGTTTGAACTGATGAAGATATCCATTGTTGTAATGGTGAAAAGGTGAATGATTATGCATTAAGGCTTCACTTCTCGAGTTGAAAGCATATCCCCTTTGAAGTTTTTGGATTTGATGCCATATATACCACAAAAGAAAAAAGAATACCAAAACTTCTCAAATGCATGGAGATAGCTAACTACCAAGTCATCATGTAAGATGGATTTATTGAAACTTGAACCTAGATGACAAAATAATTCAAATCCCAGCCAACTTATTATACTTATCATCTCATGCTTGATATACTCTCTCCTCTGGCCACTTGACTACAAGAAGTAAATCAATGTTGTACATACAACAAGAATATTTGGACAAAATTGATAATGTCTCCTTTTCAAAAGCATCTAGAAGTTGATCAATATCTATCAAATTATCTATACAAGTCTTAAGGAGTTTGACATCAGCCTTATTATTATCACAAAACTATGAAATGGATTAATTAAACTTAAGCTAAGTGTGAATAGGTCAATCCTATAAAGGTGATTAACTAACTAGGTGAATAATGACTCTATTTACTCTAACACCCCCCTTAAATGAAACTTAGGGAGTAATGTATGCATAGATGATGAGTCCTGGCTACTAGGCCATGTTAGTTACTCATGTACAAATTTATCATAAGGTGGAGTGAAGGAGAAAAACCTAGTGGGAAATAAAAACCCCTCTCCAAAAGAGAAATGATGCAAATGCAATAAAATGTACAACTGAAGAAGATAGAAAAAGGACTTATGGTGACCCCCCAAGGACTATTTCTGTCACACAATTATAAGAAAGGTTCCCTCCATAGGAGAGATAGAGATACTATGGAGCACCCCATAAGATCATAAAACCTATAGTGTTGAGTGATGCTCAAAGAAGAATACAAAATGTGACCCCTACATGTTAAAAATTTCTTCCATGTGGAAGAAGACAAACTACAGATAGATGCATAAAATATCCCAATGTGAGAATAATATAATTCTCTAAATTGTGTACAAGATCCAAAGACAATGGTGAAATCTATGAAATCTACTCAAATGCTCCATGTGAAGGCTAATGTAGAACATAAACCAAAGATGTAGATGTGTTGACAACAATGTTGATGTGGCTATCATCAAAGGTGTCTGCCAACTATGTAAAATGAGATTCACGAAACAAGTCTAATATGCCATGTAAGTAATAATCACAATCAAATGTGGAGGAAACACAACTGTGAATATCTTGTTGTCTTGAATCGTTAGAAACCAATGGTGTAGGTACACTCAATATTGAAGAAGAAAATTTTGAATGAGATTTGATATCAGTGTAAGGTGAAGGAACCAATGAGGAGGATAGAAATCCAAGGTTAAAAAAACCAAACTATATCTCCTTATGTATGTTGAAGGTATCAGTGTCATGTATACTCAAACAATCATCAAATTTGGTAGAACCAAAAGAAGAAAAGGATTATAATCTAGAATCATGATCAACATCACCTATGGTAATGATGTCTCTACTCTAAAAATCTTTGATTGTCATAGAATGTGTTGTGAACTCAACTATTTTTCATATGCCACTATGTGTAATCTAATAAATGGTAAGGATAATATTGGATAAGGAAGGTACATAAAGTATATCATTGAATATTCCTTCTCCAATATCAAAAGATCCTTTTCTAAGAGCTGGCATATAGGTGTTATTTTCCATCAGTATTGGTGGGAATGAACAAAGCTCAAATATGGAAAATGGTTCTCTAGATGTAGCCATGGGGTGCGATACCTCGAAATCAAGAAACCACTTGTGTGATGTGTTGTTTGCAGAAGCAAAGAGTGTCATACTCTTATTTTGATCCTTTCTTGAATATGTGGATGGTATGGATGGAGGAAAAAAAGAACCACTTGTCCAAGATGTAGGCCCAATTGATTTGATTTTGTTGAAGAAGATGCCTCAAGTCATCAATTTCCTTTCTAGAACATTGGTGTTCTTCATGCCTTGTTTTCTTATAATAAGTACATTTGGTCTTCTCCTTAGATGTTTCCCCTTTTGATGAGGAAGATGAATTTGATGGAGTCTTTGATTTTGATCCCTTAGCTTGATCCTTGGTTTTTTTCTTTGTTCTAGATGATTGAGAAACTAATGCTTGAATTTTTGAAGAGGTGATAGTATCCATAGATATTAACTTAGATTGTTCTTGTGTGATTTTATCACAAGACTACTCAAAAGAAGGCATTATAAATGTTTTTCCAAGAGCATCCATTATAGATTAGAAAGAAGTGAAGATCTAATAAGGACCTTTTAACTTTGAAAAAAACAAGAAGACACACTCTTTTTTTGTTTTTGTTTTACCACAACCCTTAAGTCGAGAACGAAAAGTCTTAAACTAGAGGAAGAAATCTTCAATATATGGGAATGAATCAGGAAACAATGTTGTTAATTCAGCATCCAATTGTATTGTGTTGAACTCATCAATTATACCAAAGAGATCTTTAAACTTGTCCCACATTTTCTTAGGAGTTGCACATTTTGCAATATGGAATTGCAATTTATCATAAACAAGAATACTTATTATTCACATTGCTTCATCTAACTTGTTTTGATAAGTAAACTGATCAAAATCCCTATTAAACTATATTTGTTGTCCATTGACCATTTGCCATAATCCCTTAGATTGAAGAAGTTGTTGTACTTTGACTTTTCATGTGTGGAAATTATGTGGTTTTAACACATCAATTTTTGGATCCATGAAGCACACACAATAAGGCACTTGAATGTTTCCTTACAAAACCCACCAAAATTGTATTATATCTAAATGTTGGCCCCCAAAAAATATGCAACGCAAGAATTACAAGGTTTTTTCAAGTTTGGAAGCCAAATCATCCATTTATAAATCATGAAGATTTTTACAAATATGGAAAAATAGGCTTTCCAAAACTTAATTTCGATTATAAGACTGAAATCCTTGCAAAATTTTGATGAATTTCAAAAGAAAGGTTGTCAATTTTTGACAAATGGGATGAAAGTTATACCCTATCAAAAATAACACAAATTATACTAATTTTAGAGGTCAAAAACATATTTAAAAGTAAAAATTTGAAATCATCTCGACGCTAAAGCATAGATGATGGAGCTAGCTTCTTGTTGACTATTCACACTAGAAAATTTGACTCCCCATTTACAAGTTACACAAAAATTTAAAAAATGCCCCCTTCACAAGCACTTTGTAGTCAATTAATAGTTAGTTAACTATGAATTGAAACCACTAGTGGTTAGAAACAACATTTAATTCAGTTTTAATAAATAGTCGATACAATTGGTAGAAAATAATAAAAGAAACTTTTAACAGTTCATGAATGCCCTGAATAGCAAGTCAAAAGGCATGATGTGACTGTTGGTGGTGATATCGATTCGAAAACTTTGTAACTGTTGAATGTCATTGGCTCGTTGGTAGCAATGATGGAGCCAAATGGAAAATTTGACCAAGTTTCTAAATATGGGTGGCCCACGCAATGTGTAGATCGTTGAGCCGATCTCGTTAAATCCTTACTAACCAATCTATAGATTTTACAGGTGTTGAAATTTATTGCAAAGATGTTGGTAATTGATCTAGTCTTGGTGTGCACTAGGAGTTATATGTAGGACTCTCACGCCCACATGAGAGTCCCGTAACCTAGAAAGTTTAATGATGATTCCTTTCTTGAGGACCTAAAAGTAAAATATTTACATTGTCCTTTTGTATATGGAGGGTGATGTCAATTCAAAAATAGCAATAAAAAGACTTCACTCAACCATAGCATGACATGGGCATAGGAAGCCTAAGAACACACACACGTTGAAAGGAAAAAGGCCATGATTTAATGCAATGCTTAGGTATGGCACGAAGCATTGACCAATACAAAGTTATGAAGGTTATGGAAATGGTCATGCCTCCAATCATTCAATGGATCCTTGAGTGCCTTCAATAACAAATATTGTATAGATTGGTGAATCTCACTACTCATCAAATGATGAAAGTACAACTATAACATAATTTAAACGATAGAAATTTCCATGAGATTTAACCTTTTCTCACAATTTTCTAGAAGGAAACCCTCAAAAATTGATATCTCGAAACTTTGTGGGTAGACTAAAATAGTCAAAATAGCCAAAAAAAAACTCTACAAAAACAAATATATAGGTCACATGCATGATTTGAGTGTTTTAAGAGGTCGTGTGAGAAGGGAAGAGGCTACTACTGATGATATTTAACATAGTACTAAGATATGTTAACAAGAATGATGGTAGGAGTAGAAAACTTGAAGATGCCTTGAGTTGACCTAATAAAAAACACCAGAACCTCCAACAACAAAGACCGATGACAAATAAATAGGCCAAAAATTTATACAAGAGCAAATTGTAACTAGTTTAATGGGCAGAGGGTGATTCAACCCTCTACAAAAAAAATGCACTTTTTTGCAAAAATACATATAATATGTGGATTTGTACTATATGGTACCATATAACAGGGTACTACTAAAAAAATTGTAAAAATTTTGGTTACCATTTTTCATGAAATGAAAGGTAATTCTTTTTTTCTCGGACCTTCTAAATGCTATGGCAGTGTCTGTTTGGCTCCACAATTCTCTAATGATAGGGCTATATCCAAAATTCACCTTGATTTAAGAAGGAACATGCTCTCATGTCTCTGATACCATGTTGGACAATGCCAAAATTTGAAAGCATGAAACAACCTTCCACTAGTGAAGAAAATATGAGCATAATAATATGTTTATCAATATACAAATATGAAGAGTGTAAATATACAATGATCAAACCTATATATAGGCAAGGATGAGGAGGTAGGAAGGTAGGAGTGAAACTTTAACCACCCTTCAAAGGTGCAACACTTGTGAGCTCACTTGATAAGTGTATGAGCAAGTGGCAAGTATGCATGCCATAGGTGTCTCAAATGATGAGAACGCACGTCTCAATCATATGAAGTGAGACAAAACTATGAAATAACCCAAGTAAACTTAAGCTAAGTGTGAATAGGTCAATCCTAGAAAGATGATTAGCTAACTAGGTGAATAATGACTCTATTTACACTAATAATGGCATCATCAAACTCATCATTGTATTCTTGCACAATATTGTAAATATGTATTAAATTATTGATTGTCAGTCGCCTTAAATGAGCACCATATACTAACTCAAATGGTGAATATCGAGAGGATTTATTTAGTTTCACCCTATTATCCCACACATCTAGCCTTATATTATTGTTCCACACCTTTTTGTTCTTGCATAGTAACCTCTTTATGATTTTCATTAAATTTTATTAGTTGATTCGAATTATCCATTGTCATCGGGTGATATGGTGAATAATATTATATTGTAATTCTATTTTTGTCACAAAATAGTGTACTTAGTTGATCTAAAACACATCAAATTATTAGTGATCAATTTTTTTGAGATTCCAAGCTTGGTTATTATGTTCAAGAACAAAATCAATCACCATCTTGCTTGTAGCTCACCTTATAGGGATCAATTCAACCCATTTTATGAAATAGTCAATGCATGCAAGGATCCACTACCTTTAGATTTCTTAGTTATTTCACTAATGAAATCAATACCCCATTGTTGAAAAGTGTAATGTCCCCTTTTCATCAGTGATTTGTTCTGACACTCATCAGCGTATTCCGGAAGCCTGTAGGCTCGTTTGAGGGAAAATTAGGGTTTCCATGTTCAGAGGTTCTATGGCTTTTCAGGGAGTTTACTATTTATAGTAAATTCTAATTTTGGCAATATGAAGATTGTCATCTTTCAGGACTTCATTTCTAGTTGGAGCAATTATCTGAATTCAAGTTTTGGCTTCTAGAAGTTTTATTTGGTGAATTTCATAGATAAAGGCATTAATGTTTTAAATTGCAGTTGACCCCTTGGCCTAGGAGAATAACTTCAAAGTTGTGTTGAAAGGTGGTCATGAAGAGGGATGCCTTCGTATGCTTTAAATATTATTCAAAGTTTAAATGCCTTGGAAAAAGGGATGCCACACTTTGAGGAGTTATGTCTTAAATAAAGTGAAAATTATATTCTTGCAAAAGGGACGCCACTTGAAGGATTATTTTTATTTTTGGAAATTTGAAGAGTCTCATGTGACTCTTGGCGTACTTTCTTGAGGAATTGAAGAGTCTTCTACTCTTCTATAAAATGTATGCTTTGCTTCAGCCTTAGTATCTATGAAAATTATGCTAAAGTTATGCTATCAAAATGACAATTGATATTTTGCTTCGAGGATGTCTACCTCCTAGCCTTTCGTCCAATTTCATGTTTGAAAGATAACACCTAGTTGGCTACATTATTGCTTCTCAATATCAGACTAGCAGATTGAGCTCATTTGTTGAAGAATTCTGGAGTTTTTATCAATTTTGAAGTTGCTGGTTCATCTACAGCTAAAGGTGGTTTTTGCTTACAGCTCTTGGAGTAAATTTAATTTGCTTGTGGGTATTTTACCTATCTACTTCTACACCCAAGGTGCCCCTTTCTACCAATTTGTAGATTTTAATTTGGAGTTTCTGATTTTTACTTGCCAAATCGCCCCTCAAGAAGGTCGTACCATTCATGGTGCATTGGGAATCACGCAAAGAAATAAACTATGATTTTTTTTTTTGTTTCTTCATCTGAGTTTAGGCGCCTATCTTCCAACAGCATATTGGCTTTTATTTCACGCAAATCGGAGGTATTTTGAGTGAGTTGTGAATATTTCTTTGAATTTCATAGTTGCTGATCAGAATTTCCAAAATCTTACTTTTTATATCAGACTTAATTAGTTTTATGTTTTGGCCTATTACTTCAGTTTTGGAGTGTTAAATCATTGTTGTAATTCATTCTCCTCTTCTTAGCTTCATTTCCTATCATTGTAATACTCGTATTTGCAGACTCCTAAATTGTAAGTTTGTGATTTAGTAGTACTAATCCAACTAGTGTGATTGCTGCAATTACTTGTTTAATTTCATATTTAATTACCTTTGGATGGTTTACTGCTAGTGTGGAGAAAATGAACATTAGATATCTCTTTGTACCCACTCTCAAGTAGTGAATCTCCACTCTCCAGTGGATGCCCGCTGCAACGGATGAATTAGATAGTTGTAATTTCCATGGCTGGTTATCCGCCTATAGTTTCAGTTTTTAATTAATAACTCCATCATATGTTAGCACCTCGCCCTCAGTGGGATCTTGAGTGCACATTCTTGACGTTGAGTTTGCTTCATTTCAAGTTATTGTATTGTAGTTTCTCCACCATATGACAACACCTCTCCTTCCTTGGGATTGAGTGTGCATTCTTGGCGTTGAGATCTTTTCAACTTGGATTTCAATTTGGAGCTAAAACTAATCAAGTTGGCTAGTGTTGGTTTATGTTGTGTCAATATTTGAAAAAAATTGGTTAACATATTTCAAAAAGTGGCCTCCATTGTTAAGGAACTCAAAGGTAAATCCCCAAACTTTTTTAGTTTACCTAACAAGCATTTGTAGGAATTACATTTTCTTACTAGCTAGTATGTATCAACAAATAGGGATGGCCATCAATAACTAGCCCTCAAAATTTGGTGGTTCATAGTTATAGCCATGAAAATTCCACCATATACACCATTGTGCATCTTTATTAGTGCTTTGTTAGCTTCTTCGTTTAGGCATTTCAAAAGATGCCATCCCTATTTCTCCACATGTGGTTCCCATCAACCAAATCATATATCTACAAATGCAACTTAAGATTTCTCCTTTTGTTATCTAGTATTCCTTCTAAGAAATCCATGTGGTGCAAATAATACAATATTTCAGGCTACCAAGGGCACTATTGCAACATGTATTCATTTTTCTTCTCATCCATAGTGTTTCTCTAATTCACATTAGTTGCCTCTAAATTTGACTCAATCATCAAGGGTAAACCCAAAAAAGTGGTTTACAATTCGAATGAGGAAGGAAAACTTGTAAAAAATGACCCCATGCCAAAAAAAATCATTTTTGGGGGTTTGAACGAACTAAGAGAGGGTTCGCTCGAACCAAGGTTTGAGCGAACCCTTTTAATGCATGTACGAACCAATCGGGCAAAAAAACAAACAAAAACCCCTTTATGGAAGGGGGTTCGAATGAACCCTGGTGGTTCGCTCGAACCCCCTTAGTTCAAGCAAGCACCCCCCCTTCCTTGATTTTTGACCTTGTTCACAAAAAAAATCAAAAATTTTTGCACTTTAGAGCTTGGGTTGAAGATGAAAATGGAAAAGACTTCACAGACCCAACTGGAATCAGGTAGTCCTCAGAATGAGCTATCCAATGAATATAATTTTAATATGTTTTGGTTTTATTATATATTTATTTTTTTAGTTTTATTAAACATAGGTTTTTCATCAGAAATCAAGCTCTTTGTTCTGCACATGTGGAAAAATATTAGATTATAAAAAAATTTGAAAAATATGAGTGCACCGGATATTGAAGTCCTTGATCCAATAAAAAAAAAAGAATTTCGATACATACAAAAAAAGTTACGCATTATACGGTCATGTTATGTCTGAATTGTAATTGGTTTGACTTTGAAACTTGATTAAAGAAAAAAATAATCAATAAAAAACTATCTAACCTAGTGGAAGCAATAGATATCAAAGTTACAAATCAAAATTCAAAAGAATTATAATTTTATCCTTCGTGGGAAAAAAACTTATGTGTTATACGGTGAGCATCACTTTTTAAAAAAATTGTTTTTTGAAAAAAAAACTAGTTTTCGAGGGAGATGGTAAAAGAAGTGCAATCTGATTCCAAAAAATTTGAAAAAATATATTTAGAATCTATAGACAAAATGTCACGAAACTGTAGTTTCAATCATCTTCAAATTCCTCACGGTTTAGCCACTATAGGTGCCCGAAAGTGAAGATTTAGTTAAAAAAATTATTTCAGTGTCCAGTTTGGCCAAAAATTGTAAACCAGTAATGTGGGATCACCCTCAACCAAGTAAGACCCTACCCTTGTACTAGTTTTGTGACTTATATCTCAATGTCAAACACTTGGATCTTGTTGATCCATCTGTACCTTCGAACAATCACCTCTTGTTGGGTGAAAATATCCTTCATAACAATGTGTGGTGCATATGCAACATTTTTTGTACAAACTAGGAAGTCTATATATATTTTTATATCCTTGACTAGGGAATAGGCTTAATTCTCCATGGTTTTGTACTTCAACTTAGCACCTTGGAGTGATTTACTAAAAAATAGATGGGGTGATCATACCTATCCTAGTTCTTTTGTAACAAAATAAGAACAACAATATGAAAGGAAACAAAACAAAATAATTGAAATGGTTTTAAAAAATTTGGGGAGGCCAAAATAGGTGCCAATTTTATACCTTGAAAATATTTTTTTAGCTCACCATCTCATGCAATTACTTGTTCTTTCTTCAATATTTTTGATATTGCCTTTGTTTTCTTAGTAAAGTTTTAGACAAATTGCCTTAAAAACTTGATTCGTCTAAAAAGGGACTATATAACATTTACAATTTTGGGTTAAATAATTTTATCAATTCTCCCAACCCTTTCTAGATCAATTTTGATCTCATCTATAAACATTGTATGCACTAACGATTTGCCCTTAGTAACCCCAAATGTGCATTCCTTATGGTTGATAGAGAAAGTGTACTATAGGCACCTCAAAAATATCTTTTTCAAATGACCATAGTGATCTTCAAATTTCTTTAGAAAGGTTTTTAAGTTATATTGATAAACAACCATTATAACATTAATCAAGTCTGTAAAGGCCATGTCCAAAACTCTTTGAAATATAGCACCTGCACTAGTCAAACTAAAAGACATTTTTAAATATACATATGTGCCCCATAGGATGGTGAAATTTATTTTATATTGCTTAAGCTCCTTTATCATGGGGTAAAAGTACAATGTTCTGTCACACTTTCGGTCAACTTATCAACACAAACAAATTTAAGTATTTCTAACTAAAAATCAATTTTGGTCAAACATATGATCTAGTAAGATTCATTTTAGCTAAGTTAGATATTTCCATCACTTTTCCAACTAAAATTGTTGGCTAAGTGCATATGTAGCACCAATTTGAGGCCAATTTACCAAAAAAAAAAAATTATTTGAAAAAAATGATGTTTCAACAACTCATACTCATGTAAATAACATTTTTTTTAAATAGAAAAATACCCTTTTGTAGATTCATAAGTGTAGTTTTCAAAAATATATATTCTAATAGTTTAATTATTATTTATATTTCATTTTTATTTTTACTAAAACTAGATTATCAACACAAAATATTAGGTTGATTACCATGTTAAGAAAAAATGCTAAAACTTTTTTTTTTAAATATAAAAAAATATGATGCACTAGATAAAAGAATCTATATCAAGATGGTATAATTTTTTTCTATTTTAAATAAATATTTAATATGAAAGTTGATGTCGAATGGAAATAGTTGTGTTTTAATACACACTTTAATATTTATTTAAAATTATATATTTATCAAAATTAGAAAAAATATATCCATGCACTAAAGTTTCAAGTTATAAATACACACAAAAAAATTGAAGGAAAAAAAATTACTATATAAAGATTGATGTCTCATGTAACTTCATTTTTTAGCATTTTATCAACAACTAAATTATAGTTTCAATTTATAAAAACTTTTTTAAAATATTTTTTTTATTTTTTTCAAAAAAATGCAAACATAAAATATAATAAAAAAACACATTTAATTAGTTTACATCATTTCAAAATTCAAAACATACATGCCACTTTTAGTGATTCAAGTTTAAAAGTTGGATCAATGTTGGTTGTTTCTTTTATAAAAGTGTGACACAACTTTGTACTTTTACCCCATGGCCTATTTATATCCCAAGATACCATACATTATTGATAGTAGTTCACACCTTGTCACCTTTCACAACATTACTTCCATATTTGACAAAGTGTAATTTTCCTTGAGAGAAGACATATAAGGTTCCTAAATCCCACACATGGTCTAATATCTCTATTCTTATTCTTAATTGGAACTAAATTTAAAACTCAATATGAAAGGCTTATAGGCTTTATTATCCCTTCCTCTCTCTAAGCTTCACAAGTTCTTAATAAATTTCAAGAGCTAGGGTGGGATTTATTGGCCATTGATTTTTCCATGTAAGGCCTAGAATCCAACTTCAATGGAATTTCATGTTGAAATAAGTCTTATCTATATGCCTTTAGGTCATCATATAATCATGCAAACACCATGTAGTACTTCCCTAGCAACATGATTAGCATCACTCTTATTCAAATAAGAACCAAATTTGAAACCCAATATGAATGGCTTATAGGGGCAGGGGGCCTAGTTTGATTGGCTAAAGCATCCTATTATAGGCATGAGGTCACAAGTTCTAGTCTCCCCCCAAACCCATGGTACCAGAGGGCGTGTCGTGCCAGCGCCACAAGTCACATGAAAAAAGTTTACCAGGCACACTATAGTTTATAGGGGGACAAATACCCGACCAATTCCTGCAATCTAAAAAAATAAAATTAAAATTAAAAAAAAATATGAATGGCTTATAGGCTTTATTATCCCTTCCTCTTTAAGCTTCAGAAGTTCTTAATGAATTTCAAGAGCTAGGGTAGGATTTATTGGCCATTGATTTTTCCTTGTAAGGCCTAGAATCCAACTTCAATGGAATTTCATGTTGAAACAAGTCTTATCTATATGCCTTTAGGTCATCATATAACCATGCAAACACCCTATAGTACTTCCCTAGCAACACGATTAACATCACTCTTATTCAAACAGTTCATCTTCTTTCCTATCTAAATCTTTTTGGGGGTAGATTGTGTGCCCATATTTATTTATTCTAGGTTCTTCTCATATGTAGTTGCAATATTGATCAAATTTCTAACAATATTATGAAATGATCACTCCTAGACAACCAATCCCTAAGGGATCTTATTTTTCTTTAGTGAATGAATTTGTTACCAAAAATAGAGTCTTTACCATCCAATATTTTAATAAAATATTGAAATTATTAGTCTTGGTTTAGATATTCATCAATGTATTCAAGGAATTTAAGTAAATCAAAATCTTCATAAAAAACTACCAATGATGAATATTGTTTCACCTTGTTAACACCTTTACTCTATAAATTCTAATCAACATGACGTTCTTTGAGATAAAGCATAAAAGTGTTCAATGTTTCCAAAATAGCATTTTTGTATTGCTTCAATCTTTTATTTTAAGAAGCATATTTTCCTCTAACCTAGGAGATAACTAAATTTGAGTCTCCCCAACACTCTATGTTTACTAAAATTGCATCTCAAGGAAAAATTTTACCCTAATTTAGTAGAACCTCATACTCTAATACATTATTAGTACATTCAAATCCCAATTTAAAAGATGATTTAAATGACTCACCTTTAAGATAAGTGAGCATGATCCCAAATCCAATACCTTCTTTAGAGTAGGCCCCATTAAATACATTATAGAGACTTTATTTGATGATAGCATAATTGATTTCACCCCAAATTTATCCATATCTATGTCAACATAACAAATAGTTTGATCCAAATTAGTAAGATCCTCCACAATTCCAAGAGTCACTGGCTCTTTATCTAATCACAAACTAGTACCATTGATAGGGATCATGGCATAGGAAGGATCTTCTTGGATTCTTCTCCCCACAGTGATAGACCATCTTCTTGATAATAACACATAATATTGGGTTGGGATGCCCACTATTGTCACATTCATTTTGTACTCCTCTAGGAATACCATCAATTTGATGTCAAGATCCTTCATGAATCTGATTACTTGAACCTCTCTTGATTTCATATAAAAATATTTTCCAATGACTTTGTGACTTGAAGACCCAAGTGATCAATCACTTGTAAAGGCATAACACTCATTTGAGCTCTAGAATCAATCATATATTTCCTTAATACCTTATTTTTAATTGAAAGTTTAATGTAGAAAGAGTGGACACTTGCTTAATGTAGTTCATAAATACATCTCATGTCTATTTGTATTATTTTTTATATGGTTCTTTTTTTCACTTCTTCTTTTGTTGGTGTTTCCAACTGATTGCTTGAAATCTTATAAATATTATCCATATCTTATGATTAGAGGCTTCAAATCAATGGCCAACAAACATGAGATAGTTCCATAATTTCTTTCCTCTACACTTCAAGTTCTACAAGACCTAGGAGGTATACCTTCACCAATATTAGTGGGTTTAATCTTATATGTACTAGAGGATATTGAAATTTAATAAACATGTTCTCACAAAATACACCAAGAATATATGAAAATATTTAACAATTGGCCAAATTCTTGGAGAATTATCTATTATTGACTTTGAGAACATATATAAATTGGGAATAAGTTAGGAAAACTTCTCAGATGATTTGTCATTAAGATTTGCTAATGGTTAATGGACAAAGCCAATAACCTAGATTGCTGCCTTATTAGGGTAACAAAGTCAAATTAAGTTTTACAAATGCTTCTTTCTAAAATATTAACTCAATTCAATGGATTAATTACACTAATGCATTCTGCAAATGAAATTCACTAACAATTCTTCTTCTTTATCCCTAATGTGACACATAATTCTCAATATTTTGTTAAGAGCATTTAATAGAAGTAGCAACAAAATACACAATGTAAAAAAATTGCATAAATGAACACAAAGGTCTTTGATCATTTCATTTATAGGAAATTGAGTGTACAATTTGGAGACAATTGTGATAACACGTGATATTATATATTGCATGTTGAATTGAAATTTTTTTTACAAAAATGTTTCATTTATAGACTTGGCTTTCTTCTATCACCTAAAAACTTGATTCTCTATGCTATGAAACACCCAAAAAAAGTTCTAGAATTCTTTTTACAATAAAATGAATCCATCTTTATAAAAAAATTGAGCATGCAGGCTCAAGACCTAAGTCACATGATTCATGTGACTTATTTACAATTACATTTTACTTTTCACTTTCAGTTGAAAATAAGTGGGGATTGAACTTGTTACAAAATATGATTCCATTTTTAAATAAACTCGCAAAATAAGTTGAGGTCATTAGAGAAGAAGACCTCAAACATTCCAAAGGAGAAAAAAAGGGGGAACACCTCAACATCCACGAAAGATGAAAGAAGATAAAATATGGATACTAGATGGCATGGCTAACTACTCACAGTACTTCTCCAACCAATAATTATACACTTCTTCTGAAGGCTATTGGAAATCCATCACTTTCTACACCTTTTTATTATGGACATTATATCTAGCATCCATAATAGTATTTACCTCCCTAGTGAAAGTATTTAGATTGGATTCCAATTTGGACAATTGATCAATAGAATTATTTAGCAAAGCTAAATTAGGTTTGCTACCATAACAAATAAAAGAGGACATTGTTGGAATAATATTTCCTAACTCATCCTTCTAGACCTCCAAAGATTTGATTATTCCAAATTTGTCCAAGATACTAGGCATTACACCTTGCTCCATTGTTTAAAAAAAAATGATTTTTTTAATTGCATGTCCAGCCTTGATTAAAATGTTGAAATTTCTCCCAAAAACCTAATGATCTTATTAACTTGTTCAATTTCCTTACAAGCATCACTATCAAATTTGGTCATCTTTACAATTTTCATCATGGAACCTACCCTTGGGATCCAAGTAATCAATGTGGTTTGTAAACCTTCCTGTAATTGCATATGCTTAACATAAGCATTCTTCAAATTGTTATACCCACTCCAAGAAACTTCTAATATATGAAGAACAATTGATAACCTATGGCCAAGGAGGTCATCAATCATATCTATTGCTATTTTTCTATCCCCCTCCTTGGTAGTTTTCTTAGCTTCCTTGCTCCACTCCAATTTCTCCTTCAACTCTTTTATTTTCAAAGAGAAGGCCTCCTTATCTTGCATTGACACGTCCAGTGAACTTGTTTGAGTTGCGCCAACATGCATTTTCTCCTCTTGGGGGATGGTAGCAGTGACTACACTTTAGTATAATCCACCAATATTTTCTAATGATTAGCCTATAATTTATCAAATCTAGCCTATATCCTCTTGGTGGATGCTTCACTAAAAAGAGTTGTATTGACAATAAGAGAGGTTGCTTGAACTGGAGATGTATTTGATACTCTTTTCACTATGAGATTGCTAGTACTCCCATACATTTCTTGCAACTTGTGGCTTATTTGTTGATGGGGCCAAATCCCAAACAACCAAAGTCTCATAATTAGCATTGAATCCAAACTATAAATATTCCTATTCTTCTTGATCTTCTATGGCAAATTATTCATCATCCTATCTTCTTATGGTGTCAAGGGGTATAGCAAAAGTTGTATCCCAGCCTAGAAATAAAATTATATCAGCCTCCTTCACCATTCTCCTAGCCTCATCAGGACTTGTGTTGTTGATTTTGAAATCAAGCTCTTTCAATATATCATGTATTATTTGCTTTGATTGGGAGGGAACAACATCTTCATTGGATTTTAACTTATGATGGAACTCCTCTTTCTTCATTCTTAGAATGAAGTCCCTAAATTCTTTTGATTTCACAAATTTATCATCAGAGATGAATTATTTACATGTCAATGCACTTATATCAGTTAAACCTCTATACTTTCATCCCTGAGGCTAACTGTTAACCTATCCTGAGGGATACTAATCTAACTTTCTCTCTTGGTGGAACAAGAAAAACCTGGTTAAATTCCTCTTCACCAAGGATTTTTTTGTAATAATTTCAATCTCTCTTGCCTCCCCCACATCCATAGAATAATCAACAAGTTGTAGATAAAAAAAAATTCTTCTCTTTTTTTGTTGTTTTTCTATAGAGGGTGAAATTGAAAGTGCAAGTTCCTCTTGTACTTTTTGCACTTGGGATACTTGAGGACTTGAGGCACTTGAGGCCTTCTTGTTGTATGATAAATGTTAGCAATCATCTGAGGATCAAAATCATCATGTGGTCTCTCCTCAAGTTTTCTTTGGGGTGGATTATATGTCAAATAATCTATGTTATCCAACATAACATTGATCATAGCAATTGGATCATTTTTTTCAAAATAGGCACCTAGGTAATTAGGGTTTTCCTTCTTTCTCTACTCTTCCCCCTTCTAGATACTTACCCACTTTTCTTATTTTTCCTTCACTTCTTCCTCTATCAACTAATTTCTAATTACATCCTCCTCAAATAAAACCTTGTGATGGAAGTTACCCAATCTAGCAGTGACTTTGCCTAGGCCAATGAAACTCTCAGGGTCACAATCTCTTTTGATATCCATACCCATACTATAAGATTGTAAGACTAGGTACAAGAGTTCTAATCCTTCTTTATCGGTGCAAATGAAGTATGAAAACATAAGGGAAGTTGGGAAAAAGGATCCCTTCTTGTATCTTCTTAAATGAAACTTGTTAGTTTCATTCAATTACCAAAATATTTCCAGATAATCTAATCTTTGTGACACAAATGTCGAAAAATATGAGGCCTTATAGGAGACCCATAAAGTTTAACCATAATAGAGTTTCCATGCAATCACCAATCTCCCCACTTGTGTATAATACCCAATTTTGGTGTCATATATCTTGGCCTTAGGAGATCAAGAATTTCCTTAGGCAATATTTGTTGCTCAATACCAATATATCTCAAAATTGGTTTGATGAAGCATTCTTCTAACACCACATAATTTTAATTTTGGCAATGCATATCCCAAATTTAGGTCCAATGTTGTACTAGGAGAGGGTTCCCTTGTCATCTTTTAACTCGATTTATAGATCCTTATCCCAAATCTCCTTTATACCAAATAAAAACATGTGACATAGTAGAGAGTACCATTTGAGCTCAACTACCTTCCCACTAGTCTTGATTGTAGCCAATTGCTTATGCATTTCATCTGTAATGAATGTTGAAAAATCAAATTCTTCATTTCAATATTTTAGATGTTTGCAACTATCATCATCATAGGGATATGGATATGTGCTTTGACATCCATTCCCAAAACCTAGCATATGGCATGCTATGTTTTGATAAAGTAGTCTTCAAAGAGGTCCTCACTGAATGGCTCCATTTTTGTAGGAACAAACTTCACAAGCCTCCTATTTTCACCTTTGACTCTGTGTTTTGGCGACCAATTCACTTTGTAACTAACCTTATCCTTCAAATATTCTTTATTCAATACATTTAAATTGATCGGCTAGTTAGTAGTTGGATTTAGGTTAAAAACCTCTATTATAAAAATATTATTAATTCTTGTTGGCTCACCTCCATTGATAGCAAAGATATTTTTGGTAGATCTACATTATAACTCAATTCCAAAGATCTGAGAAAATCCACATTGATAAAGATATTTGAGACAACCAGTGTCTCTAAGTCAAATTCCCACATGTATGCAAAATAGGTCTTTTAGATAATTGTTTGGTATACTAGTGCTCAGACAAAGACCAACTAGTAACTGGAATTGTTGCATCTTTGTAACTATAAGTGCATTATCTCAAATGTTTTGAAAGAATTCCAATCCCTTGTGATAACTTAACCTTCCTTGAGGATCTGAGAAACTGAACAATAAGATCTTCATCAAATGGTCTCTTTTCTTTTATGGATTTAAAACTAGTTTGACTCATTTTGAATTATAATTGCAAGAAAAGAGAGTAAATTTAAGGGCTTAACAAATTTCTAGGGTTTTTGAAATATTGTTGAGTGAACATGGAAACCCTAGCGACCAACTAGCATACTAAATTACAAAAGCTTTTAATAAACTAGGGAAAATTTTGTTACTTGGTTTTTAGAATAGAAGCCCTAGGTTGCTTTTGGGACGTTTGAAAACTTGAAATTTTGCAGCACCTTAGCTCCATATTATCATTTGTGGTTGTAAGATTCAAATGTCATGGCTTTATAATGGAGAAAAAACTTGAGTTTTTTTTTTTTGTATTGAGGAAATGTAATTAGAAATAATAGTTTAGTTATAAAACTTCAAGAGAAAGAGTATAGAAAAGAAGAACCATTACAAGACAAAGAGCTATACAAACAACTCTAAAAAACTATGGACACAACAATAGCATAAGTTGAAGAGTTACAACAAAATGAAGGACTAATACAAGACTATACAAAAGCTAAAGAGTTACAACAAAAAGACTATACAAAGCATTATAGATAAGCATTATACATCTTGGAGAATAGAACTTAAACCTTGGTTGATACAAAAAAAATTCTTGCTCACCAATTGATCAACTTGTAGCTTGATTTTTCAAATCTGGAAACTCAATGTGGGATTCTTCAAAACCTCCTTCTGAAGCAAAGGAAACAAGGCAGTGAGACAAAACAATGTATCATAGTAAAGCCTTAAAAACATAACTTCTTAATGATCATAATTGATAGTAAAAACAACTTTGCATCTATTTATCAATATATGTAACAAAATTATATGTCTCACACCATCAACGATTCAATTATCATAAAGACCAGCTCTAAGAAGAGCTTCTTTCTAGCTTAACTTATGAGTGAAGATAGTAGAAAAATCATTGAACACAAAATTCCATAGATTTTTAACCAACCGATAGTTCCAAATAATATGCTTCATGTTTTCATGATTGTGACAAAAAGGATAGTTAGTTGGCTAGATCATAATACATTTTAGCCTGTCCTCAATGGATAGTTTAAAGTGGAGTGTCTTCTAAGCAAGTAACTGAGCATCAAAGTTAACTTTAGATCTCCAAATTTGAGTAGATAATTTTAACCAAAACCTCTCATTGAACCTACACTTCCATTTAGCATTCAAGTGTGACTTCAAGCAAAAATTAGGAAGCAACTTCAAGTAAATTTGTTTAAAAGGGAAGGACAAAAAGGGATATGAAGACATCTGTGACCAGTCCTTGAAAAAATTACAATGGATTGGAGTACACAGCTTCGTAGATAGCTCCACCAACACCAAAGATTGTACAAAGATCAAGAAAGATTTATGTTTGTTATTAAGACCAAACTAATTTTTAACTACATTCCATGAAGACCAACACATTGAATGAAAGTCCCATAAATTGCCAACATTGCATACCCCTTTTTTTAACAAAGGATAGGAATGCTTCAGGAAGCTTAATGCAAGGGATTGGCCATGATAGAGGATATGTTTGTTCCACCAAATAGAGGAGGTGGAAAAGCTAAAACTGAGTTGAAGGGATTCTCCTTCTCTCCACTTTAAGGAGTGACAAACATTTTTCCAAGCCTTCCAGATGGATTGAAGGGGGAAAGAGGACTTGATGGAAAGAAAGTAGCATGAATATCTTTGTCTATCCATCCCACTTGTTGCCATTTTCCTTTAACTAAAGCGTTATTAATCTTATATCAAATGAGGACCTTCCATGGTTCATCCCCTTTAATAGCTCTAATAATCCATTTGGCAGCCAAACAGATCCCTTGAGTCCTTGGATGTATGAGACCCAAACCTCCTTTATGTTTTAGTTGGGTACAATGAGACCATGATGTGGATATATATCCTGGGCTACCATCCCACTTGGCCCATAGAAATCTGTGAATAATTTTAACTAGGTCCTCATACTATTGAAAATGAAGGTAATATTGTAGCTTAAAACTTGTAAAACTATGAGAGTGTAGATCTAATTAAGTGTTCTTTGTCATAATTCTTTGTGTATGATTAATCAATTTAGATCAATTTTACCAATTGTAGAAAGAGACAAAAGATTGTATAAGAATGAGACAAGGAGATAGAAGTGATACAACATATAGGTGGAGAAACCCTTTCGGGAAAAAACTCCACCAGAATATATAGTAATTGTATTATTTAACCTTAGAACAAGATTACAATAATACTGTATCAATCCTTGATTGATAGGCTTTCTTGCCTTCAACAATCCTTCTTCACAACCTACAATAAACTCTCATGGAACTCTCATACACTTGCTGCAATTGATAAACAATAAAATGAGCATGTAAAATCATAAGAGTTGTACAATACAAGAGCATAAAGCTCCTCACAAAAATCTACGCCTAGATTGGGAAAGTAGAGTTGCACAATGTAATCTAAAGTCAAACCAAAGTCTTCCTCAATTTAGGCACCCAAAACTAAACACTTAACTAAACTTTGGTCAAGAAGATATCATGTAAACTTCACCTCAAAGTTGGCACCCAAGAATGGGCCCACTTGAATGAACCTTGTAAATATCTTCTCATGCAAAAGGTGTTAACTGAAAGATGTCAACTTGGGTGCCCAAGGTGGTCCCAAGTCAATTTTAGTTAACTGAAACATATCTCTCCACCAATTCATGCAAAGATTATGCATGATTGATCATCCCCACTTAACTGAAAGTATCCACCTATTAGTTGTCATGCAACTGAAGTCATTAGTCATGCAACTCAAGTCAACTCAATTCAACTAGCATTCAACTCAAAATAACTACATGCAACTGAAGATAATTGAACCATAACTAAACCAAACTAAACTAATACTAAATTGATACCGAACTTATAGTGTCACTCCACTCATGTAAATATCAATTCCTAATTTGTAGGATCAAAACATGCATTACTGAAGTGTTATCAATCCTCCAAATAGTTAACTGAAGCAAGGTGGGTTCCACCTTCCATGTGGGCACCCCATGTGCTCCTATCTTGTAGGAGGTCTTCTTGGATGTCCCCACATGTTCCTATCATTTAAGAATAATCACAAATGTCAATTTACATGTTCATTTCATTTGAATTCAATCTCTTTCTAATCGTAGTGTTGGGGAACACTTTCCAAGGACTTAGGAGATACATGAAATATGTTTAGGATTGCAATTAAATGGCATCCTATTCCCAACATTCTCCCACTTGACATTATACATTGCAATTATTCTAAACAAGGAATCATTATTATAAATCAAGTACAAGACTCAAGGCCAATGGCCTTCCTGGACCAAGAGAACTTATCTGTAGGAACTAGTTTCATAAGATAATCTACAACATTGATCAAAGTGTCAACTTTATCAATCAATACCTTCCCACTCTCAACTATTTCTCACACAAAGTGATACTGAACATCAACATGCTTAGTAAAAGCATGATAGATATGATTTTTGGCTAAAAAAATAGCACTTTGACTATCACATTCAAGTCTAATTTGCTTGCAATTAAAACCAATACCTTTTCCAAGTCTTTGTAGCCAAACTGCCTCTTTAGAGGCATGTGTAGAAGCCATGTACTCTGATTTTGTGGTGGAAAAAGCAACCATGGTCTGCCTCTTACTCATCCAACTAACTATAGCTCCAATCAAAGTAAACACATAGCCACTTGTCGACCTCCAATTGTTTAGGTCTCTTGCCCAATTTGAATCAACAAAACCCTGTATGTCCGGTGATTTGTGCATAATATCAATATCATTAGCACCATGATACACCAAACAATAATCAGAAGTACCTCGTAAATATATAAATACCCTCTTAACATAAGTATAATGTTCTTTACTAGGGTTAGACATAAACCTACTTAGAACTCCCACTCCTTGGGCTATATCTGGTCTTATACAGACCATTGCATACATCAAACTACCAATTGCACTAGCATATGGAAATTTAGATATTTCCTCGTGATCAAAATTAGATTTAAGACCCTTGTCTAAACTTAACTTTGTGCCAACTAGTAAAGGAATATTAATTGGTTTACTATCATGCATGTTAAACCATTTCAAAATAGTATCAACATAGTTGCTTTGACTTAAGCAAAACTTTTTTGTTACCTCTATCTCTGTTGATTTCCATACGAAGGATATATTTTGCAGCCACTACATCTTTCATCTCAAATGTGCTAGAGAGTTGTGCTTTCAATTCTTTTATCATTACCTTGTTGTTACCAATAAACAACATATCATCAACATACAAGATAATAATTAAAAGTTGATCATCAATCAATTTTATGTAAACACAATGATCTTCCTCAATCCTAACATAACCAATTTTCAATGCAAAAGCATCAAACTTTTGGTACCACATTCTAGGTGATTGTTTCAAGCCATTTATAGATCTCTTTAACCTACAAACCAATAATTCTTTTACTTTTACAACAAAACCATCAGGTTGCCCCATATAAATCTCCCCATCAAGATCCCCATGTAAGAAAGCAGTTTTCACATCCATTTTCTCTATCTCAAAATCATAAGAAGCAACAATAGATAAAAGGAATCTAATAGAATTTAATTTAGCAACAAGAGAGAAGATTTCATTAAAGTCAACTCCCTCTCTTTAGGAGTAGCCCTTGGCTACTAATCTAGCCTTGTACCTTTCAATATTACCATATGCTCCAATTTTCTTTTTAAAGATCCATTTACAACCAATGGCCTTTCTTCCTTTGGGAAAACTCTCAAGATCTCATGTGTCACAAGTATCCAAGGAAACCATTTCCTCATGCATAGCTTGTGACCAAATCTTGTTCTCATCTGAAGACAAAGCTTCCCAGTAAGATCTAGGTTCATCATTAGCACTCATCAAAGAAAATATACAACGGAAATCAGGTGGGCTATACCTATCAATGGGATTTCGTTGTGTTGTGGATCTTCTCGAAGAAGGTTCTTCTTGTTCCTCAATATGCTCATCATGAGCATCAATCTCAGAACTTTGTGACCTCTCCTCATCCAATCCATCCAATTATTCTTCAACATGTGCATCTTCATGCTTCTCAGTATTTGTCTCAAAATGCACTATTAAAGAAGTATCCTTCTCCTTTGGTTGTTCTTCTCCTGTATAAGATCTAAATTCCCTAAAAAATCACATCTCTAGATAAAGTATTTTTTTTGTGTTAGAGGATTCCAAAGCTTGTAACCTTTTATATTTTCACCATAACCTATGAATATGCATTTTGTGCTTTTGGATCCAACTTAGACCCATTTTCTTTAAGCACATGAACAAAAGCCTCACAACCAAAGATCCTTAAATGTGCAACACTAGGTTTCCTATCTAACCACATTTCATAAGGGGTTTTATCTTCAATAGATGAACTAGGAGATCTATTGATTAAATCACAAGAAGTACTTATAGCCTCGGCCCAAAGGCACTGATCTAGCTTAGCACTACTTAACATACTCCTAGCTCTTTCCATTAAGGTTTGGTTCATTCTTTCTGCTACTCCATTTTGTTGAGGTGTATATGGAGTAGTTTTTTGTCTCACAATTCCTGCATGCTTACAATAATCATCAAATTCCTTAGAACAATATTCACCACCATTATCCGATCTCAACACTTTTATCTTATGATCTGATTGTTTCCCAACTAAAGCCTTAAATTCTTTAAACTTATTAAACACATCAGATTTTCTATGCATAGAATAGATCCAAGTGTATCTTGAGACGTCATCAATAAATGTGAGATAATATCTAGATTTTCCAATAGAGTCAATATCCATAGGACCCATAAAATCTAAATGAATAATCTCTAATAATCCTTTAGCTTTATTTGTTCCATTAAGAAATGAAGATCTAGATTGCTTTCCAAATGCACAATGCTCACAAAAATATTTTTTGATAATATTATAATCAGGAATATCGTCAACCAATTTCTTATTAACAATGGTCCTAAGACCTTTTTCACCAATGTGGCCCAATCTATGGTGCCACAACATACATGTTTTTTCAACTTTAGTTACATTAGATGATTTATTCAAATTGGAGGTATTAAGCTAAAACAAAGTCCCAATCCGAGATCCTTTGGCAAACACCATATTCCCTTTCACCAATCTACAACCGACTTTGTCAAATGTCACATGCAATCTAGAATCATTGAACTTAGATACATAAAGTAGATTTCTAGCAAGTCTTGGAATATGTAAAACATCATTAAGGGTCTTAACCCTACCATCACTGAAACACAACTTTACCTCTCTTTTTCCCACAATCTTTGTTGTGCTATTATCTCCAAAGAAGACATTCCCTCCATCATATGCAGTATACTTAGTGAACCACTCCTTGTTAGGAGTCATATGATAGGAGCAACCTGAATCAATAAGCCAAGAGTAATCATTAATAGTATTACATGAAATGATCAATGCATCATTACTGGCATTTGAGGATTTTTTTGTAGAACCATCAAAACTCTTTTTCTTGTTCTTACAATCCTTCTTTACATGTCCCGATTTCCCATAGTTCCAACACTTCACCTTACTCTTACCATGGGTTTTGGACCGTCATTTGGACTTACCCTTTCCTTTCTTGTCTCCCTTAGGTGCCTTTTCCTTAGGCCTACCTCTTACAAACAAGGCATCTTGGGATCCCATTTTAGACTTCCTCCTCATCTCCTCTAATAGGAGAGTAGGAATTATATTGTCCATCTTAGGATCTGCGCCACTACCACTAATAGCAACAATTAGATTTTCCCAAGACTTTGGTAAAGAACAAAGTAACAAATGCATTTATATTCATTTTCTAGCTTTACATCTACAAATGCTAACTAACTTAGAATCAAATTGAAAGCATTTAAATGATGTGCAACAGAATCACCATCTTTCATCTTTAAAGAATACAACTGTCTTTTCAAATACAACTTATTAGTAAAACTTTGATTTGATAGTTATCACCTATCCTCTTCCACAATTTATGTGTGGTAGCTTCAACTGAAACATTCAAGAGAACAACATTATAAAGACATAACATTATGGTCCCTCTTGCCTTCTTATCAAGCTTAGCCAAATCCTCATCTAACATCGTTGTAGATGGTTGTCTCATTACAAATAAATAACCACAAATCTCTCTCTTCAAGGAGATCCTCCATTTTTAGTTTCCACATCTCATAACTAGATCCATTGAATCTTTCAATATCTAGATGAGAATTAGAACTCATTGTAACACACTTCTTTTACAAATCTGCAATAACATAATAGTAAAAGCTCCCACTACAGCCAAAAAACCTTCAAACTTTTAAGAGAAAGGTGTCCCAAACTCTAACCAACCATTAGCTCTAATACCAAATGTTGAAAATGAAGGTAATATTGTAGCTTAAAACTTGTAAAACTATGAGAATGTAGATCTAATTAAGTGTTATTTTTCACAATTCTTTGTGTATGATTAATTTGTTTAGATCAATTTTACCAATTGTAGAAAGAGACAGAAGATTGCAGAAGAATGAGACAAGGAGATAGAAGTGACATGACATATACGTGGAGAAACCATTTCGGGATAAAACTCCACCATAATCAATAGTGCTTGTATCATTTAACCTTAGAACAAGATTACAATAATATTATATCAATCCTTGATTGATATGCTTCCTTGCCTTCAACAATCCTTCTTCACAACCTGCAATAAACTCTCATGGAACTCTCATACACTTGCTGCAATTAATAGACAATAAAATGAGCATGTAAACTCATAAGAGTTGTACAATACAAGATCATAAATCTCCTCACAAAAACCTACACCTAGATTGGGCAAGTAGAGTTCCACAATGTAATTTGAAGTCAAACCAAAGTCTTCCTCAATTTAGGCGCCCCAGACTAAACACTTAACTGAACTTTGTTCAAGAAGATATCATGTGAACTTCACCTTAAATTTGACGCCCAAGAATGGGCCACTTGACTGATCCTTGTAAATATTTTCTCATGCAAAAGGTGTTAACTGAAAGATGCCAACTTGGGCGCCCAAGGTGGTCCCAAGTCAATCTTAGTTAACTAAAGCATATCTCTCCACCAATTCATGCAAACATTGTGCATGATTGATCATCCTCACTTAACTGAAAGTATCCACTTGTTATCTGTCATGCTATGGAATTCATTAGTCATGCAACTCAAGTCAACTCAAGTCAACTAGCATTCAACTCAAAATAACTACATGCAACTGATGATATCTGAACCATAACTAAACTAAACTAAACTAAACTAAACTGACACTGAACTGATAGTACCACTCCACTCATGTAAATATCAATCCCTAATTTTTAGGATCAAAACAAACATTATTAAAGCATTATCAATCCTCCAAATAATTAACTGAAGCAAGGTGGGTTCCACCTTCCATGTGGGCACCCCATATGCTACTATCTTGTAGGAGCTCTTCTTAGACGTCCCCACATGTTCCTATTATTTAGGAATAATCACAAATGTCAATTTACATGTTCATTTCATTCGAATTTAATCTCTTTCTAATCATAGTGTTGGGGAACACTTTCCAAAGACATAGGAGATACATGAAATATGTTTAGGATTGCAATTAAATGGAATCCTATTCCCAACACATACACTTTTTTAGAAGGCATCCATCATGAAGAATAATAAAGATGTGTAGCCAGGAAAAACAACTTGGATTTTACCAGCCAAGGAAAGGAATTATACCCCCAATTAAAGAGTTTTTTCTTGAGTCTATTAAGGAACCAATTCCACATATCACAAAGAGAGACCCCACTACCAAAATGAATTCCAAGGTACCTCATAATTTCTCCATGTTTGATTTGTTTCTATTCTTTGGGAATCCATTGGGGAATAACCCCAACTTCCACTAATAAGAATTTTGTTTTGTTATGAGACAATTTGGAACTTGAAACTTCACAAGAAAGCTCCAAAATTTCCATTCGATTAGAGATATCCTTTTCAGATCATAAAAAAAGTAAGTTGTCATTAGCATAATGAGAGTTAGCAACAACAACATTATGAGGAATGAAATCTCTTTCCATGAGTTGCTGATTAATATCATTTTGAAGAAGATAACCCAAAGCATCAACCATAAGAGCATATAGATAAGGAGCTACATGACATCCTTGGCGAATTGATCATTGTAAATAAAATGGATCATACATCATGTTATTGATGATAATACACAGATTAGCATCCTGGAACAACATTTGAATGTGAGAATAGATTTTAGGCCCAAAACCCAACCATTGAAGCATTTTAATAATAAAGCTCCAACGAATTCTATCATAGGCCTTATCAAAATTAAGTTTAATTAAAATAACCTTTTAGCACTTTTTGTGCCCATTCACAAGTTTCCCATGCTAACATAAGATTTTCAAGAAAATATCTGCCAGTAATAAAACCCGTTTGCTCTATCTAGACAATCTATTGCACCACAGGTTTTATTCGAAGAGCCAAAGCTTTAGCAATTATTTTATATGAAGTATTTAGTAAAGTGATGTGGCGCCAACTAGAGACGAAGTCTTTCATTTTTCCTTTAGGAAGGAGCCTAATTATGCCTCCATTACTGTTCAGACCTAAGGAACCTTTGTTAGGGGCCTCCAAGTATAAACGGTAAAAATATACCTTGATGTGTGGCCAAATTTCTTGATAGAATTCCATAAGAAGCCGATCACTGCTCAAGATTTTATGAGGGGCCATTGAGAAAAGGGTAATTTCCAACTCTTCCAACAATAAAATTCTATCAAGATGTTGGCTGGACTCTATATCAATCCTATTAGGAATATGAGCTTTGACAAGATCCTTAAGAATGTGTTGGATATCCTCCCATTGATCATCTTTGAAGAGGTTCTCATAAAATCATTTGAAAACATTACAAATTCCACTAGGGCTAGATTGCAAGATATTGAATTCATCTTTTATAGCACCAATTCTTTCTTTTTTGTGTTTATAATTGAGGTAATTAAAAAAATATTGCAAACATTACAATCAATTCCACTAGGGCTAGATTGCAAGATATTGAATTCATCTTTGAAGAGGTTCTCATAAAATCATTTGAAAACATTACAAATTCCACTAGGGCTAGATTGCAAGATATTGAATTCATCTTTTATAGCACCAATTCTTTCTTTTTTGTGTTTATTTAGTTCCTTTTTTTCTTTCTTTTATCCAATGTAATTTGGATCTTATTTTGGCTCCTTGCCCTTTATAATTATCAATTTTATGTAGTTGAGCCTCAATTGTAGCAATGGAGGTTTGGATTCTGATATTGTTAGGATCAAAATTAAGCAATTTTCTATCATACACAAGTTTTCTTTGGAGAGATATTTCTTTCCCTTTGCGTTGTCAATCCATTTCTTTGCCAAATGAACATAAAAAATTGGTACATTTATTAATAGTAGCACACCACCAAGCAATCCAAGAGCCCCCTTCATCAAGTTTGGGGATAGAGTTCCAAAGTCCTTCAAGGGAAGCTAGATAGGAAGGAATCTTTAAGTGAGATAAATTGAGTTTGAAAGGAAGAGAGTTGTCTATATTTGACTTAGGGGACAAATCTAAATTGCAAATGATGGAGAAATGGTCAGAGAGAGTGGTGGATAAGTCCACCTAAACATATAGCCCCAAAGGGTCATGAATGAGGGGAAAGGAAGGGGATATGTAAAACCTATCTAGCCTACTAAGTTTCCCATCACTTCCCAATCTACAATTAGACCAAGTATACTAGTTGTGTGAATGGATTTTTTTTTTTCATGGATAGGATCAACCACACCCAAGGAATTTCAACAAAACAACCAACTATCAAATTCTTCTCTACTAAGATTAAAATCTTTGGACCAGTTGTGATTGTGAGCATGCTCAACCATATTAAAGTCCCCCTCGATTATCCACTCAGCATTGGGTAACTTATTAGCTAACCAAATCCATAACACAATATATTCTTTAGCATAATTTAGGGCATAAATAGAACAAAATCCAATGAGTTGTCCATTGATGAAAGTAAGGACCCAAACACAACTATGGGAAGGGTCTTCACCTTTATCAATAATATGCTTGGCAATTTGTAACGCCCCATCGCGCAAACCCCAAAGGAACAACTAAAAAATGCAACAATTTAAAAAAAAAACATAAAGTTTAAACACTAAGTTTACTAATGTAATTAACATAGCTATTTTTTACACATTAAACACCTAAGTCCCTTAGGTACACGAGGTGGCATTACCTAAACTATCCCGTAACAAATTTAACTGATGTAACATTCAATTTCCAATAACGTAATCCATTCATTCACATAGCTTCATTTAAACATTCATTAATGATAACCAAAATGATAAGAATAATCCATATAAATCCATACATGCAAACTACCATAAATTAAACATGGAAATATAAAGTGCATATTTCCACATATACAACATAACATTAAAGTATTTACAAGTTTTAGTTCTAGAATGATTTACATGGTGTGATAATACATTACATCAGTCTGCTAGTGCATCTCAAGAACACATATACAAAAATTACATCATAAGTCTTCCCAACACACGTGGGATTGATACATCAATACACAAAATCCATCTGGAGTATAAATATACATCTGGTAACATATGAACCCTGGATCAAACTGCATCTGCAAACTCTGCACTGAATGGTACAACTACATTACAGGGGACCCAACGGGGTGTGTAGCATGTTCCACCCGACCACCGCAGTGCTAGGAGTAAATGAGGAAGGATCCTCGACCAAGCACATCCAAATAAAAGATGCAAGACTAAACTCCAAACATGAAAATCAAGAGAACACAACAGAAACATAGTATCAAAAGACCACTCCCAAAACATAACAACAATAAAACACTGAAACATATCAATAAACCACTTCCAAAGGTTAGTAATAAAAACAACTCAAGGGAATGCTAGAGGAGAGTGTCATCACATAGTCCTACATGGGTTATCTTGACTGCCTTTCTCTAGGCGTCGCCCCCATCTATGGTTATCCTAACAGCCTCTCTAGGCACCGGCCCCATAGGGTGACTCATGTGGAACCATTAACCTCTCGTGGAGACGAGGCAATGATCTTGCCAACCACGACCTTCTCAACCCACCTTTAGTCTATGAAAGCCCTAACAGACGGATGAGGTATCCATAATTATCTTAATAATGTTTTACTATCCACCCCCTAATTAATTAATTAGGTTATCACTTTTTACTCTAACTCTAACGTGGGTTATCCTGACAGCCCCTTTGTGCGTCAGCGCCCACGTAGAGCCACTCTCCCTAGAAACCCAAAACATAAAATCTAATACCAAGGAGTTATACCAACAAGAACACTAAACCACAAAATAGAACAACCACGAGGAAAAACCATCTCACTAAAATTCATATGAATATACACCCATAAAATGGTACAACCCCAAATGTAAACTCAAGATCATGACTATAGTCCAAAATTGAGACAAACATCAAAATAAAAGATCATAAATACACATCATTTCCCCATACCTCTGGAAGTCCCTAACAAGTAACTTAAGCTCCTACAGAAGGATAACTGACTTAAGGGTTTTTCCCACAAGACAATCTCAATAAAGAGAAAACCATAATTAACTCATCGAAAATGTCAAGAGAAAATAATTACGTACACGAATAAGCTAAAATTCAAACAACACCATATAACAAATTTTGTTACAAAATAATTTCACCAAGAAATAAATAAATTAATCCACTCGAGAATATTCAACTTAATTTAAACCACAAAGTTTATTTCTAATTTAATCGATCACACTAAAATATCCAACATTACAAATCTCAACATTATCTAATTGTTCCACAATTTCAGCATATATAACCATCTATATATATATACATATATATACACTTTTACGCGTATATACATATATACATATATATGTATATATGTATATATAAATAAAACATATATTAAAAATCATATACTTAAATCACGTTATAAAATTAACCATATAATCCACTGTAATTTACAAATATATATAAATACATATATATTAATATATATGTATTTACATATTTATTAATATATATGTATTTACATATTTATTAATATATATATACATATTTATATATAATATATATATTATAAAAACCAAATAAATAAAATTGAATTTACAAATAAATAAAAAATTAATAAAAGGAATGACGCAGTCCGTAGGTACTCCGTACCTCCCTGTGGGGAGGCCGCAGTTCCCACATGGCTGCGTACATCAGCCATCGACTATTGTGTGCAGCCCTGTGGTGGCTGCGTGCAGTACCACGAGGTCAGGGGTGGTACGGTGGCAGTCGACCACTCCCCCCCAAACAATATAATTTTTATTTTTTATTTTTTATTTTTTACAATTTTTTTATTTTTTTTTTTAAATAAAAATTTCTTATATATATTTAAAAAAAAAATAGAAAACCTAGAATAAATCATTTTGTTGCATCAATTTTTTTAATAGAAATTTATTTATTTATTTATTTTTTAAAGGCAAAATATAAACATATGTAAATGTGTGTATATATATATATATATTCCCACAAAATATAAAATAAATAATATGAACAATAGTCCAGATTTTCTCTAGACAAAAAAAAAAATTGGGCATACAAGTTTAATCCCCATAATAAATTGGTTTTCATTTCCAATCAAGAATTTCACAACTAGATTTGTTGAAGAGAGTTTTAGAAGGTTTCTTAATAGATTTCAAAAGAAGATTTAAAAGTTTAACACAAACAAATTTTCAACAACAGAAACTTCTTTCAAAACATAGATATTAATTTCGAGTATGGCAGACATGATTTTCATTTCCCTTACAGAACTATCAAAAACAAAAGAATTAATGAATCAAAAGAACCTGGAGTCCTTCATTTGATGTCGAATCCACACATGGCAGCCCTTCTTCCTCTTTTGAAAATAGACTCCCTCTGCAATTCCTTCTCCAATTCCTTCTTTCAGCTAACTTCTGAATCAATATTATATTTTTCCTTTCAACGAACAATTTTTTTTAACAGAGAAGCACACACATATATTTTCTTCAACCCTTCTTACTTCTTCTTTTAACCATTCCTGTGTGTTGAGAAACTTCCTCCTCTCACAATAAAAATAAAGAAAAATAAATAAAGCTTTTCTTTCTTTAAAAAAAATCCACAACATGCATTGGTTCCTTTTTCATGCTTTAAAAACTCACACTTATCTCACAAATTTAATTAAAAATTCATTATTTTCACATTTATCCTCACATGATATTATCATTAGATTTTATAATATTAATATTTTGATAAAGATAATTTACAATTATCATAAAACATTATTTATTTAAATTAATTAATTTATACCTTTTAATTAATTGAATAACTTTTAATTTACAATATTTAAATCTAACATTTAACTGAATTACAATTACCTACAATTAATCATATCAACAAAATAACATTAATTAATCCCATATAAAATAAAGATAAATTGAATAACAACTATCCACAAATAAAATAAATAATCAACAACAAACAATACTAAAACAAGGACAAGGTCAAAACCACGACACCGAAAGACTCACAATGAGGTGACAGACTTGGGACGGGGACACTTCCTTATCAACTTCTTTTTCAACATCATACCCGTTGGGTTTATGGAACATGCTTAGACCTGTCAAACAGGTGGAGTCGATGTCCTATACCTACATCCTGCATAGAAACAAACGTCAAGGAGCATGTAAATCTCCATTGTAGACACACCATGAAAGGTAATCGCGGGGTAGCAGGGCACTCACAAGCGAGTGATGTCACTCCGTCCTTTCACCAAGACTCACTAGCAAACACATCAAAAACCATAGCAGTATAGAATCACATCATCACCATATATAATTAAAAAAACCATAGCATAACCCAATAATGCAATCACCACATAATGTATTATCAAACATCATAAGTAATGTCAAGTGTAGCAAACCAACCAAACTATGAATCCACAAACAACCAACCCGGTTAACTAATCACCATCACAAACCAAGTACAAAACCAACACATAAGAGTATCGAAGAGTATCAACAACACAAGGGGTATTACATCCTCCCCCCCATGAACGTGGCTTACTCTTGAAAGCCACTAAATAAATATGGGTAAGCCTCTCTAATATGGGATGCATCCTCCCATGTCGTCGAAGTCTCATCATTCGGGTCCCACTGAACCTGCACCTATTCAATATCTCTACCACTGAGGGCGAGTCTCCGCTATTGTAGCACGACCATGGGCTCAAGTGTTAGCTGCCAGTCCTCGACCTATAGAGCATTCCAATCAAGTATGTGAGTAACATCTAGATAATATGGCCTAAGAACTGAAATATGAAAAACATCGTGAATCCACAATAGACTAGGCAACAATACTAAGCAATAGGCAATGAGGCCAATCCTTTCCAGAACTTCAAACGGTCCAAAAAATTGAGGCGTGAGCTTGGAACCCTTTCCATAATGAATTGGGCTCTTTCTCGGTCGCACTCTTAGAAAGACTCAATCACCAATAGAGAATTGACGGTCAACTCTGTGTGCATCAACATATTTCTTCTGTCTTAACTCATGGAATTCATTTGCTCTACGCTACCTCTAGTGATTAGAAAGGAAATGGGCCATGAATCTCTCCATAAACAATTCGCAAGTCACCATGTTGATTTCAATATGTAATTTTTGTTCCTTTAGCTGTCACCAAGTGGACGCGAAGCCTCTGAGGTGCATGATGGTGCACCTAGCCCTGGTTTTACTGCCATAGGGGTGCATAGCAAAGCATTTGTCTAGGTCAATCAGCTATGTCTCTGTCTCAAGAACCCCACCAAAGCTATCAAATGTGGTAGGTCGCGCTCTCAACAAGTCTCTCATGTGACCCGCCACTATTGCATCCTAATCAACTATTATTTCCTCACGTTTAGGTGACCTTTCCCTTTCCCTTTCCATCCTCTATTCTTCCACCTGCCTAGGGCCTAAATGACCTAGTATCTCCTCCAGTAAATGCTGCAATTGTCCATCTAAACCTTGTTGTACCAAGTTCTGACCACCACCTGATGAATTTTTTTGAGAACTCTATCATTCCTCACACTCTGAACCGTGGGAACTTGGTGGTGATGGACTTTGGCAGTTGCCTCCACGGCCACCACCCCAGCCTCTTCCTTGGCCACAACCTCTACCCCGAGGCATGATCCTACACATCAATTAGGGGTATTTGAGATCAAGAGTTAACACAAAGGTTTCATAACGAACATAAACTACCCAGAGAACCCAACGTTAGCAACCTTGGCTCTGATACCAAGATGTAATACTCCGTCACGCAAACCCCAAAGGAACAACTAAAAAATGCGACAATTTTTTTTTAAAACATAAAGATTAAACACTAAGTTTACTAATGCAATTAACATAGCTAATGTTTACAAATTAAACACTTAAGTCCCTTGGGTACATGAGGTGACATTATCTAAACTATCTCGTAACAAAGTTAACTGATGTAACATTCAATTTCCAATAACGTAATCCATTCATTCACATAGCTTCATTTAAACATTCATTAATGATAACCAAAATGATAAGAATAATCCATATAAAACCATACATGCAAATTACCATAAATTAAACATGGAAATATAAAGTACATATTTCCACATATACAACATAACATTAAAGTATTTACAAATTGTAGTTCTAGAATGATTTACATGGTGTGATAATACATTACATCAATCTACTAGTACATCTAAATGAACACATATACAAAAATTACATCATAAGTCTTCCCAACACACGTGGGATTGATACATCAATACATAAAATACATCTGGTAACATATGAACCCTGGATCAAACTACATTTGCAAACTCTACACTAAATGGTATAACTGCATCACAGGGGACCAAATGGGGGTGTGTAGCACATTCCACTCGACCACCCCCGTGCTAAGAGTAAATGAGGAAGGATCCCCAACCAAGCACATCAAAACAAAAGATGCAAGACTAAACTCCAAACATGAAAAGCAAGAGAACACAATAGAAACATAGTATCAAAAGACCACTCCCAAAACATAATAACAATAAAACACTGAAACATATCGATAGACTACTTCCAAAGGTTAGCAATAAAAACAACTCAAGGGAATGATAGACGAGAGTGTCATTGCACAGCTCTACATGGGTTGTCCTAATCGCCTTTCTCTAGGCGTCGCCCCCATCTATGGTTATCCTGACAACCTCTCTAGGCGTTGGCCCCATAGGGTGACTCGTGCGGAACTGTTAACCTCTTGTGGAGACAAGGCAACGATCTTTCCAACCACGGCCTTCTTAGCCCACCTTTAGTCTATGAAAACCCTAATAGGTGAACGAGGCATCCATAATTATCTTAATAATTTTTTACTACCCACCCCCTAATTAATTAATTAGGTTATCACTTTTTACTCTAACTCTAATGTGGGTTATCTTGACAACCCCTTTGTTCGTCGACGCCCACGTAGAGCCACTCTCCCCAGAAACCCAAAACATAAAATCCAATACCAAGGAGTTGTACCAAAAAGAACACTGAACCACAAAATAGAACAACCACGAGGAAAAACCATCTCGCCAAAATTCATATGAATATACATCTATAAAATGGTACAACCCCAAATGTAAACTCAAGATCACGACTATAGTCCAAAATCGTGACAAATATCAAAATAAAAGATCATAAATACACATCATTTCCCCATACCTCTAGAAGTCCCTAACAAGTAACTTAAGCTCCTACGGAAGGATAACTGACTTAAGGGTTTTTCCCACAACACATAATCTCAATAAAGAGAAAACCATAATTAACTCATCGAACATGTCAAGAGAAAATAATTACATACACGAATAAACTAAAATTCAAACAACACCATATAACAAATTTCGTTACAAAATAATTTCACCAAGAAATAAATAGATTAATCCACTCAATAATATTCAACTTAATTTAAACCACAAAGTTTATTTCTAATTTAATCGATCACACTAAAATATCCAACATTACAAACTCAACATTATCTAATTGTTCCACAATTTCAACATATATAACCATATATATATATATATATATATATATATATAAATAAAACATATATTAAAAATCATATACTTAAATCACATTATAAAATTAACCATATAATCCACTGTAATTTACAAATATATATATATATACGTATATATGTATATGTATATATATATACGTATATATGTATATGTATATATATATACGTATATATGTATATGTATATATATACATATATGTACATATATGTACATATATATACATGTATATATTCATGTATATATATACATATATATATATACATATATATATATATACATGTATATATATACATGTATATATATGTATATATATTATAAAAATCAAATAAATAAAATTGAATTTACAAATAAAAAAAAACTTTTAATAAAAGGAATGACGCAGTTCGTAGGTACTGCGTACCTCCTTGTGGGGAGGCTGCAGTCCCCACATGATTGTGTACAACAACCATCGGTTGGTGTGCGCAGCCCTTTGGTGGCTGTGCGCAGTACCACGGGGTCAGGGGTGGTATGGCGGCAGTTGACCACTCCCCCCCAAACAATATAATTTTTTATTTTTTACAATTTTTTTATAATTTTTTTTTTAAAGAAAATTTTCTTATATAAATATTTTTTTTAAAAATAGAAAACCCAGAATAAATCATTTTGTTGCATCAATTTTTTTTAACAGAAATTTATTTTATTTTTATTTTTTTAAAGGCAGAATATAAACATATGTAAATGTATATATGTATACATATATATATATTTTCCCACAAAATATAAAATAAATAATATGAACAACAGTCTAGATTTTCTCCAGACACAAAATAAATTTGGGCATACAAGTTTAATCCCCATAATAAATTGGTTTTCATTTCCAATCACGAATTTCACAACTAGATTTGTTGAAGAGAGTTTTAGAAGGTTTCTCAATAGATTTCAACAAAAGATTTAAAAGTTTGACACAAACAAATTTTCAATAACAGAAACTTCTATCAAAACATAGATATTAATTTCGAGTATGGGAGACATGATTTTCATTTCCCTTACAAAACTATCAAAAATAAAAGAATTAATGAATCGAAAAGACTTGAAGTCCTTCGTTTGATGTCGAATCCACACACGGCAACCCTTCTTCCTCTTTTGAAAATAGATTTCCTCTCTAGTTCCTTCTCCAATTCCTTCTTTCAGCTAACTTCTGGATCAATATTATATTTTTCCTTACAAAGCACAATTTTTTTTAACAGAGAAGCACACACATATATTTTCTTCAACCTTTCTTACTTCTTCTTTTCCCAGACAAAACCAAAAAACCATTCCTGTGTGTTGAGAAACTTCCTCCTCTCACAATAAAAATAAAGAAAAATAAATAAAGCTCTTCTTTTTTTAAAAAAAATCCACAACATGCATTGGTTCCTTTTTCTTGCTTTAAAAGCTCACACTTATCTCATAAATTTAATTAAAAATTCATTATTTTCACATTTATCCTCACATGATATTATCATTAGATTTTATAATATTAATATTTTGAAAAAGATAATTTACAATTATCATAAAACATTATTTATTTAAATTAATTAATTGAATAACTTTTAATTTACAATATTTAAATCCAACATTAACTGAATTACAATTACCCGCAATTAATCATATTAACAAAATAACATTAATTAATCCCATATAAAATAAAGATAAATTAAATAACAACTATCCATAAATAAAATAAATAATCAACAACAAACAATACTGAAACAAGGAAAAGGTCAAAACCATGACACCGAAAGACTCACAACGAGGTGACAAACTTGGGACGGGGACACTTCCTTATCAACTCCCTTTTCAACATCATTCTCGTTGGGTTTATGGAATATGGTAAGACCTATCAAATAGGTGTAGTTGATGTCCTGTACCTGCATCTTACATAGAAACAAACGTCAAGTAGCATGTAAATCTCCATTGCAGACACACCGTGACAAGTAATCGCAGGGTAGTTGGGCACTCACAAGCGAGTGATGCCACTTCATCCTTTCACCAAGACTCACTAGCAAACACATCAGAAACCATAGCAATATAGAATCACATCATCACCATATATAATTAAAGAAAACCATAGCATAACCCAATAATGTAATCACCACATAATGTATCATCAAACATCATAAGTAATGTCAAGTGTAGCAAACCAACCAAACTATGAATCCACACAACCAACCCGGTGAACTAATCACCATCACAAACCAAGTACAAAACTAACACATAAGAGTATCGAAGAGTATCAAGAACACGGGGGGTATTACATCCATGGAGCAATCCCAATAACAACCCCACCTTTTCCATCAATGTGTGAAGTAAACAAAAACAGGACACATCATCTGAAACCTTACTTTAAGCAACTTCAAGCTTAATTCCTCCAATTTTAACTTCTTGAAGGAAAAATACATCTGGTCTCCATTCATAATAGCCTCTTTAACTTTATATTTTCGAGGAGGGAGGGAAATCCCTCTCACGTTCCAAGAAAGGATCCTACAATTCATGATGAAGGGAAGATTCATCTTCCTAAGTTAGCACACTGAACTTATTATCAAGATTCAATTATGTATTCTTCGGCTCATAGTCTTGGGTGGTGGATGAAGGAGATTTGGAATGATGACAGAGATGGGGGAGGAAAAGGTGGTATCATGAGGACGTGGTGGAGGAGAAGAATTACGTGGAGAGGAGGTAGGATCTTGAGTAGGGACATTAGGAGAAGAGGGGGTTGAACGTGAATGATTGCGAGATAAAGAGCGAGGGATAAAGGAGGATGGCTCTTTCCTCTTCCTAACCATTCTCTAACTATTTGACATAATAGCATCTTTGAAGGATGAGTATGAATCTTCTTGCTTAGTAGAAGGACTACCAACATTGGAGGTTGAAGAATTTTTAGTGAAAAATGATGGACAAGGAGAGCGTTGTGGGACAAGAGGAGAATGACTAAGAGAGGACAAATGATCACTTGACATAGTACCCAATGATGGTTGAAAAAATTTGTTCCTTCTTATAGGACACTCACGAATCAAATGACCTTCCTTACAGAAATAAAATCATGTGTTTGGCTTATTTAAGTATACAATTGGCTGAATCAATTCGAACCTAGGACCTGTTAGTTTAATGTTTTCTGGCAGAGGTTGTTTAAGTCTACTTCCACACAGGCCCTAGGGTGAACCCTTAGGATTGAAAATTTATCAGTTATTTTTACACTAGATTACTCTTCTCAATTGAGCAACAATGTCCTTCAAGAAGGGTCTAAAAGCTAGGTTAAGATAAGGCAACTCAACCCACATGAGATAGTGTGAATGAGATGGCCCTTCAGGGTGGAACTAAAAATTTCAAGCTTGTAGATAACATATTTGTCCACATATAACCCAGGTGCCATATTGCAAAACTGCTTGAGCATGGTCACCTGACTTAAACATATAAGAGACGTACCCTTTTTCAAGACCTCTTAAGGCTTCTATTTCCCATCCCCAATTTTCCTAGTTCATTTTTTCCCATTTATAAAATTCAACTTTAGTAGGAATACCTCTTAAAAAAAAATAACAGTTCTATGTTGACATTCTATAGTTACATTAATAACATCATCAGGGAGTTGTATTTCTGGGGTTTTACCTGAATGTTCTTCTAGCATGGCTTCATTTTCTTCTTTGTTCGAAATGGAAGGGCTTTTCTCCAAAACCACAACTTGGGGCCCGTTTGTATCTTCAGCCTGATTGGTCTCCTTAGCTTCAAGCATAGATCCCTCTCTTTTCTTCAACAATGCCTCTCCAACCATTCGAGTCGCATATTTTAACCGCATCAAGGCAAGAAGTGGTTAAGAACACCAAAAAAATGTGACTAGATAACCATCTATGCCCCTATTGAGAAAAAAAAGGCCTTTGAAATAATTTTGGCTGAGATAGAAAAGAGTAGCCACTAAAAATCTCAAGGTATTTAGCTTTAGAAGTAGGGTTTTCAAACACAAACCGTACTTCTCTCCAAAAGGTACTGCCTCCAACTACAACATAGTAGAGAAGACAAAATGAGCAACAACGAAAAAACTCCCACAAAAGCTTCTACTAGGAAAAGTCCCAAAAGAAGGAAAATGGCGTATGAAAAGCTAAAAACCACAGTGAAAAGTTAGGGAAAACTAGAAAACTACGTTAGGGTTCATGAGTTCCAGAAAGCTTAGCTCTTCGCCTCTCAAATAAAATCCATCTATAGTCTTGTCCCAAAAAAAAAAACTTTAGAGTTGAAAAATAACTATCACTTATCACCATTACTGGTCATATGCACAAAGAGTTCACACACATTACTTTGCAATTTAAAATTTCAACCATTGATCGTCAAGTGGCACGAGTTGAATCAATGATTCTTGTGAGGTCAAAATATTTGAAAATCATCAATTGGGCCCCCTTCAAACGTTAAAGAACTATCCATCAAATGCTACACAACCATATGTCACTTTCCTGCAATCCCACGAGCTTGCTCCCTCATGGCCTTTGTGAGTCTGTGAGACAAAGAAACATTGTAGGGAAAGGCCAATTGGAGATGACTAGGCAACATGAACCAATGAGAAACAATGAAAACAAAAAAAACTTTGAAAATTCATAGACACACATCTCTCTTCGACGTGCTCGCAAGGTCCAACCCATGGTAAAAATAAGAGCTTGCAAGGATAGAAAGGCATGCAGGGTCAATAATAACTTGACATGTGGCACCAACTAGGACCTAGGTGGGGCCACTGACCATGTGCAAGGGAAAGCTAACTTAAGTAGCAAATTATGCACATGTTTAAAAGTATTTTTAAAAGTTATTAAGGAATGAGGTTGGTAACACAAAGGCTTAAGTCGATAATTAGGAAATGGAGGGATAGTCACCGAACAATGGAAAGGACATAAAACTAGCAATCACACATTGGTGTGCAATGGGTACACCAAAGAGGTGTGAAAGTTAAATTAGGGAATTTTTCAATCTATTTTTTTGTATCAATTGGTAGGCCATTTAGTAAATGACGTGTTTTGTGCAATAAAAGTCGCAATGGAGAGGTGATAGATTGAAGTGATCTCAACACAATTAAAAAAAACTTTGAATTAGGAATATATTAATTAATTTAGAGATATAAGGATATCAATATTGATATTTTTTTTATAATTATTCTTAATTAGACTATATATTAATGTAATGATAGTATCACACCTCTTATATTATATTATTAATAATATATATATATATATATATATATATATATATAATTAATTAATATATAAATATATATACATACCCATTATATATTAATATTTCTCTATATGCTATAATAAATAACTATAATTATGTCTATAATTATATAATATGTCTATAACTATTATATATATATATATATATATATTAATTATAAATTATTAATAGTAGGTATCATTTATGTATAATATTTTAATTATTTAAAATATTTTAATAAGTATTTATAATTATAAAGATATATATAAAATATATCTACACTATATATTAATTATATAGTTTATAGGATTTGTCTATAATTATTTATTATTTATTTTAAGAAGTACATAATTATTTATTATTTGTTTATTTATAATTATATATTAATAAAAAATATATAATTCTTGACGGTATTCATACGCATAGTTGAAATGTGGAGAGAGCAAAGTTGGGCAAAATGATAAACAATTTCTATACCCATCTTATTCACTTCATTTGTCTAATCAGAAAGTCCCTCGCCCTTGTTCGTCACCCCGTCCTTGTGGTTAACAATGGTTTATTTGCAACCCTGTCATCATTTTTGGTATTGTTTCTTTTCTTATTGAGTCGTTGAATTTCAATTGATTAGTTGATGACATTTACGTGTTGATATAGTTGTTGTTATTGCGTTGTTGTGATTTTGTTTGCATACATTTTGTTTCACCGTACGACTTCCAGGAGTAAGTCGAAATCTAGGGGGGGAGGATGTAGTGCCCCTCCATTGTGGCCCTTCTGGATATTTATGTAAGTGTTATTGTGTTTTTATTGTTTAACGTGTTAATAAATTATTGTGGTGAAATTAATATTTTATATGGATTGGGTAATCATTTAATTAAATCAACATTACTTATGAAATAAATAAAATAAAATTAGAATTAGAATAATAATTAATGAGTCAATTTTGGAGGAACAAAATGTATATGATTATTATTAAATAATTAGATTTATTTTGTTTAATTGATTATCTTGCGGGGATAATTATTTAATAGGAGAAACTAGTGTAACTTCAAATAAAGTTTAAAGATAAGATCTCAAACGAGTTGTTAAAGTAATGAAAAAGATAGAAAGTTCTGGCATGCGAGTGCATGCACAGTTTCGAGCTAATTGTTGAAAACTAAATTACTGTTTTATTGGAGTTTTTGAGTTTTAAATGAGATTTTTCCCGCAGAAATAGGACATTTTCCTTTCATTGTGTGTTTTTATTAAGAATTTGAGGGAGATTTTGGGGGAGGAAAGTTATCGATCTATGGGAAAATAAGTAATTTTTGGGGACTGGTTCTGTAATTTTTCCCTGTACAAAATATAAGACAGTCGTTAGACTTGAAAAGAAGTGAATGTTCGAAGAACGGGGACTGGTCAGGAGGCAGGGTAAGAGGTCAATCTTGATCACCATTTCCGTCAATAAGCGTTGGATTCGAGGTTAGTTATCGATTCCTTATATGTATTTCATCTTCATGAAACCCAATTGGTTGCTTGGCATCAATTTATCGGTTCTCAGCCATCTATTTGATTTTCGACTGTTGCTGTTATGGGGTTCAATAGTCTTGTTTTCGTTGCAATCATTGATTGCAAATTCTAAGCTTAGATATTTGATTTGTAGTTGTCTCTTAATTCTGTTATTGCATGCATAATGATTTCTTGAAAGTCACTTATTCCAGCTGCATAATCGTTCCCTTTAGGCTGCAGAGTTCGTACCAAACGTCCCTTAGCCACTATAATCTTAACAACATAGTATGATTCACATTTGGTTCCCTAGGGGGTTTGATTCTCCATGCTTGGTAATCGTCGCATATATCTTTTGTGTAGCATGATATTATTTTTTCTATGAATTCCTCCTTAAGGCCATAGCTAAACCTGACATGCAGTATATTGGTTATTGATTCTCAAGCTGCGAGCCTATTTCCTTGCGTCCTGAATGATCAACTCTCCTTTGTAAGTATCATAGATATTACTGACAAGAGGTGTATGCGCAACCCCATCCACTTAACCTGCACGATGATTTGCGTTTGTTTAAGAGTTACAAGCCTTTTCATCAAATCAATCCTTGTTCCTTCTGGTGTGATTTATTCTATAGGCCCCTTAGCTCTATAAGTATATTTAGTGTTGATGTTTTTTTTTAGTGACAACCAGCGCCATAGATATATGGAGCCTTTCAAGAGAACACGGTTATGTGTCATGCTTTTAAGCTTCTGGCTATGATTCACTTAGCATCTGTAATTGATAGTCATATCGTTCTGTGTTGGTGTGGTCTCTCTGCATGCATGATTTCAGTACGCATCTTAGAATTTGAACCTCGCACTCACGTTTACCATGGCAATACCATCTTCCTCAGAAGCTTCTTTGCCTATAAAGGTCACGCCCAGTACATTCCTCCGTCCTCACAAATTGTCTTCCTTTTTACGTCAGTCCTCCTACCATTAGAAGGGAGGGTACGCACGTCTGATCTGATTTATTAAATTATGTATAGGGGAGAATTCGATGGCCTGCATATATATTCCACATGATATTTATGTTTGCACTTTGTGTACTTATATAGATAATTTAAGGTATGCGTAGGGAAGTTTATCTTTATTAGTATTTCAAAGTCAAGCTAAACTTAGCATAGTGAGGGACTTCTTTTAAGGGCCACGTATAACTTCCTTATGGAGACTTTTCTTATTAAATGGTTTTATTAGTTTACTTTTCATTTATTTAGTTATTATTTATAGTAAATCTACTTCCAAGGTGTAGGAAGAAGATCCTAGCTTTAGGAGAATTAAATAAATAGGTAATTAATGACCTTAGGTTTTTAGAAAGAAAAGCATAAGTTTTGATAATTTTAAATGTGGTTTTTATTTTATTTATAACCTTTCTCTGAGAGAAAATAGATGGAATATATATTTTTTATTATATTCATATGAATATACACATATAATACAAGATGAGTAATTTGAAAATAAAACATATATTTATTCATATGTAATGATTTTATTAGAAAGTAATTTGTATTTAGATATTCGCAAAATATGTTTATATTCATATTTACTATTATTTAAAAATGGATTGTATTTTATATAGTATGATTTCTTTTATTATTTTAAATGATTTTATAATGATGTTCAAATAATATGTAAATTGATTCTTTAGAATGTATTTGAAATTAGTAAATTTGAATAAACGTATTGGTTAGTATTTTTGTTTGAGGTAAGGAGATAGAATAGTTAATTAAGGGAAGTGAATTTGTTTGCTTACCGTGATAATTGAATGATTGTTTAATTTACCATATACATATATTTGTATGACATTAGTTTTGGATCATTGTTTTCATATTTAGAAGCTGATAAGGCAAATGGGATTACATTTGAGTTGGATGATGTGATTGTTTGTTAAATGTTTTGATATAGAATGTGGAAGTGACGTCTCTGCGATTACTAGTTATTGCGATTTCTTGTATAGTGTATTTCGGGGTTTAGGTGATTATCCCTTAACGTCCTATTTAATTCAAAATAAAGGGGTTATATGATGTGTAATTTTAATTGCATAAGTTGATTTATTTTGCTTGACCTTGAGTGATGGAAATTTGTATAAATGATATGTTTTATGTGTAATTTAGGTTGAACTTTTGAACAAGTTTGAAAGTATGACTTGTTTTGGCATATTGAGTTATTTTGGTTTTTGGGTAGATATTTATGTACCTCCAGGGGCTAGGGGAAGTGGTGTATGTGTGCTCGTTTGTTGTTGTTGCACCTTTTTGTCTATCTTTTTACCTCATGGATTTTTGTGTGGGTGGTACCTCCTAGTTTATGGGTTTTGATGCTTGGATAGTCACGAGATGGTCATACCTCATGTGTATGTTTTAAGAATGCCTTTATGTCTTGAGGATTGAGGTACACCCGTTGCTTGTCTTTGATTTTAGGGTAACCATAAGGGAGAGTGGCTCTTCTTGGGGCCAGTGTACAAGAGGTCACCCTTGAAAGAGTTTCCTTAAATAAGTGATAACCTAATTAATGTATCTAGTGGGTTGGGTTAGTTAACACATAACAAGATAAAAACATGCACCTCACCCCTGCCGTTAGCGCTCCCAAAGGTTAAGGACAGGTGGGAAGACCTGGTTGGTAAGGTCACTACCTTGTCTCTTTGAAAGGTAAGTGGCTCCGCATGAGTCACCCTATGGGGCGACACCTTGAGATAGGATGTCTGGATAACCATAGATGGAGGCGGCACCTTGAGCTAGGTTGTCTGGATAATCCATGTATAGATGGAGGCGACACCTTGTAATAGGTAGTATGGCGAATTCATGTAAGGCCATGCGATGACACTCTCCCAATGTGCCCTTTGTTTCTCTTGTTCCTATTGCCTCTGGAGTTGTTTTTTTTATCGTTGTTGTTTATTGATGTGGATGAAAGGTGCCCTTGGATATTTATTGTTGGTTGATTTTGCAATCTTAGTTGGAGAGTTTTGGATTCTATTGTTGTCAGCACCTCTTATGGTTATTTAGTGTTGATCTATAATATTGGCAATTGATTCTTGTTGGAAATTTCATTACTCTTGTTGTGGTTATGTGTTGGCAATGTTATGGGTTATCATCTTGTGATTTGTTATCCTTTTTGTGAAGCCTTGTTTACCATTGGTTCGTCTAACTTCTTGGGTGAGGATCTTTCTTGTTTACTCCTAGCATGGGGGTGGTCGGGTGGAACGTGCTATGCACCCCATTGGGTCCCCATCTGAAGATTTGAGATGTGCAGAGCTGTACTTGTTGCAGTGACTTCTAAGTTATGTCAAAGCTCAATCCAGCTTGTAGCTTTGTATTCCTTCAATTTTTGATTTATCTTTCCATGTTATTATACTCTTCCCATAGATGTTGGGAAACAACATTGTATTGATGTCAACCTTGAAGGAATGTATCTTTGTTTTGTTAATGTATGATCCATGTTTGGGTCATTTGATTGGGTGTATGTCTATCTCTCATGTAATGTAAGATGTTGATATGAAAAGTGATGCAACTATGTAACCCCAAGGAACTTTGTTATATGATGTACTTATATTGTTACATTTCGTGTGATGTATGTTGTTGCATATAATTTCTTTAAATAAAATTGTTCCTTAATTGTTTGTATGTTAGTTTCTTTTGGGGTTGCATGGTGGGGCATTACAAGTTTACTTAGGTCCTAGCATGGAATCTTTCTAAAAGGTATTAGTTATCATAAGATCTTATCTTTTATTTTGACATTTAATGATTGTTACCTAGGTCATTTAATATTGTTTAGGTAGTTGTCTTATTGCACAGGATTAAGACACTTACATCATGATCCTATCTAATATTATGTCTCACCTTGGTTATATAACTAGGTGATCACATATGTAATTGAACAACATTGATATAACATTTCAATCATTCATATGATCATAACCTATCATTTACATCATTTGATATAATATTATCCTCTCATAGTTGATCTCTCTTGTGCTTTCATTAAGTGCCTAGATCTTGAGTGGCTATAATATTCAACCAAATCTGGCATAGTATAGAGTATTCTATACCAACTCTTACATGGTATCAAAGCTTATGGGATTTCTTCTTATTAGTATTTATCGAGACATCTAGATTGCAAATCTTGGTGGATCTTGAAAAGTTGAGTATGTTCTTCTCTTGCATTGAATGTTGATCTGGAGAATAAAAACAATTGAAAGAAATATCAAATTTGAGGGTTTTCTCTTCAAGGCTTTGTATTGCAGGTTCAAATAATAACTTTTTGGTGCAAATCTAAGCTCACAATCGAGTTTATAAGTTCAATAAAGTTAATTTTTCCTTTTGTTTCATCTAAATTAGACATATGAGACCAGATCTATGAGGGTTTGAAGCTGAAAAGTGGTTGCCAAATCTGGTAGGTAGTTGTAATTTTGGAGCACTTTGGTTCAAAACAAACCCTGCCATTGCATCTAGGAGGCCCCAAAACCCCAAGATCAATTATTAATAGCCAAAATTTGAGCACTTTTCCCCAAACCCTTAGAGAATCTTTTTCCCAATTTAGTCGTACGACCTCTTATTGTTGTCATAAAAAAAATTGATACAATAGGAAAAATTCAACATAAGAGGTGAAAAACTTTATAATCTTTTTCTAATTCTTTCAATATTTTTTTCCTCAAAAAATTTATATAAAAAAATTAAAAAATAAGGTACAAAGTACTTGCAGACTGCTCTTGTAATACCATAGGGTATTGCAGTATTGGACACACTTGTCATCTTTCCACATGGCACAACATGCACCCCCGTTATACAGACATTGTGTAACTTGGGAATTTTCAACAAAAACTGGTGAAGACAGTGGCATATTCAATTAATCTATGAAAGATTTTGTGGACACCCAGAAGACCATATTCTTCGAGAATATTCTGATTGATTCCAGGCATAGTATATTCTAGCATGATGGGCAGTTGGCCATCAAATTTAACCTTGTAAATTATTGATGTCAATGTTGTGTCAACAACCCATTGAATTTTTTTCACCCCTCACAGATGTAGTTTTTGTTTTTGCACTCAATCTTTAGAGGCTCATAATTTGGGCTTAGGACCTCCTTTTTTTGAGCAATTTTTTTGATTTCAGATAGAATTTTGTGCTCTTCATAACAGTGTAAATGGTTTTTGATTTTGGTGCATGGTTTTTCTAGAAATTACAGATTTTCATAGGTATTTCTGAGTGATTCTTGTTTTGAGAATTTTCAAGGCTCTGTTTTTGCTCTTGCAGTAACAGTTTTGGTTGATTTTTTTTAAAGTGCATAATTTTTTATGTATTTTTTAGTGGAGTGGTTATATTGATCCCATTTTATGTAAAAAAAATACTAAATGATCTTGTGGCCAATTTTGGCATCTGTAAGCACTAAGATCAAGTCTACTTTGCTGCTTTTGACAAGTGACACCTATAATTGCACTAAATATAAAGTGCCACAATAATCTATTATTGGAAAGTTTCATAATTAAGTAACTTGAGGGGGGTTAATCTTGTAGTGGTTGATTGCTTTCTTTTGCTTGTTTTGTGTTCTTGCAATGGGGAAATCTCAAATTGAAATCCTCACTCCATATAATTATGGTTCATGGACAAAATCAGTACAAAATTATCTCATGGGGAAGGGTTTTATAGGTCATCTAAAAGAAACTATTCATCAACCCATTGATGCTAAAGAATTGGGAAAATGAGAGATTGATCATGAGGAAACACTTGGACGCATATGTTCATTAGTCTCTTTTCATTTAAAATTTTATGTTGAATCATGCAAAACACCTAAAAAGGTTTGAGAGACTTTTGAGAAAGTGTATGGTAAAAGTGATAAGATTAGGAATATCGGATTGATAATGATTTGATGAACCTTGATCCTAAATGTTTTAACCACATTCAAGAATACATATCCAAGATTAAACAACTAAGAACACAATTGAAAGATTGCAATATTGATAAAGAGGATTTACAATTGATCCTGAATGTGTTATCCAAGCTTGGTCCCGAGTATTCAATATTTATTTTTAGCTTTCATACACATCGTCTTTCTATGGGAGCATCATGTATTGATCCTAAGATTGATGACTTTGCAAATATCCTAATCTAAGAGGAAGACAAGTCAATGCATATGGGTCTAATGAATCCTTTTAAGTTACAAGCATTGTTGGCTAGTGATTCAAAGGTACAAAAAGAATTAGGTACTATTGATTAGAAGAAAAAGAACAAGTCATAAAGAATTTAAATCCTCTCTTTCTAAAGGGGAATCATCTAAGAAGGAGAAGCCTACATGTGCATATTGCAATAAAATAGGGCATGATGAGCATCAATATTATTTAAAATAGATTGATGAGTTGAAACACCTTCTTAAGAAGCATCAAATCAATTTTCCTTCAATATAAAAGGGTTCATCATCTTCTTCTTCATCAACATTTGATCTAAAATAGGGGAAATCACTTGTTGCAATTGAAAATTCCATTAGGAGCCTCACATCACATGGCTTCATTTGAGAGAATGTTTGCTTCATTTGAGTCTTGTTCATCACCACACATCTTGATGGCTAACAACACATATATGCATGTTTGTGGGAAGGTATCCATTGACATGGATGATAGAGCATTTAATTATGTTCTTTGCATGCCTTCAATGTTAACGAATATCCTTTCTATCTATCAGGTCACACATGGTGGAGTAGGTAAGAGTGTTGAGTTCACACTAGATGCAGTCATAATCCAAGATTTGCATAGCAGCTTGATATAGTTGTAATTGGGGAGGTTGATCACCAATCTCGAGTCTACACCTTTTCACATTTTGCTCCTATTGTTCCTTCGATGAACGTTCACATGAGGCATCTAGTGTGGAAACTTTTTATGAGATTCAATATGGTCATTTGAATCTTGGTATTTTTCATCCATTGAGGCTATAGTGACATGTGATGATACTTCATCTCCTTCATCTAGATTGTTGTACCTGATGATGCTTGTGTTGCCATAATTTTGCCTTCTTATGATTTAGTACACCAAGACATTCATTATCTTCCAAAGATGGCTACTTGGGATGAGTACTTGATAGACATTGTTGGTTTGTTTTATGAGTCCCATATTTTAGATTTGGGAAACACCATTGGATGCATTCATGCTCTCTTTTATGGAGATGATCCTTCTTTAACTGTTGTGAGGGAACACTTTGAACCTCTTGTTCATTCTCTACATGATCATCCTTCACATTTTGGATTTTTTTCTTTAGAGGAGGTATCTTTGTCTTTGGATTGTGTTCTACAATCGTCTTTAAGAGATTTTGGATTGTCCTCTTCATTTGTGTGGCCTAGAATGCTTGGAGGGTGACACCTTTTGGCTTCGAAATGGAGACATTTGAGAATTCTTCAAAGACATCACATATCATCCTTCTTCTTGCATCTTCATTTCAAGAATGAGAAGACATCTTACATACCATCTTGGTTTTATTTCTTCCTAAGGGGTAGAATGTTGTTCAAAGCTCTTGGATCATCTTCAACATTCAATGTTGAGCATTTGCCATCATCAGAGGAGACTCAAAATTGAGGGAGAGTTGCATGGTCTCTCTTCTTCTCTCTTATGGGGACCTTTTTCCTCACATGGGGTTTTGTCCTTCTCATTCATTAGTGAGAAAATTTTGTTTTCATCTTTTGGGGAGGAATTAGATTTTTTCCTTTTCTTTGTTTGTGAGAGATTACATTTGTACATGGGTACCTAATATGGCCTCATAGTTGGGACCCATTCTTGTATCATTTACATAATAATCTACTCCCTAAGTTGCACTTAAGGGGGGTGTTGGTATAAATAGGTGTTTTACCTAACTAGTTTATTAGTGGGTCATATTTACATGTTAAGTTTACTTAGGTCCTAGGAGTGAATCTTTCTAGAAAGTGTTAGTTAACGTAAGATCTTATCTTATGTTTTGACATTCAATGATTGTTACCTAGGTCATTTAATATTGTTGAGGTAATTGTCTCGTTGTATAGAATTAAGACACATGCCATGATTCTGTCTAATCTTATGTCTCATCTTGGCTATATAACAGGTGGTCTCATACGTAATTGAACAACATTGATATAACATTGATCAGTCATATGATCATAATAATCATTTGTATCCTTTGATAGAATAAAATTATTATCTCATAACCGATCTCTCTTGTGCTTTCATTAAGTTTCTAGATCTTGGGTGGCTATTATCTTCAGCCAAATCTTGCACAGTGTAGAGTATTCTACCAACTCTTACATTTTTCACCAAAATTGGTTTAAAGTGTGGGTACCACTAAATTATGATTAAATAATTGTATGTGTGGAAGATTTCCTTTGAATCTAATGAAGGCTTGTTCAAATGGTTGTTCATGCCCTTTTTTATGAATGGACATTTCACCTTCATGTGACTAATGAGTGGTGTACTTAGGTCTTTTCGCAACTCATTCATTGTTGTCTCTTTATGAAACACACTCACATTAAATAAAACATGGGACGAAAATTTAAACACATTCAATAAGACTCTCAACTCCTTGACAAAATAAAGTACCCCAAATATAAAATGGACAAGGATAGTTTTTATGTTGACCCTAAAAAGATACAAGTAATTAAAGACTGGTCATTTCCCAAAATTCTCATAAAAGTTCATGATTTATTACGGCCAACTAACTTTTAGTAGAGGTTTGTGCTTGGAATCTCACATGTGACATGGCTTATGAATCAAGTAACTAGAGGGCCTACTTGAAAGGTAGATGCATCATTCAAAGCATCCATACACATGGGATGAGAGTATTCCCTACAACAAACATAGCTATAGTCATACACTATATAGCTCCATAGTGTATAATCCATTTGAATTTTATTTTGGATACCAACCGTTGGCCTTCATTGATATAACTTTGCTTTCCATGTTGAATGAGACATTACTACATGCCCATAAGAATGTTGATAAGGTATATAAGATTGTTGATCTAATATCCACCACATCTAAGAGTAAGTATACCAATTGAAAGTATAAGAAACAACATGATTATCATACCTTGCTAGTTTTAGGATGGTGATAATTATAGCTTCATCTTAAAACAAATGGTTTCAAAGGTTATCCTCAATTTTTTTGATAAGAATTCTTTTGAGCATAATTTACTCCCTCTTTTCATTGTGCATCTAGTTTTTCATGCAAACTTACAATATTGATATTTCTCACCATTTTTGGACACCCAAACATTGTTGAACACTCAAACATTGTTGAACACCTTTAGATTGCAAAACTAAATCTAAGCACCCTACTCTATTGAATATAGAGCAATCACTAATGTTTTTTTCAATGCATTAAAATATCATCAAATTCCTCTCTATAGCGTGTTATAAGTAGGGCCATCTCCTCATTAGGGAAAAAAGTTCACAAAGGACCAAATTACCAAATATTTTCCTTGTTTGACACTAGATATTGGAGTAATGGGGACCATTTTCTCTCAAATGGGAACAGTTGATCCAACTAACATCATAGGGCATCAAAAGGGTAAAATCTAGGAAATATACAAAATCTACTTTTTGTTATTTCTATAATTTATATTTTTTGAGGTCTTTTAAGAATAATTAGCCCCCTATACTTTCACTAAGTGATTAGGTGCTTAGGAGGAGAGTCAAAGGCTTCCTTTTTAAGTAACTCAAACCAAGTTTCTTTAAGACATTTCCAACACATCAAACTAGTTTAGTTTTCCCAATGGGCTAGGAAGATAGATTTGTTCAAGAGATTGGATTCACCAATTTATGTGAGGTAATACAATACTTTTTTTACAATAAATATGTAAGCTAGTGAATTAAATAAGACTATCAATATAACAATTACTCTAGATAAAAAAGTTTAGATAAGTATTGAAATATATGCTAAAATTGACAAAGAAGGAAATATGGTTTGAATTTTGTGCACAATGAGGAATATTTTGTTGCAATACATACTTTTCTATTTGACTTTTAAATTTTAAGATCTATAGTAATGTTGCTTTGAAATTTTAAAATCTATAGTATTGAGGCTTTGATATTTTGAAACATGAACTATGTTTTGTTTGGGATCAAATTTCCCTTATGGCCTTAAACTTCTACATGGTCTTGATCTTGAAATGAGTGGCAATGAACTTTATGTTTTGCTTTCCAAAAAATTGTTCATTAAGTATAGATCTAACATAGGTTGTACTTATAAGCATTATTAGGACCTACTATCAAGGGGGGAATCTATGTCTTTTCACAATTGTAGTTAGGCCCTATCATATGAATTTAAATATGTTCGATCAAGATCAAAGACAACACACAAAATGCAAATGATTAGGAATTTGTCCTTATGTATGTAGATGTTGATGCATAAATTGTTCTACATGTTTGAGTTCTTGATTTTAGTATAATTATATGTAATAATGATTGCATGTTTAAATGCTTTAGAGATTTGTCTTTTTATACAACATCTTAACATTTAAATTTGAACAATTTGAATGTGAGTTATAAACAATAAACAGTTAGTAGTGGACCACCTTGAACGCTTAATACAATATAAATTTGAAAGCTAGAAATTAAAGCCACCTTTATCACCTTAATTATGAGTAATCTTGATCCACGAATAATCTTGATTTAAAATTAAAAAGAAACAATTAAAAATTAAATCTAAAATAATGAAAAATAAAAACTTAACTTTAATTCTAATACTAAATAAATAATTATGACATAAAAGACAAAGGTTAAAAAGTCAAAAAAACAAATCCAACATATTGAAAGAAAATGTCACATGCACTTTTCAGCTCTACATACATAAACATTCTAAACAATGATAATAACTTTTAAGGTACATAGATTGAATCCATAATTTCATTTATGTAAATTAATAATAAGAAACATATACACGCCAAATAAACATCCCAAACGATACACAATCATTAAAGTTCTGTCTTTTTTTAACGAGATAATCAAAACCCTTGGAAAATGGATTTGGTACTAAATAGGAGGAGATCAATTACATGTACACCTGATACAACATGTGTATCATTTCCAATTATTAAAAAATCCTAAACGAGATCTAGAGTGCGTTTGAGGCGATATCGACAAACATTTACCTTTTCCCCAGTGATGCAATTTCTATTAATTGGACACATACACATTAGGTATATTCTTATCTTCTTTTATATATATAATCGAAATTTCTCTATTATTGCAACGAGACAGAATCCAGGCTTCAACGGGTCTTTTGCGCACAGGATTCATCCCGTTTCAGCTGCCAATCCAAGCGCTTCAGAATCCTCAAAAGATTTTTTAAAATTTCAATTCTATTCTTCCATTTTCTGCCCTATTCTTGAAGGTCTTGTTTTCTTTGGGTGAGTTTTTATTTTTTGTTTTTTAAATTGTATTTTGGCTCTAATCGATCCTAATTTTTCTCGTAATCCATCAGTTTTTTTTCTTTGATGGTAGAGGAGCCTGTTTTATTTAAACTAGTGGTCTCGTAGCCTCTTCTTGCATCTTTCAAGGAGAGTTTTATGGAATTGAGGGCTTCAATTGGGTGCATTTATAACTACTTTTTATTTCTCTGTAATGGGTGTGAATTGTTTTGAGTTGGAGTTCAGTATTCGGATTATCGATTTTTGTTTATACGAGTAGTTTCGTTGATCAAATTCGTGTTATGGGTATGCGTTTTTCTTCTATTTTTTAAAGTATTTTCAAGCTGGGATAAGCTTCGAATCATTTGTGAATTCTGTTCGACCATAGTTGGATTTATCCATACGACTGGTAAACACTGCATTTATTCACAAAAGGGGTGTTTTTTATTTACTATTTGTATAGCAGTTTACCTCTTAAAATAGGGGCAGTACTGTGAAAAGGGATTTCAAAGACAAGAGGACGTGCTGGTAAATTCTCAGAAAAGAGTAATGAGGAACATGTAGAACTCTGCAAAGCATTTGTTTTGAAAACGTTAAGTGAGTGCTTCCATAGACTACGAATTTGCCCTTTTGGTGTTTTTCTCTTTGCTAATATCTGATTGAAATTCCCTTTCCCATCCTATCCTTTGAATTCAAGTTTGACCACTTCACATTCTATCCCATTTGAGAAGCTTTCGAGCCTCCACCGAGTGCATAATTCCTTAGCCTAATTTCCGTTTAATTGGCAGAAATCAATCGCAGGAGCGGGTTTAGGAGAAGAATTTTCAAACTAGCATTCAAGTTATCGCTACTAAGAAAATGGCACAAGATAGGGATTTTTCTCCGAGAGAGGTGGGTGACTATGTAATCAACGAGTCCATTGGATCGGGTTCATTTGCGGTCGTCTGGCATGCAAAGCACAAGTTCACTGATCGTGAAGTTGCTATCAAGGAAATTGCAACCAGGAAACACAACACAAAGGTCTTAGAGAGTCTTGAGTTGGAGATTGACATTCTGAAGAAGATTGATCATCCAAATATTGTACGCCTGCATGACATTGTTCGGGTAAAGCCTTCCTCTAGCCTCCCAATAATTATAGAATATTGTAATTTAAAAAATAAAATTGTTCTAATATATTCAAAGGATATGGTGTCTAGAGTGCTTTGATTCTAGAATTTTGTGATGCATATCAATTTAATGTACATCCCTTGTTATTTTATAATCGTCAGTGAAAGTAAGAGTATTTGAGTACATTTTAAGTTAGTGAGAAAACTTAAGCCAACCTCTCTAAGAAAAAAACTGAATTGTGTTTGATGGTTGGAAACTATACAATTTGCCATATTTTCCATGGTAGAAGCGGAAATTAACTGCATGGTTGTTTTTCTTTTGTAATTTTTAGACATTTTTGTTGGAGGGAATGATAGAGTTCCCAATGTTGCTCATTCACAGATCATCTCCTTAATTATGATTCCTATTGCTATTGCTGTTTAAAATAAATTTTGGTCCTTTTTTACTCCACGTTTGAAGCTGGTTGTGCCAACCATTCTCTATACTCAATTCTTTTTTAATACAAAACTCACTGTAGTTATGTTACTGGATGTAGTTCTCCAAGTGATAATGATATGTTTTGCAGTGGAACTAATACTAATTGTAGTAGTTCATATATTCACTCTTGTTATCTGGGAAGCATCCTACGGACTCAGGAATCACTATAAAAAGTGAAGCACGTTGCTTGCCCAAATAACAAATTCAAGGGTCCTGCTACTTAATACAAAATGATAAATAGGGGAACCCTCCTATCCATGAAGAAAGAATGAAAGAGCATTGATAAGATAAACTCTAATTAATCATGTCCCTGCAATCACTTTGCACACAAGTGTTAGTTATCTGACTTTTCTATGCTTTGCTTATGTTGTAGCCAATGTACATATTATTGTTGACTGTCATATGTTGTGTGTCTGTGGCACAGCACAAGATGGTTGCTATTTGAGAAAAGGCACAAGAAGTTGAGTAACACATCTTTGGATAGGGATCCTAAGGTGCCGTTTCTAGTCTTGTATTTTGAGAAGATCTTTCTGATATTCTATTTTCTCTCTGCTCTCATGAGTTGGATGAATTCTATTAATGTAAAATGAGGTGTTGAAGAACTGCAATTAGTGAAATTTGTACCACCTTGATTGGTTCATGCTAAAGATGCAGTATCTCATATCCCTTTCATATCCATTTCATTTTGACTCCCTCTTTTGTGCATTGGCAATAATGGATAAAATGGAAGAAGGTAAGCCCTCACTAACAAAGGAGTTAAATTTCAGCATAATGTCTGGCCCTGTTACTGGTTTACATAACCCTTCATGTAATGACCACCCCTGATTTCTTTTTTGTATTGGTTTGTTTTCCAATGGAGCGTTTTGTTGATGTTTAATTTCAGAACTTTTAAACAACCATTTAGCATGAAACTAAGCAACGGATCAAATAGAAAATAGTGCTGATCATAACAAGTTTATATTTCAGACTTAATGGAACATGTGCAAACATTTTATAATCAGATTTAAAACATATTGCAGGCCTGGTATAGTCCTCAAAACACAAAGTAGAATGCTCAGATCTGATCCAATGCCCAACCTTCAAGCACAAGGGGCTAAGGCACTTAGTTTGTCCAATCTTCAAGCCTTCAAACACCTCAAATTTTGCTCCAGCACTGTCAAACTCTTCACCAGTAAATTCCAATGCCGCAGAGTGATGAAAAGGAGTCAACTAAATGCAATTTCAGACCTTAGACAAACCCAACATGCCTGAGATGAATAGTACGGACTACGGACTCCTGGGAGGGGTGACCAGCATTTAAAAATCAGTTCTTTGCAAAACATGCCCAGTGAACACGCATTTTGTGGCTCCCAACACTGAGGAAAACTCAGAAGCAATACCCGAAATGATACTTAGCAGTCTCACTGAGTTATGAGCAAACTTTTGTTTTGCAGTACCTCAGAAAAAGCACACCAGCACACTAAAAAGGCATTTAATCACTACCAAAGTTGAACAACACTCCAAGGAAGTTCACATCACACCAAAAACTAAACACCCATATTGGATAACTTCATAAATCTTCATCTTCTCCAAACCCAAATCGCCAAACCAAGCTGAACTCGCTGTCAATAGCAAACCAAAAGCACCAACTAGCTAGGGTGGATGTTTCACCGCTGAAACTAGCCACCAAGAAGAGGGCTTTCATCCTCAACCAGCAAAAGAAGAAGTCCCTGAGCTCATTCCAGTAGCATCTTCTTAAGTTGTTAAAACATGCATGTCCAAATGAGAGCTCAAAATTATTTATAAAGTGAGAGAAGAATTAGGGCAACTTGCATTTGAATTTGAATATTTTTTCCCTCTCATTTCACTTTATGAAAATGACATTAAATTACCCCAAGAGGGGTGTCCAACTTTTGCCTCCAAAAAATTCATTTTTCATTTTTTTTTAAATGACATTAAGCCCCAACTAGGCATCCCACCACGTGAGGCATAACATTAGCCTTAAAAAATGATAAAGTACCTCCCTTGTAGGTGCCAAACAAGGAAGAACAATTGCCCTCTTTTAAAAACAACGCCACCTTACTAGGCCAAGGGGTACACTTCATGAACCCATGCCCCCCTCACTTAAGTTATAAAGCAACATTATAAACTTAAGTGGTAAAATAAAATATTCCTCTAAAAATGTTAGAACTCACCAAGGCTATAATTGGAGAGCAACGCACTGATTGAAAGAGGAATAGAGGCCAGACTAGGTGCTAAAAATAACATTTATTAAAAATAGCAATTTGCTAAAAATAGTGAGTCCAATCTCCCAATCCCACCAAATCAGAGCCCAATTGAAACTTACTAATGTTAGTGTTGTAGCGGCAGGAGATATTTTCTCCTATATATATATATTTTGATCAAGGCAGGTCGGCCCTTATTTTTTATAAATAAAACTTGTATTTTCTAGGTCGGCCCTAGAAAGGTGGGTGCCTAGTTGGGTATATAAAGAGGATAGAGTCCTCTCATTCAAGCATCAATTTTTTTTCATTCAATTCACATATTCAAGCAGCAGCTTGCCTTCTAGCAGCAGTTTGACTCCGAGTAGCAGCAGATCCGATTTTTAGAAGAAGTGTTATCATTCAAGATTTGATACAAGGAGTAATGCCATATCTTATTGTATGTGGCTCGGCCTATTCTAGGGCCTGATTTTGTATGCAGTTTCTGCACTTATTATTCTGATATATAAGAGAATATTCTTTGCTGGGTTTTTCTCCCTTGAGTAGGAGGGTTTTCCCAGGGTAATTATTGTGTTCATTGTCTTATGTGTTGTATCTTTTGCTTGTTTACATTTTTGATCTAAAAAATAGCATGGTATTAGAGTGGGTTTAGGAAATCCGATCAGATTGGTCTAAACAAGATAGTCTTCTGAAAAAAAAATTGAAGGAAGATATTTCTGCTCTGGAGGAACTTTGCTCAAGTTCTGAAGAAAATCTTAAACTTAAAATGGTTGAAATTAATGAATTGAATAATAAGTTGCAAGAAGTATTAGAAGCCAATTGTTTACTTGAGGGTAACTTGAAACAGGAAGAGCTTAAGTCATCAAATTTTCTAGCGGATTTGGAGAGTGCAAGAGTGAAATGTGGAGACCTTGAATCTACAGTTGCTCAACTTAATGAGAAAATTTCCGAACTTGAGGAATCTTGTGTTGATTTCCAGAATTAGGTCAAGGCTTCTGAAGATAAGATCTGTGCTTTGGAAGCTTCATTTGATCAATATTCAACAAGGAATGCAGAGATAGAGCAGAAGTTGAAGTCCCTTGAAGAAGTCCTTTCAGAACATGAAGCACATGCAAGTAACTCCAGGCAAAGAGGTGTTGAGCTCAAAGATTTAATTGTTGTTTTTCGTGATAAGTTAGAGGATAATGCAAAGAAGGTATCTTAATTGAGGGTGAAGATGGAGGATTCACTGGAAAGGATTAAGGAGCTTGGAGTTATACAAATGAATTCAAGAGAGAAGGAACAAGAACTAGAGGAAAGCATAAGTTTCGCAAACCAAGAAGTTGCTAGCAGGGAAGATGTAGTAAATCAATTAATTGGAAAGCTATTGGAGGCTGAGAATAGACTTGAGGTCCTGCAACTGTAAATGGTAAAAAGTCATCTATTAACATAAAAAGTTACAATATAAAGAGGTTACATATAACTGTAGATAATAACTATCTACCTACTACTACCTACTGATATTGTAGAAACAGTATACACCTAAGCTAAACTAATATTGACCATTAACAATAATAATAATATTCTAACACCCTCCCTTAATGGTCAATCCATCAACAACACCAAGTTGCCCCAAACTTATCCGGGCTCAGAGACTTGGTGAGAATATCTGCAGTCTGATCCGTTGTTGGAACATACCGCAGTTGAACTGATCCGTCTTCTACCAGCTTGCGAATGTAGTGACAATGAAGCTCGACATGCTTGGTACATTCATGGAAGACTGGATTTTTGGCCAGTTTGAGCACCCCTTGATTATTAGTGTACAACGGAGAAGGTCCTGCTTGTGACATGTGCATGTCAGAAAGCATCCTACGGAGCCAAACTGCCTCACATGCTGCTTTAACGGTTCCTCGATACTCCGCTTCAGTCGAGGAAAGAGCCACTGCCTGTTGCTTCTTGCTAGTCCATGTTACAACACCTGTACCCAAACTGAATACATACCCAGAAGTAGATTTTCTATCATCCACTGAACTTGCCCAATCTGAGTCTTTGTAACCAATCAACTTTGGATCCTTGCATCTGCCATACAGAATGCCATAGTCTGAAGTGCCCTTAACATATCTTAGCACCTGCTTCGCTGCAATCCAATGATCAACTTTTGGAGCTGTCATGAAGCGAGAAATGTAGCTCACTGCAAAACTGATGTCAGGTCGAGTGGCAGTGAGATAGATGAGACTGCCCACTAGTTGCTTGAAGGTCGTTTCATCGACCGGAGGTGAATCAAAGATGGCTGACAACTTCAGCCCCTTCTCCATAGGTGTGGAGGCAGGTTTGCAACCTTGCATCCGGAATTTGTCAAGCAGACTTGGAGCATACTTAGACTGAGAGATAAAAATACTATCAGTGGTCTGCCAAACCTCAATACCCAAACAGTAATGGAGAAGCCCCAAATCTGTCATGTCAAAAGTCTGACACAAATCCTGTTTGATTGTTGCAATCAAATGTGTTGAACTGCCGGTAATGATCAAATCATCAACATAGACAACAAGAAAGAGAATATCATCACTAGAGTGTTTGACATACAAATTACTGTCAGAAGGGCTGCGCTGAAAACAATGATCAACCAAGTACTGATCAATCTTGAAGTTCCATGCACCGGGAGCCTATTTCAGTCCATAGAGTGCTTTCACGAGCCTACATACCTAATGTTCTTTGTCGACAACCTTGAAACTAGGAGGCTGCGTCATGTAGACTTCTTCCTGCAAGTCACCGTTGAGGAAGGCACTCTTGACGTCCATCTGATGAATTGTCCATCCAAATTGGGCTGCAATAGCGAGAAGAAGACGAATTGTTCTCATCTTGGCAGTAGGAGTGAAGGTCTCCTCGTAATCAATGCCCTCCCGCTGTGTGAATCCCCGAGCAACTAATCTGGCCTTGTATTTATCCAGAGTACCATCAGCATGATACTTGACCTTGTAAACCCATTTGCAGCTGATAGGTTTCTTCCCAGGAGGAAGATCAGAAAGAACCCAAGTGTGATTCTTCAGAAGACTATGATATTCTGTCTGCATAGCCTGTTCCCACTCTGGAATTCCTTTAGCCTCTGAATATGTATGAGGCTCGTAGATGCTGTGGATGTTGGCCATAAGAGTGAAGTTGACTGTGTAGCTGCTTGCTCTTGCTATGAGTTGATCTGCCCTCAATGAGTTCATCATCATGAAGATCGCCGATTGTCTTGGCCCACCACTTAGGCCGACGAGTAGAAGTACCAACATCGGGAATAGGAGTAACAACATCTCCTAGGAGTTTTGGAACAAAATCATCTGGAGGTGAGTCCTGAGGAAAATCATGTGGGGCTAGATCATGATTAGTAGACTCCTCATCTTCAGAGGTAGAATGCTCTGAAGCCCTCCCATCATGGGAACCAAGAGGAAGATGAACACCCTCATTAGGGACTTGCATAGGCTGATCCGCAGGACTGGTAGTAGGAATAAATGGACTAGTAGTCTCATCAATCACAACATCACGGCTAAATATGAGATGATCCGTCTCCACATCAATCAACTTGTATGCCTTGTGATTGTCACTGTAACCAGTAAACATAAGTGTCTGGCTCTTGGAGTCCAACTTGGTATGCTTGGCGTCGAGAATCCATATATGAGCTGTAGAACTGAAGACTTTCAGATGGCCCACCTTAGGCTTACGTCCTGACCAGGCTTCTTCAGTAGTCATCTTCTTAACGGCCTGTGTAGGTGACCAATTCAAGAGGTACTGCAATGTAGATTGCTCCAACCCAGTATTTCTTAGGTACATTTTTGTACTCCAACATAGAACGAGCCATTTCAGTAATGGTGTGATTCCTACGTTCAACAACACCATTCTGCTGAGGGGTGTATGGTGTAGTGAGTTGGCACTTAATGCCGTGTGTAGCACAAAAAGTAGAGAAGTCAGTTGAACAAAACTCCCCCCCATTATCTGACCTTAGAGTAACAATCTGAGAACCCGATTCTTTCTCAACTAAGGCTTTAAATTGCTGAAATGTGCTGAACACGTCTGATTTATGTTTCAAAATATACACCCACATTTTTCGACTAAAATCATCAACAAAAAATAAAAAGTACCTGGACCAAGTAACAGAAGGAGTATTCATTGGCCCACATACATCAACGTGAACTAGTTGAAGTACCTTGGAGGCTCGCCAAGAATCACCATCCGAGAATGGTGTCCGATGCTGCTTGCCAGCTTGATAGGCTCCACAAACTCCATGATTTTGAGTTTGGATCTCAGGTAGACCGGCAACAAGACCTTCCCGAGATAGCTGAGAGAGGTAGTGCACATTCAAGTGCCCATAACGCTGATGCCAAAGTTTGCTGATGGTTGTACTCCTAGCAGCCAAATCGTGCTCCTGAGAATCACCAGAATCAGCAAGTCTGTACAGACCGTGATCCTCAAGTCCCATAGCGATTGTAGTACGAGTCTCCCAATCAATGATGCTGCAAGTGGAGGAACTGAAAACAACATCCAATTGGGGAGAATGCCGCATGATTTGACTAACTGAGAGAAGGTTATGTTCCATGCCTGGAACATAGTAGACATCGAGAAAGAGTAAATTTCTTCCTCCTGAGTGAATTTGAACAGTGCCCTTACCAACAACTGTGTACTCTTCGCCTCCTCCAAAAATGACCGAATCAAACAATGGTTCGAATTTTGTGAACCAATCTCGACGATGAGTAAAATGCCGCGATGCCCCTGAATCGATATACCAGGCAGAAGAATGTACTGGATTTGCAGTTCTCTTGGCCATAAACGCATAGAATGCACTCTTTTTGCTCAGTGTGCTCGGCGACATGTGCCTTTTGTTGAGACCCTCCCTGCTTCTTTTGTTCAGAAGCCAACCGAGTGCGACAATCAGCCTTAATGTGACTGTATTTATGTCAATAATTGCACTGAACGTTCTTCTTCTTGCTGTCCTGAGAAGAACCAGAGCCTTTCGGCTGAGAAGATTGAGCCTTCCCTTTGTTCTTAGCAGAAGATTTGGCAGAGAACGCTTGCTCTGTGGAGGACGAACTGGTACTGCTTCCAAACTGCTCTCTCCAACGATCTTGTTGTAGAAGCTTGTTACACAAGTCTGGAAACTTCAAGTCAACGTTTGTTGAAGTAATATTGAGCGTCTCAATGAAATGCTCGTAAGACTTTGGCAAACTTTTCAAAGTAATGACGACCATGTCCTCTTCCTCCATCTTCGGCCAATAGCTTCCAGCTGGTCGCGAATCTCCTTGATCTTTGTTAGATGCTCTTGGAGAGTGGTGTTCTTCTCGAGAACGCACGACTCTTATCTGACGTTTCATGGAGATCCTTCAGGTTCGTCTAGACCTCAACAGCTGTTTTACTTGACGACACTTGTGGCAGCTGGTCGTCAGTGACTGAAAGCTTGATGAGCATGACGGCTTCCCGGTTGCGTTCATCCCATTTGTCTTGATCCTTTCCGGCTATAGTGGGACGAGTTGAGTTCCCCAAGACGACCTAATCGAGACAACGATATTCAAAGATCGTTAGCATACGCTGCTTCCAGGTGTTGTAATTCTTCCCGTTGAACTTCTAGTTGCTTTCGAGCATTATGTTTGTTAAAGATGCCATCAGGTACCTTGTGGTCAAACTGGTGACGACAAAATAATGCATAGAAAACGGAAACAGGTTCTGGAAAACAAATTACAAGGCAAAAACACCAAAACCCTAGTACGGATTTCAAGGTTTTACTGAGAACCCAGAAAATATTAATAAAAAACCAGAAGGATTGAAGAACACCCAAAAAATTTTGATGGCACAAATTTTGAGGCATGGAAAATGAGGTACCTAGAAAAAATGAACGACAATCCAGCTGAGATCTTAGAAAACCCAGAAGGAATCTGCAAGCAAAATAATTTTTCGACTTGAGCTGAGGGTGCAAAACCCTAGCCGAAAGTGCTGGAAACCTAGGTCAATTTTTCCTTAAAAAAAATTCCAGAAAAAGTGCAGAAAAATGCCAGAAATTTGTAGAGGATCGCACGAGTTTGGAAGTTCACAAAACGTGTCAAAGCTGAGCAGAAAAACTCAGGGACAAAACACGAAATCGCGGCTTGAAGATTTTGAGAAAAACGCGTTCAGATGCGACTAGAAAAAACCCAAAAACGCGGCCCTGAAATGTGTCAAAATACAGATAAAATCCACGCCTAGAATCTTCAGAAAAATGCGTCCAAAGATGAGGAAAAAACGCAGGAAAAAAAATGCTTTCAGAAAACGCGCATGTTAGTAAAAATATCGCGTCCAAGGTGAAGCTGCGCGGGTTCAGGTAAAAATGTGTTTTTTAAAACAAAAAATCGCACCAGCAAAGGACAAAACGTGACCAGGAGCAGAAAAATCGCGGCCAGATGAGTGAAAACACGCCCAGACAAATGACTGTAAATCTGCGGATTGAAAATCGTGACCAAAAGGGCTTCGAAAAAAACGTGGCCAAAAGACGAAAATCTTCAACACAAAACCACGATTTTTCCAAAAAAAAATATTCATGAAAAACGTGAATAAAAAACCCGCGATTTTCAAATACAAAACCTGCAAAAAGCAATCTTCAGAATCTCACGTGAGGACTTATCATGAATTATAGATTTAAAAATTCACCCAAAAACCCTAGCCGCTCTAATACCATGTAAATGGTAAAAAGTCATCTATTAACATAAAAAAGTTACAATATAAAGAGGTTACATATAACTGTAGATAATAACTATCTACCTACTACTACCTACTGATACTGTAGAAACAGTATACACCTAAGCTAAACTAATATTGACCATTAACAATAATAATAATATTCTAACAACAACTTAACTGCAAGGATGCACAAGACAAATTGGGAACTCTTGAAATAGATCTGAATATTGCTATTAAAGAGATAAGTATTTTATGTTTGTACCTTTGAATAATGATCATGGATTTAAATAATCATGTAGTTAATAATAATTCATGTAATAACATTGGGAATAGTGAATCATATATGCTACTAGCATTGGTCTATATATTCCTCTTCGGGGTAGTTTGATTTTATGAACTATTGTTAATCTCTTTAAACTGCAGGATGGATAGAGGAGCAAAAGGATGATGGATTAGTTATCCAAGATTGCATAAGGAATTCAAAGGGAGGAAGAGCTTGAGGCATCCTGTGAAGAAGTCATGCCGGCTGGAGAAATGAACAAACATGGAGACATAGCTTGCAGCCTTGGGACTGAGTTGGTGGCGCATAACTCTCATGATTCTTCATTGGAGACGTCTCTCGAGGGCACAAGGTTGGGTTAGACTTGGATGGAGAATTTACATTAGCAAAGAAGATTGAGAAAGATGAAGTCACTAAACAACGGATAACCTATACAGATTGTCATTGCGATTAGCTACTTCGAAGAGGAGGAAATGACATTTAGAGGGAGTTAAGTTACGAGAATTCAAGGCACAAGTTGAGAGCATGTTCGGGAAAAGGATTAAGGTTTTGAGATTAGTCAATGGAGGGGAGTTCACTTCCAAAGGATTTCTTTGCAATCTCTAAGGTAGAGATTAAGAGGGAGTTCTATGACTCATTGAGAAGAAGTGAAGGATGACAGCTAAGTGGGTTGCAGTGTTACGAGGACAATTGCTAAATCCTTGGAAGACCTCTTTAGCTGCATAAAACAAAATTGCACAAGACAGTCAATCTGGATTTGACATTGGTAGCTACACAAACCTATTCAAAATAGGGTGATCTGGGATGAGGTCAAGGAGGACAGTCCTGGACTCTCACAAGTCAGTAGTGCTGGAAGTGTGCATTGGAAACTGTTCCTCTAAGGAAAGCATTGCAGGCAATCTTGGATGAGGAGGTCAAGAGGTTGATGCAAGTACTTGGAGCTTCAGAGGGAGTCACATCATCATGAAGATTTGTTGTAATGCATATTTCTCTGAGACAGAGAAATATGAGGTGAAATCCCTTGTAATGTATATTTCTTTGAGACGAAGAAATATGAGGTGAAAGCCCTTGTAATGTATATTTCTCTGAGATGGAGAAATATGAGGTGAAAGCCCTTGTAGTGTATATTTCTCTGAGACGGAGAAATATGAGGTGCAAGTCCTTGTTCATCTTTGAGACCGAGATGAGACGTCATGTTGAGAGTCTTCATGATGACATCACGTTGAGAGACTCCGTGATGAACCCTTGTACATCTCTGAGACTGAGATGTGTTTCTTTCCACACGTGGGAGTAGCCATTGTGGACGTCATGTTGAGAGACTCCATGACGACATCACGTTGAGAGACTCTGTGATGAACCCTTGTACATCTCTAAGATTGAGATGTGTTTCTTTCCACACATGGGAGTAGCCATTGTGGATGTCATGTTGAGAGACTCCATGACGACATCACGTTGAGAGATTTCATGATGAACCCTTGTACATCTCTGAGACTGAGATGTGTTTCTTTCCACACATGGGAGTAGCCATTATGGACGTCATGTTGAGAAACTCCATGATGACATCACATTGAGAGACTCCGTGATGAACCCTTGTACATCTTTGAGACTGAGATGTGTTTTCCACAAATTGGTGTAGCCATTGTGGACATCATGTTGAGAGACTTCATGATGAACTCTTGTACATCTCTGAGACTGAGATGTGGTTTTCCACAAATGGGTGTAGCCATTGTGGGTGTCATGTTAAGAGACTCCATGATGAGGATATCTGGAAAAATACCTCCCTAGCTAAGAGGGAGTGTTAGTGTTGTAGCGGCCGTAGATGTTTTCTCCTGTATATATATTTTGATCAAGGCAGGTCGGCCCTTATTTTTTATAAATAAAACTTGTATTTTTTAGGTCACCCCTAGAAAGGTGGGCACCTAGTTGGGTATATAAAGAGGATAGAGTCCTCTCATTCAAGCATCAATTTTTTTTCATTTAATTCACATCTTCAAGCAACAACTCGCCTTCCAGCAGCAGTTCGAATCCTAGCAGCAGCAAATCCGATTTTTAGAAGTGTTATCATTCAAGATTGAGTGCATTCATGATTTGATACAAGGAGTAATGACATATCTTATTGTATGTGGCTCGGTCTATTCTAGGGCCTGATTTTGTATGCAATTTCTGCGCTTATTATTTTGATATATAAGAGAATATTCTTTGCTGGGTTTTTCTTCCTCAAGTAGGAGAGTTTTCTTTTGCTTGTTTACATTTCTGATCTAAAAACTAACAACTAAAATAGCCATTTGTAAAAATAGCAACTATGTTGGAAAAGACGCAAAAAAACCCACAAAACCTTATTGGTAACATCAATTTACCCCTCTAAACATGCTAACACAAACCCAAAAAGTCAGCTCCAACTGCAAAGCAAGATATCTCGAAAAAGGGGACATTGCACTCTAGGCTGGCAAGATTTTGGCTTTTATACTACTATAAGACTCCTTACCACGTTGAATAATTTTTTTCGATTTTGCAAGTTTGACAATGCAGGCATTTGTCAAACTATTTGCATGATTTTGTCTAAAATAATTTATCTTCTGTATTTGTAGATTTGAATATTCTAGTATTTGTAAATTCCCATATAATCCTCATTACAATTTGAAGTATACAAACAAATACTGGATTTATACTTAAGTTATTTAGTTATTTCATATATAGGTCTGAACTAGATAACACAAATGCAAGTTTTTAGGTATTCATTCATTATGACAGATTAATCTAAACTTGAACATAGCAATCCACATTACATAACTTCCAAAAGTGATATTTAAATATTAATCGGATAATATAGGCTGACCTGTACAATTCTTCCCTTCTAATACAAGGCGCAGTTGGCAAAGGCTTCTACTTTGAATACTTCAACGACACTTTAGGAGAACTTGTATGGTGTCTTGTTAATGGCATTGAATGGAGATGGTAATTGCGACACTTCCACGACTAGACTATTTGAAACGTTTAGAAGGGATGTAGAGCTTCCTTTATGATCCACTTGAGCTTACTTTTTATCTTATTGCCACGTCAGGTTCTGTGTAAACAATTTGACGTTTCCTTTGAGGGCAGCAAATGAATTTCCACATCAACCTCAAACTTCTAGTCCTCTATGCAGTGCCAACAATTGGAACTATGTTTCCCTCTTAATTAAATAGTCCCAAAACCTCCATATTCAACCCATATCCAAATTGTCTGACCATGATGGTGTTTGGTAATTTATAAATTATGTAGTCAAAGAGATTCAAGGGCTACATTAAGGCATTAATTTCTAAGCGCTTATGCATTTATTATAATCCCATCTGCGAGTATAATAGTTTTGATGTTCCTCTCAATTATATTGCAGTATTAAACTCATAAGTATCTACCAAAGCCCCTATAAACTCCTTTGTTCACATTTACTCCAAAATTCTTGAACTCCATATACTAACTCTATACAACTAATCATTATTCTGGACAAACCAATTAAATAACCCTATAAATTAAATACCTCTGAAATACCTTTTTATTAGAAATGCGATCAAAGTATCTGGAATTTGTCTTCGAAGAAGACGTCACAAATTTCTTCTAAATAATGCTCAATGCGAACTCTCAATTAAGTCCACTCCAAAAGATGAATTGGGTTTTCGTCCAACCCACCTGCTCAAGGGTTACCCTCCTCGAGGTTCTTGAAAGTTGTGCTCCCAAATTTGCCTTCGATAATAAATTTTCCGAGATAATTAATTCCCTTCTCCATTTGCCTTTTATACTTCACCACTTATTAAATATTTTGTCATTGTAAAGTCACTTTACTTCAATATTTGGGCATATTTATTTAATAAAGTCACTTTAACATTAATTAATTAATTAATTAAATATAAACATCCTAATATTACTTTAAGACAATTTAATATTTAATTAACTAAATTAACTTAGTGATGACTATTCGGAAGTCGGGGACATTACATATTTGAACCATTGAATGAATTGGTTGGAATGAAGGAGGTCAAGTTTTGATGTTAACAAAAGTGCTTGTTTGTTTCCCCTTATTCAAGTGGGGATGTCTAAACATATAGGATTCTTTAATATATAATGTGAAGCACTTTTGATCTTGATATTGAAAATAAATTTCCAAATATTGTCTCGAGTCCCTAAGTAGATACCATAATCTTCCATGTACCTCATAAAAAAATTGTGCATTTGAAAATAAATTGAACTTGAATCTTTGCCTCTTGAAAGCAAAGTTGATACATTTGTTTCTCTCTTAGAATGCAGTGAGTTGTCTTGATCCTCAATTGACGGGAGTTGATACGCATCTAGTGAACTGGAACTCTAATTCCATGAGACCTAACATATTTATAGAAATGTAGATGCATAATAATACAATAATTTGTAGAATCTGTATTATAAAATCCCTATGTGGAGTAGTGCTATGTATCTAGGGACATGATATTATAAAGTATTTAGGTGGATTGAGATGCTAACATGTGACACACATCTCTTAAGTTAGTTATATTCATTAATGTATTATATTAGGTAACCGTGAGGCCTACATTGATTTAGTGGTTTACCCATCCATTGTGTTATTAGGAGGTTGTTTGTATAATGAAGGTGAATATCATTGTAAGCATATGTGTTGAGTATGATATGGTGTTACCTTGCCTCAAGGGTTTATTGTACTTTTGCATATATTGGATATTAGGGCATCTTGGTCCACAAACAACTCTTGTGTGATGTGTGATCTATTTTCTGTTGCAAGTATGAAGGTGTTGTCATTGATGTCAACTAGCTGTTGTTGTCATTGATGTCAACTACGTGAATGGAAGTTGGTTATTGGTTGTATATGTCGAGGATATTGAGAAAATTGTAATACAAAAGGTTTGCAGGTTGTGCATGTATGGTTGAGATGCTATGAGTACATGGAGTTATCCTTATGTTGCTATGTCTAGAGGTGTATTAGAGTGAAGTAATGTACAATGATGTCTCCGGTACTTGGGTTTCGAGTGCTTTTGAGAAATAGGGAAAGCAGTGTCATGTAGGTATTCCGTGTATGCTCCAAGATGTGCTCTGTATTGCTGCTATGCTTGTATAGATCTAAGGTCGTGTTGAAGTGAAGTTTGTTGTTTGGAAAGATTGGACTGAGTTAAGGATGCATGTGCTTAATTGTTTTATGTGTTTTGCATGGGTCTTGGTCGACCTTGTGTTAAACACTACTAGCAAAAATTATGGAAGCATGTTGAGGCATGCTGGGACTTACTTAGGTCCTCATTAAGGATATGTATAGGTCACCTTCATTCTAATTCCACCGTAGCATGTTTTGGCGTTGACCTAATTTGAATTTGTAATTGAAAATTGTATATGTCCGACCTTGGAAGAGTTTCAAGGTTGAAGACGGTATAAGTACAAGTTGAGATGTTTGTGAGAGATAAGATAGATGAAAGATAGATGCGAGATATGTATGTGAGATGCAAATTTGAGTAGATTAGTGCAAATTTCATGTTAGGGTTCCAAAGGCAGTGAGCTGAAGGAATCCGACATCTTTCATGTGAGACTGCGAAAGAGTGAGAAAATTGTGGTGGAATCTCTATTGCATTGAGATAGTTTTCTCTTTGTAACAATCATTTTCTATCTTCTTTGTAATTCTGTGGCAGAGAGCCTTCCGGTTAGTGAACCCTCATTGGGCAGTGTGTCTTGTCTTGCCAGTGAGTTTTTTCTGGCAGTGAGCCTTTGTATTCAGTTTTGGAATTCTTTATATTGTGAGCTAATCCTCACCATGGTTTTTCCCTCATTGGGTTTTCCACGTAAATCTGGTGGTCTTGTGTTTATGACTTAATTGCTTTCAGTTTTTGTTTCTGCATTTAATGATTAAACACATTTGTAGTTTTAAGGGTTTTGTGAATGCTTATTGATCCAACTTCTGGTAAGAACTTTAAAGTGTTAAAGTTGTTACAATTGATTCAGCCCCCCTCTCAGTTGTCTTGTTCAACATTTTCTACATTGACATATTGCAATTATAATATTCACGGGTCTTATCAAGTAGCACCAAGGGAAAAAATTAAATAAAAACGAGTATAATTGTAAAGTCTGATAAATGGTTTTAATATTGTGATGGAATCTTCTAGTGAATTGTTGTTCATTATGGTTTTTTAGTGTGGTATGTATTTGCTTCATTTTGTGTGCCCCTGCATGTGAAGTTAATTCTTTGTATAAAAGTACATGAAATGAAAATCTAAGAAATGATTCAGAAATAAATATCTGAATTTGAAATTTTGGTTGGGTCTGTGACATCTGCGATCACTTGGAAAAATAAATAGTAAGTGGTGACCGTAAGATGCAATCCAAGTGGCAATAAATAATTGTTTTTTGGTTTCCGAGCCATATAATTCATGTTGTGGGTGACAAATAGAAGCTCTTGGTTGCTAATATTTCTACAAGGGAAGACATGCAACCTGTGTAGATGGGTGGTCCTTATAGCTGGTAAAAACTAATGAGGTCTATGCATTTATTTTGGCATCTTTAGAATAAACAAATGCTGCACTTTGTTGAGGATTTCTTGTCATATTAACTTCTGATATCAACTTTTGTGCCAGGCTCCTGGTAAAATATATATTTGCTTAGAGTACTGCTCTGGTGGTGATTTATCTACATACATACAAAATCATGGACGAGTTTCAGAAGATACTGCCAGGCATTTTATGCGTCAAATTGGTATAAAGTCAGACCTAATTCTTGTTATCTTTTGACACTATTTTTGATATTTAGTTGAATTATTTTTCAGTGATATTCAGTTCAAATAAATATTCAACATTCCATCATAACATATTTGATATTAGTTAGTGCTTAGTACTTTTTCATCATTAATGTCAGGTTCGGGCTTAAACATGCTTCGTGAACACCATGTTATACACAGGGATCTAAAGCCGCAGGTTAGAGACATTGCTCTGTCAACTCCCTTCTCTTGGTTCAGTTCTTTTGATAAGTAGCCTAACTTAAACAGGATGTTTCCTATTATATGCTTTTGTGTATACTATATACTGACTTGTCTGATATCTATTTGGCATCATCCTTCTTTCTGTTTTTTGGTGTTTAATTGCTTATTAATATTTGTTCTAAACGTTTCATTTTAGGTAGTCAGAGATTCTTTTACCACTTCTCACTACCCTTTGTAACTTCTGATTGTCAAAGTTCAGATCTTTTAGCAATAAAAGAGAGCAATCACTAATTCAAACTAGATTCTAATTCAAACTAGACTTAACTTTTTCCTAAAGGAGAGAAATTGATACAAATGAGAGGCTCACAAAAAATGTTCTATATTATATGGTTCTGTCAAGGAAATGGGAAAATTATGTATAACACTGCCTTAGAGTTCTTGCACAATAGCAACAAGGAAGAGCAGGATCGATGACTTGCTGAGTGTGCCTGCCACTCCACTTTGCAGTTGGTGAGCATTAGGAGAGCCATGCAATTTTAACATTTTTAAAGAACAATGCTTAGAGGTGCTTGTTTTCTAAGTGGTCCCCCTTGCCTTGTAATACATAGATGAGGAAAAAGGTCATTACTAATTACTGTAATGACTCTTCGTAGAGATTATCTTGAGATGATAAAAAATATCCACAGGTCAAATGATTGATTTTACGATTCCTCTCCCCACTAAAAAGATGTTTAGAGGTGCTTGTATGCTAAGTGGGTCTCCTTACCTTGCAATATTACCAACATAAATGACAAAAAGGACATTAGCATAATGACTACTCATGGAGGTCATATTGGCATGACTAAAAACATACAAGTGTCAAATCCTGCAGAAATAAAAATTCCACCTAAATTACTTGTGTAAGCTTTAAATTAATTTGTATGTGTATTTCTAACACTTCTTGTGGACTCTCAACTCGAGTACTTGTGAGCCATTGGTGCTCAGTGAGTAACTTTCTGAGTTCCACAAAGTACTATATACTTGCCATTAACTAGCTAGCTAGAAGATTGTTTTTTTAAAGTTGTTTGGAAATTCCTTGCATCCTTCAAATGCATTTCCTATGTTTTTTAATAGTATTTTTCTTGTTATTTAGATTTAATTTATGAATATATAATATATACATACTTGTCAAGATTTTGCCAATGTTTTTGTTGAGTCCCAAGATTGCGTCATAATTTTGGCTGCTTAGTTTTTGAAAAGTTTATATTGAACTATGCATATATTATTGGGTAGTACTTTGGTTAATCCCACATTGATGAGAATTGTGAGACAAAGGTAATGAACAACTTGTTGAGTTTTGCCAAGTTCTTAGTCGTTGCTTGAAACTAACTTTTTATTTCGATTTCTTTTTGCAATTTTTTTTCCTTTCTATGAATGTTAATGATTTTTTTAACAATGTTCTAGCTTATTGTTTTCTAAATTCATTTCATATGTTTAAAATATTATTTTACATATTATTTGATTTTGTTTACAAATTTATATAAATTTATAACTTGTTAAGATTTTGCCTAGCACCAAGATCAAGTCAAAATATTGGATTGCTGAGTTTTTTGTAGATTTCAAGTTTTAGAACCATGCGTATATCATTTGGTTGTATTTGGGTTAATCCCTCATTGGTGAGAATTGTGAGACAAGGGTTATTTATAATTCATTACATGCTCCAAAAACTTTGCTAGTAGTGAAAGATGCTAGAGGGTTGAAAAATCAAAGCAGTGGATCTCATTTATTGTGTATTCCACCACTAACAAATGCTTAAAGGTGCTCATATGCTAAGTGGGTCTCTTTGCCTTATAATTATTATCAACATATATGAAAACTAAATAAAGGTCATTAATGCAATGACTAAGAAATTTATGTCATGGATTGTACTATGGTATTCTATTGCTAGGATTCCCTGAAAGGGCATCAAATATGGTACAACTTGGCTCATCTTAGAATATTGAGAATATCAAACTTGGGCACCCTCTTGAGACATGAAGTGCATCAAGATTTTTGCCCATCTTAGGATGAGAAATCATAGTTGAATTGGGCCCCTTCTTGGGACACAAAGTAATATTATCCTTGGGACAAGAAATCATAAAATTAGTTCATGACTAGTGTATGACCATTTTATTACATCATAACTCATAATAGTCTAATTTGTCATCATTTTGTATGATCATTTAAGTACATCATAACTCATAAAAGTGTATGATATTTATGTTAAACATGTATATATTAGTAATTAACCATGTTTGATAAAGTCAAAAGAAAGCAAGAAAGAAGAGAAATAAATTATATTAATATCAACAAGTGACCAAAATAGGTCAATGAGAATCCAAATTACAACTTGAGACAACAATAAGAGGGAGTCAACAAGAGGCTCCAAAGAAGCAATAGACTAAAGATAACTAAAAGCAAAACAAAAGCTGGCAGCTGAAAGTCATTTTAATGAACAAAAAGGAGGGTTTGATCCAAAGGGGATACCCTAGCCCTATTAGAACATGTAAGACCACCAAGATGACTAAAAATAGCCTATAAAAAATTCAAATATCCAAGAGAAAGGACTCATTGCCAAAGAAAAAGAGTTGAGACACCAAATTGCAAGAATGAGCAAGCTAGGTCTAATCCATGTTACTAGTAGAGGAACAAAATATTCATTGATAACTCTGAAGACATTGATACAAGATTCAAAATTCCCCCCTACAAAATGCTCCAAGCTAAGAGGCCTTGGTTGGAAGACCCTAGGAGTGTGTATAGTGTTGCCTCAAAATTCTATATGAAGCTCTTCTAACATTCATGTTTGATGACCTTTCACCATCTAAGATATTGCTAGAGGTGGGAAAGAATTTGGTGGCACAAATTTGAATATGAGACGCCAGCTAGGAGTGAGACATGATGGAGTGGATGTCTTGTATGAGAGAGGTGGGGTGCGTTGGTCCAAGTGCATGTAGAGGAAGTGTGAACATAAGTATGTTGTCTCAATTAGGTGGACCTTAGTGGTCCCTTGTAAGGCCTTGCACAGCTGGATGATAACCTCCCTCAAGAAAAGATGTAATAACCACCCTTGATTTTTTTGAAAATACGTTAGCCTCAAAGTAAATGAAAGCATAACAACTTCCTTTCCACTTTTTGATTACCTAGATCCTGGATTGGGCAAGGTAAGAGCATACAGTGTTAGGATTTCAATTTATTGATTTGCAACTTGTTGGAAAGAAGCATCAGGCAGCAAGCCAGCCAAACCACTTATGTAATGGGATGCATAAACAATACAAGAAAGAAATCATCTGCTTATTCTTTGGTAATTACAAGGCACTTCCACTTTTCAGTGGGAAAGCTTATACAATGTGAGGACATTGTAACATGCTTCTTCCACTTTTTAGTGGTGAGCTATTGCAATATTACCACTTGTTTAGTGGCGTAAGTACACATCAGCAATAACAAATTTAAACCCACTGGTGGTACGACCTTCCAGTACTTACAAAATAAGGACTATAAAGTGCATAGAAATTGAAGCTTTTGATAATATAACCATCCAAAGCATTACAAGGTTAGCACATATGCATTGGAAAATGGAAACACCAAAATAAGAGGATTAATTGCTGATATAAAGTGCTTATTTAAAGAACTGTTGAAACACCCCTCAATAGCACCAAATAACATGTACCCAATAACCCAGCTATGAAATAGCAACGTGATACCGTGAATGGATGAACTAGAAGGCTGGTACAGGTCTGAAACACCCCTTTTTGCTGTTGTCCTTTGGACAAATCAGAATTGAAACATTGCTGTTGATGCTTTAGAAACTTAAAAAAAGAGCATGCAAACACACCCACAAGCAAAATACTGGAAAACTCCCTTCAAATTCTACCTAACACACCTCAAAACATTGAATAGATCTTCATCCTAGCAACATCCAAAACTGAAACTCAATTTGAAGCACAATGTCACTCCAATCTAGCTTGGGATTATCTCTCAAATCCGAAGCAAGAAATCTAATGAGGGTTTTCGTCCTCAAAAGATTTTTTGAAGTTCTCGTAAGTTCAATCCGATTGCATAACAATATGAGAAATCTTTAGCATATCCAAATGAGCCCCCAACACCTCCTTTTATTTCTCTTTTGTTGCTTTTTTTGAAAAAATGGTTTTTTCTTTTTGATGCTTTTTCAAAAAAACACTAAAGCATTTTTTGCTACTTTTTCTAAAAGAAAACTTCTTTTTCTTTTTTCTTTTCTTTTGAAAAAACACTTTTTGCTTGAAATCAAATAATTCATTGTGTGCAAACATTTAATCACCTTTCGAACGAGCTATTACACTAAGTTGTCCTTTAATTATTTTTCAACTTTAGACAACATTAGTGAAATATTAATTAAATCACTTAAACAACTCACCCAAGTTGTGGAGAGTATTGCAACGTCATCGGAATCCAATTCTGACCACACCATGATGAAACTGAAGTAGTAGGAAGATGATTGAAATCAACTTGGTGACTTTCTAAAATAGCTTGCTCCTCCAAGAAGTTTGGAGAGCACCCAAAAGGTCGGAAATCAATTCTGAAAGAATCAAAGGGCTCCAACTAACCAATTGAACTCAAACCCAAGAACAATTGCTTTGCAAGATTGATCAAATGCTTCCCCAAGAATATTGGAGTTCCCCCTAATTAACCAATTAGCCCTCGGAAGACTTGGAAACTAGCTAAATGTGCACGAATTGGCTAAACGCCAAAAGGGGACATTACAAAAGAGCCAAGCATCATTGGTTTGAGTGGCAAAAGAAAGTTGATAGTGAGTGATTGGAGTCTCTATACAAGCAATGTATCTGCCTTGTATGTCAAATTATATAAAGCATCTTAAAATAAAGCACTCCCTTATCTTTGCCTCATGGATAGGGAAACATTGATAGATATAGTCCTTGCACTAGATGTGATGGGTTTTCTTATTTTGAAGTTGGTAGAAGCATACTCTTAGTTGCTTGAAGGGGATCCTCAACTTGTTTGACCAATGGTATTAAAGATAGTGAAGACCATAATTTAATAAATCATCAAAAAAACTTGCCTGACTCCCAAATACTTGCCTAGTGTTTGGTGAGTACTTGTTGAAAACCTACATAAAAAAAACTTGGCTATGACTTATGAGTTTGAGTCTAACTCGGCTAAGGGCATAATATATTAGAACCTAAGACGAACTCATTTTCATCTATTTTTGCGAGCATTGAAGCATGCTCCATGAAGGTTGGTGTGGTCTTAAAGGTCTTAATTTGGGCTTTGTGGTGGTGGCTCTACCCCTTGACCCCACCCTGTCTGTGACATGCTTGGGGTGTTGCCCCTAGCCTCATGAGGGGGTGCTGCCCTTCGACCTCATTGAGGGCTTTCTACCTAACCCTACCTGTAAGGTGCATTGCTCCTCGATCCTTGTGGGGGCTCTACATCAAAACCCCCACAAGGTTCATTGCCCCTCATCTTTCTTGCAGTTGATGCCCTCAAATCCTTGCTCTAGTTTTAAAAAGCAAATACCTTTTTAATTTTGCCCACATGTTTTCCATAAATGAAATTTGTAAAACATTAATATGGATATATAATATCTAATCATATGACATTAGATGTGAATTGAACTTGTTTTTAGTCTATATACGAAGAAAAATTATTTATGACCTTTGTAAATTTAATTTAATGCTTTTTTTAAACATGATTTTACAAATTTATGTGTTCTTTAATGTTAGGAAAATTTACTGAGTTTTTGCTTGAGTAATAATTTTTAAGATTTTTTGGGTTTGTCGAGTTTTGGATTATGGTTAAGATCATAGTTAAAATCTTGCAACTTGGAAAACCTCAACATCTTAAAAGAACACATAAATTCCTTAAAAAAACATAAATTTCATGCAAAATATAGTTACACAACATATCAAATGAGTCTATACAACATTGGGGAAGTGTTTTCTATTAGATTTGAATACAAAAAGAGTATAATATTGCATCAACATGCGAACACAACAATTGATAAATATGACATGTAGTATGATAAAATATTACATAAACATGCAAGTTACAACAATTTATAATTTTCTCTTCCTTATATACATACTAGAGATGGTTTGGGTCCCACTCCTTGCAATCAACTATGACTCCACCCTTGAATTAGAAGGTTGTGGCTCCACTCTCAAACTAGAAGGCAATGACTCCACAAATTCAACATCATTTGATATGATGATGTCATCCAATCCAATGCTTGGTGCTTTTTTTGGACCCTCTTTTGCTTGCTTGCCTCTCAAAATCATCAATTTTGTCCTCTATAAACATGGGGTGGCAAGGTCCTCATCTATTGTAGTCCAATTACTATATGGATTAGTATCAACCAATTCAGTCAACTCTTGAGCAACAATGTTTACATTTTTGCACAAAGGTGAAGGTTATATTGCACAAAACTGTAAGATTTGCCTATAATGGAGACGAGATTACACAAGACATGATTTAGACGAGTAGAGCATATTACAATAGCATATGCACTATTCTAATAAATGAAAGAACAAATATGCAAAATAAGAGGATATTATATAAAGAGCACACATAAAATACTGGGAGGGGGGTGTTGACGTGGTTTTTGAGACCACACCAACACAGAACAAAGTTTCCAAACGGACACCCTATTCTCTCTTGAACAAAGTATTCAGCGTGCTAAGATTGCGAGTGAGATCACGCTTTCAACTCCAAGGTTCCTTTAATGCGAATAGACCCAGTTTGGTTGATGTGTATTTGCTGTGTTCTCACGAGGGGACTTACGTAATTGTTCAAAATGCGTGCAGTAACAACCAATATATGCTTTTGAAAGGGATTTTTGCGCGAATGATTTGGCTTTAGAGTGCAAATTTCCTAAAACTAACCAAAATTATTGCGGAATTTGAATGGCTGCAGAGATTTCTAAAACCTAAAATATAGTCTAAATGCAAAGCATGTTACGCTTCAACTTCAATGAACTTCAAACAAACCTTGCCTAGCCTCCTATGGGACAGCTTCAACAAAGTAAGTGCAATCTTCAAAGGATAAAAATGATGTTCAAATCATGATTCAAGAGCGCAACTACCATCACAACGATGCATAACTACACACGAACCTTGATTGAAGTTAAGTGCAAAGTGTCCAGTTGACCACGCAGGACGAGCTTACCATCAGCAAGATCGTTAGTGGTATGGATAAAGAAGCTCACTTACATCAAACATAAACATCCATGTCTAACTATTAGCATGAAATTAAATCCTAGTTGAAGTCAAAGGAAGAAGAAACCTCACGAACTACTCAAAACAAAGTTTAAATCCACCATCAATGAAATGCTTTATTATGAATAGCTTTTGTGACAATTTCTTACAAAATTCTCAAAGGGAGAATTCCCCTTCTTCTTCAACAATGCAAATGAAAACTATTCTAACTCAAATTTCTACTCTCTATTCTGCTTCAAATCCACTATACTGACTATTGCTACTACTATTGACTACTAGAGTACAAATGAGGGGGACTCCCCCTTATATAGCTGGCCAGTCCCAATCGACGGTCCAGATCGAATTACAATGGAGGGCTCAGATTGAGCCACCTCAGCCCTAGACAAGTTTGCCCTAAAAACTGACAGAAGGTGGAGGAGTGGCGTCATAAATGCTCCCAAAATAGCAGATTCCTCCTTTGACCACCACGAGCAATTATTGCCCACTACCCTTCTAGAAGATTCTCGTCCATGACCCGGATTCCTTTGCCCTTCTCTCTGACCGCGTACGCTATGAATCGTGCCAACACTGCGTCGACCTCTTCCTCAGAAATTGATGGGGTAAGATTCAGTTGATACTCCAAGATGGCCACCATTTGTTCATGCTTTTCACAAGACTTTCCCCAAGTCTCCATAGAATCTTGCGTACTCTGAATGATTGTTGAAAACGTAGAGATGTTTTCAAAATCCAGCTGGGAAAACGTTCTCATCTCAGAAAAGAATGGCTGCAACCTTGCCTTTAGTCCTTCTGTCTCTACCTCCTCATGAGTTAACCTCCTTGCGAACACTGCCTCCAACGTGTTGAGAATACTCTCGTGAATATTCCTCATAGCGTTTCTGATCCTGGAGGAGTCCATAGCTGCAGTGTCAAAGAAACTCTTCCCGGTGAAGGTTGCTGAATGCCACCCACGAAAGTCATACCTATCACCCGCCTGGATTACCCCTTCATTCACCAAAGTCTACGTGGGCACACGCATCAAGACAGCAAGGCGAGGGATAGTTTTATCCTGAAAGATATGGGTATCTCCCCAAGCTTGCTCGACGTTATCTAGGCGTGAGAGAATACCAGATGCATTCTGAAATGCGGAGACGAGATCGGCCATGAATTTTTCTGCCTCAGTGCGGACACTGCCTATCCATTTGTCTCCTTCCCATACAGCCTTCTTAACTTCTTCAAGGCCGCTGATCGGCTCTCGTGGCAACTCCGATGGAAGCTCCGCTGCTGGATTCCCTTGAACTAGATGTGCTAGATGTTGCACATACTCAACCAACGCCTTATGCTCTTTCTTCAATCTCTTGTACTTTCCTTCCTTCTTTACCAGCCTATCCTTTAATGCCTGAAATGAGCTTTCAGCTTCTTCCACCACCTGCGCTCCGGAAGGACGTCCCAACTCAATTGTGGCGATCGTGTAATTTTCCGGCATTGCATCACTCAAATCATGATCTCCTCTTGGAACAGCAATGTGAAGGCTGCGGGAACCTGCCTCATTAGTTTCCATCCTCGTATACTTTCTTGCCCTTTTCCGCTTAGGCGACTTGCTTGTTCTGTTTAAAAGTTCTTCCATTTCAATCGCCAAGTCAGCGTCATCATCCTGGTCCCTCCTGATCGCCTGTGATAGCCAATTACGCTGAATATCATAAATGATGAGAGGCTGCTCTTCGGTCGCCTCCACTTCATGGACTTCTTCTCAAGCAACATATTGCTGAGGCTCAATGATTTCGACGTTCTGATCGCTCCCTTCACGAGCCCCAACGTCCTCCTCTCTGAAAGAAAAATCGAAGTGGGTATCTGTTTCCGTTTCTTCCCCTTCATCCGGCTCGTTGGCATCCTCAGGATCATTAACACTCTGAACATCCAATTCCCTCGGCATCGGTTGGTTAACTTCCCCAACTTCCGGTTCCTCATTTCTCTGAGCTCTTTGATCAGCAAACAATGAGACTTCACGCACGCTGGAAGAATGAGTCACCAGCTGAGTAGACGTTGTGTCCTCTGACCCTTGAGGCTCCGGCTGAGTGGGCTCCCTTTTAGATTCTGGACCTCGTGTGATCTGTTTCTTTCTCTTTGCTGACACCGGCGGTCTTTTATCACTCATGAGGTCGTATGTGAAAGCAACTGACCTCCTTCTTAGTCTGTGAACACGTTCTTCCACCCAGGCTCTTGTGAAAGTCAAAACAGGAATAGACAAGGTGTCTAAATCCGTGATCTCTAGCTCGGCCCAATCTACCGGTGGAAGTGGTGTGTTCTTTACTGCTTCGTAATCCGGGTGAGTTACCCTAGCATCTTCCTCAACTTGATCCGGCACCTGGATCACCTCACATTCTCTGATTAACTTTAGAGGCAGCCTTGAAAACATTCTTTTTCTGATTTCATCCTCACTTCCAGCATTTGCCCAAAAATCTTCTAGGTGAGCTCTGTGCCTGTAATCTACGCCCTGTACCGTCCCAATCTTTCCCCGAGGATCGAAATCCTACCGGCTGTTATGAAGAGTTAGCTTGTAGAACTTCAGCTCATCCTCAGCTTCCTTGGCTGCCTGCAGAGTGGGGCATTCTTCAAGCGAGTTTCCCAATACAATGGGGAAATGCAAGCCTCCCTTCTTTTTTCTCTTAATGATTTTGTCGTAGGCCACCAATTGCCTAGACAATTCCAGCAGTATCATTCTGTTAGTTGGATACCTTGGCAATTTGTAAACATATGAATCGTATCCTGGTAGCCTCAGATAGGTAAACCTCGGGAATTGGACGAACCAAGACCCGTACTCTTCTATCAGCTTCTGAGCTTCCTTTGCTGTAGCCTCTGCTGAAGGGTCCTTGTAATATACATAGTGAATGCATCATTCACTCTCTTGAAATCACCGGTATGAGTGAGGTGTAATTGTCTGCAAGACTCATGAATCTTGAACTGGTTGTACCCACAGCCGATTGGTTCTTGATACGCCAAGCCCCTATACTTTGTCATTCGAGCCAGCATGTATATAACGTACGAGCTCATGTAAAATGTTCTTGTTCTCTTCAGGTTCCGGAATTGTTCATCAATATTATCGCTTATCATCTGTGCCCAGTTCACTGCCTCCTTCCCTTCAAGCACTACACTGATGTAAAAGAACATCCATGGCTCGAATATGAATAATTGTGGGCTGCCATTAACTCTGCTGAGAAGCATAATGATGTCGCAATACTCTTGCTTCAATTCTTCTGAGATTATCTGTTTCAGCAGCCTGGCAGCAGGTGGCTTTGGCTTCCGCATCCACGTGGTATTGATTCTCTTCACACACTTGTCGAAGGACGTGGCGTACATTTTGTCAGCCTTCGCCTTGGATTTATATAACATATTGCCCGAAGCCAATATGCCAAACGCTTTGCCAATTGCATCGGGAGCGAAGTTGGCTAGTATCATACCATCTGGAGACACGATGGTTCGATCCTCCGGGCTATAAAAGTTGGCACATTCCAGGATCAACTCCGGACAACGAACCGCTGGTTGGAACCCTGCTGCTGCGTATAATCCACTCTTCACAATATTGCGCGATGCCTCAGTAGGAAGATTGCCACCCTGCCCATACATTCTGCGCATGAAGGCCTCGAGGTTAAAGGGCCCGAGGTTGGTGTCCGTCAGGTTTCTGAACTTTGACACGATCTTGGATTCTGGGATAAAGGACTTCCTCAGACCCTTGATAATCGCCTGCCTGGAGGCGTTCTCCTTGACAGCTTCATTGTTGGTAGCCTTAGCTCCAGCCTTGCTAGTTCCAGCAGCATCAACCATCTGCAAGACAAAAGGCGAACATTACACTTCGAACTTTTTAAAACAACAATCACGCGAGACGGATGGCGGCTGGAGTTGGCTGCAAAAATGAACGTGAGTCAATAGCTTCAGCAACCAACTTCGATTTTAAACCTCTCAAACTCCGAAATTTATCAACTTGCAGCCAAAAGAAATATTCAACTCCCCGTAAGAAATTAACTCCAACAATTTCAGCTTCGGAAAATGTGTTAAGTTTCGGCAACATTTAAATCATCAACTTCGGATATTTAAAATCAGCAAGCTTGCAAGTTACAAATTACCAAGTTTCAAATCAGCTCTTCGACAGTTATACATCAGCAATTTCGAAGAGTTTAAATCAGTGAATTCGAAAGTTATAAGTTGTCAAGTTTCAAATCAGCTTTTTCGAAAAAAATCAGCAACTTCAAAAATTTAAATCAAGAAGCTTGAAGTTGTAAATTATCAAGTTCAAATCAGCTCTTCGACAGTTATAAATCAGCAACTTCGAAGAGTTTAAATAAGTCCGAAAGTTTTAAATGAGCAAGTTCAAATCAGCAAGCCTCAACAATTTAAAACCAACTTTTCGAGAGTTATAAATCAGCAACTCCTAAAAAGTTTTGGCAATCTAAAAAATTAGCACTTCGAAAGTTATAAAACAGCAACTTCGAAGGCTTCGACAAATTTAAATTTGATTTGACTCTAACATTCAGCAACTTCTGAAAATTTAAAACTCAATCAATTTCGAATTCTAACAATCTCGACCCTCAGCATAAATAAATGATTTCAGCCTTTTCAATTTTCAATTTCGAAAACATTTCAACATTCAGCAAAAATATAAAGTCTCAGTACTGCGAATACTTACCTCAGCAACGTGAAGAAATAAAAATGCTTAACCCTTCAAACTTTATTTTGAATCGTAGCACTTCGCAACTCTGAATCTCAGCAACTTCAAGAAATCAACTTTTAGCAATTTCAATCTCTTGCAAAAAATCGAACTTAACACCCCACTCTTTCAGCAACTCTCAAATTAAATCTCACAACTCAATTCACCAGCATAGATTTCAACTTCGAATCTTGTGAGATGAGAATGAAAATCCTCAGAGTTTTATAGCCAAAAGCTGGTGCTAATTTTAGCAGATGCCTTGCATTCCCTTCATTATGACTGACACATTTGCTAAAATTAAAAGGGAATATTCCAGTCGTCTGGCAGTTGTTATGGCAATTTGCTATTCAGGGAGATTCCTGCCTTTTAAAATGGCATATTTAATTTATTAAAATTTAATTTTAAATGCCATTTTAATTTATTTCTCCAGTGCTTGCGAAAATTCGACATCAAAACTTTAAATTGGCTAGGCGAAATTTTATTTTCCATCCATAATTAACTCCAAAATAAATTCCCCATGTCTAAAATCGTCCGATCTTCAAAATTTCATGGGTTGAAATTAAAAGGGGAATTTAAAATTTAAACTTAGGAAAATAATTAATTAATTAAATTAATTAATTTCTCCGTCATAGGCAAATTTAAAAAAATTATCGCCTGGAGAAATTATTTTTCATCCTAACGCCTTTTAAATTATTTCGCTTTGGAAAATTTAAACGCCTTCAATTTTTGTAGACAATCTTCAGTCCAGGCGTAAATCATGAAGGGGGACATTTAATTTTTTTATTTTTAAACATTTTGGAACTTATTCTTCCCCACGCATTTAAATCCAACGCCTTTTCACTTTCATCTTGATGCCATTTAATATTTTCAAAAATTATTGCTTGATTTCCTTATCCACAATATTTTGATTTTTAAAAATCAGCATGTGAACAATCACTTCTTTCCACTTTTGCTTTTGCCAGATTGACTTTGAATTCGTGTTGATTTGCATTTCAGCATGGGCTCCTGCAGTGCAACTGCTGTTCTCATTATATTTTGATCCTTTGTTTTATTGTTTGTGCTGATAATTTCAGCTGGCTGTGTAGTTCTGTTTGATCTGGGTTTTGTACTTTGAAGGCTGGGAATGGGCTGTATTGGTGGAGGTGCATATAACATTTGGGTTTTTCAATCTGAGGACTTAGTCAGTTCCAGATTTAAGACATTATCATCTCAGGCGCCTGACGTAGTTGCTTCCGTTTTGAATTGGGCGCGTTTCGATTGATGACCGACAGGGCGCGACGCTACTATAAGCAACTTCCAGCTTACATCTTGGGCGCATCTGCCATATCTAACTTCCATTTCTCGTGCCTTAGTCAAATCTCGAGCCATCATCCTTCACATTGCCAGGCGCATTCTCCATATTCAGCTTCCAATTTGTTCCTTGGCTTTGGGCGCAAATGCCTATGCTTACTTCCACTTTCACCATGGGCACAATTGGTATGCGCCCTCCTTCTAGTTTCCACACTTAGAGAGTTTTCTCATGATTTCAACTTCAAGGCGCAAATGGGCTATGCTACTTTCAAATTTGTTGTGTTTAAATAATCATGAGTCAAGGCGCATATAAGTGTGTGTACTTCTAGTTTGAGGTACAAGGAAAACCCACAGGCAGCTTGCTATTTCTCCATAGGCGCATATGATACAAGGAGTTTTCAATTTCTTTCCAGAGGCGCATTTCATACCATCAACTTCCAATTTCTACGCCTTAGTCAAATTTCTCATATAACACCAAGGGCGCATTTTACATATCAAACTTTTAATTTGAACACTTAGTGAAATTCGAGCTTATCATCTCTAATCTTCCTGGGCGCATATGACATGTGGTGCTTCCATTTTGACTTAGGCGCACATGGTATGGTGTTCTTTTATTTCCCACGCCTTAGCATCTTTCAAGGTCTTGGGCGTGTTTTACATGTTCAGCTTCCAATTAAGGTGACTTAGAAGATTTCACGTTTTTCCTTTAACTTGGAGGGCGCATTTGAGCCTTGCAGCTCTCAATCTTGTCATGGGCGCATTTAGAAGGGTCAACATCTAGTTTCATCATCTCAGGCGCATTTGATAGGGTCTCCATCCAGTTTGATCACCTCAGGCGCATATGGCATAGTGAACTTTTAATTTAATGCCTTAGAAACTTTTGTTATCCCTCTTCAAGGTAAGGCGCATATGACCATGTCTACTTCCAATTTCGACACTTAAACTTTTTACCTTGAACACCCAGGGGCGCATTTCAGAGGTGACACTTCCAATCTATGGCTTAGCAACTCTTAAGTTCATCTTGGGCGCATTTTAATGGGTCAACACCCATTTTACATGCCTTAGTGAAATTCTAAGTACCCCTTTTTCTCCTTAGGCGCATTTTGACTAGGCTACTTCCAACTTTCCAGACTTAGTGAATTTTCGGCCTCCGTTCAGCTTCCCAAGGTAGATTTCGATGCTGGACCTGAAAATTTTATCCATTTTAGCAAATTTTATGCCCTTTGCCAGATTTAAGTTGATTTTTCCTCTGTTAACCCTAATTCACCCCGAGTTGCTATTTTTAGAAAGTTCTTTGAATTTCGCGCCTTCAACTGAATTCTGACCCTTGAAAGCCCGATTTTCGCCCTGCTCCGAATTTCGAACTGCTTGCACTGTCGATGCCCGATGCCTGTTTGTACCTGCTAAAAATAGAAACTGCTCAGTAAGTCCTCAAATTTCATGTGTTGATCGCCCGAAGCATGGTGATCGCAACTGGATGCTGTTCTTGAGTGATTATCCTGTTTTGCCCTTGATTTTAGGAAACCCTAATTGACCTGCTAAAAATAGCAATTATCTGATTCTTCATTCTCTGTAACTCTGTTTGCCTTGAAATTTGCGCCAAAGACTCTCTATCGCATGTTTGTCTTGTATCCGTTGAGATCTGGTGTCAACCTGCCATTTATAGCTGCATCTGAAGTGACTTACTATTTATAGTAAGTGCCCGTTTCTGAGACTTCCTTTGCTCCGTTTGCTTTGAAATTTGGACAGTGTGCCCGTTGGTGAATTTGCTCATTTGTGCTGACGCCGAGGTCAACTTTCTATTTATAGCCTGCGTTTGGAACACTTACTAAAAATAGCAAGTTCTCCGATTGCCTTCAAATTTTGCCAGCAGATTCCTTGAAGGATACTGATCATGATGGATATTTCAGTTTTGAGCACCTTGTTGTCTGACTCCTCATTTTTAGCCCCGAAGTTCGAAACCCTAATTTCGTGCGTGTTGCTCAGATGAGCTCCGTTTGACCTCGTTTCAGTTGCATGATGATCAGTTTGCAGTTCTGAAGTGCTGAGCAGTTGCCCAAGTGATACCTGCTAAAAATAGAAAGTGGCCGAAAAAGTGACTGACCGACTGCCGGATGATTTCGCATGTCATACTGCCCGAAAAATCTCGGAAAACCTAGAAAAACCCAGAAAAACCTTCAACATGCAAGCACTGGCTAAAAATAGTAAGTTTTCGAAAAGTGATCAGCTCCATTTACATGTTACACTGTCGCGAAGCTCTTGGAAAACCTAGAAGGAAAATGCCGACATGCGCTGAAAACGTCTGCATGCAAACCCTAATATCGGCCTCTGAAGGCTGAGTGTTGAAAGTCATCATCATGCTTTGCATGTTATATCACCGCGAAGGTCTTGAAAAACCCAGAAGGAATCTCCAGACATGCATCAGAAAATGTAACATGAAGACCCTGGAATTTGCTCTGGAAGCTGGACTGCTAAAAATAGCAAGCCGTCCGTTTTTGCTCGAATTTTGCCAAAAGTGAACTTGATGTATCCAGAATGCAATGAAGTTGCCGGAATGTGAAAATCTTGAGAAAATCAACCCTAAAATGACATCTACTAAAAATAGAAAGTTGGCAGAACTTAGTGAAAATTCAGGGGTTGCTTGCTGAAAGCATGGTGTTAGCACTGCTAGGCTCAAAAGCTGAATAACCAACTCAATTTGACCCCAAAGTGACCTAAAGATGTGAAACCCTAATTTCAGTACTTGGTCGAATCTTTGCGTTCAAGCTCGCTGACGGGAGCGTCCCGGGGAAGCAGATAGCGGAAAAGAAGTAGAACGGGAGAGAAAGACAAAAACCAAAGCCAAAAGACCAGAATGGAGCAAAAATTTATGGGTCCCCATTTTGAATGGGGCAATGTGTGAAAAAGGTCACAACAGGGGAGGAGGGGGGTGAATCAATATTTTGAAACTTTAAAACTTAAAACCTAAGTCACAAGATTCGAATTCAAATTCGGCAGCATTGAAATTCAGATGAAGTTCGGCAAGGGAAAAATTCAAAAAGTTAAAAATTCGGATTAAATTTTCCTTATTTAAATATGTTAAATTAAAAATAAAATAATATTATATTAAATATAGTATATTTGTTAAATTTAATTTAAATACTTGCAATGTCCCGTCTTGACGACAAGGAGAAAATGATATTATTTTATCTCCAAGAGTAACAATAAAAGATTAAATAATAATAATTTATTACCTAAAGTTAAAGGTAATAATTTAATAAGCCACCGGCCTAGTTCATTGAAGTTGAATGAAGTGTGATGCAGTGAAGTTGCCACTTACCATGCTACATAAGAATAAGATATCGGGTCTTTGGGAGCTAGTGTCACCTTTAGGGAGAACTCGAGACCTCCTCAGTTGCCAATTCTGTGAATATTCCAAGCCAACATTATTGTGAAGGCATTCAATACATTGCATTGTGGTATTTGTATCACTGCATATGTTGTCTGGGTTATCCTTTGGTGATAACCGATAGCCTTGGTTGTCTATTTATATTATTGTTATAATCTAAGCATAGTTACTATGATTATCGGGCAATATTAAAGGTCCATCGATTATCATTATAAAAAACTATCAAGTCCTTAATCTATAGATAGTCGCGCCGGATATATGAGCATATTGCAGGATACTATCTTCCTTAAGGAGTCAACAAGTTTTGTCTCTACCTGGTCGCCATCATATTCCTTGTGATACATTTGGAAGACTATTCTGGACTGGTTGTGGGAAATGGAGGGACTTGCGGGAAATAGTTGGGATTTCCTAAAGCGTCTCTTCCTTAATTCCTACACAAGCCATCATAATATCAAGATTGGGGAATAATCAGCAAAATGCTAATAGTGAATGTATTATCATTTAGGAGGCAATTGAATATATTATCATTCAAAAGGCAATTTAACAACAGTAACCAAGACCGATTTCAAAGGTTTCAACACAGCCTACAATTACCCGTTCAACAAAATCGCTATGAACTACGAATTTGCATTTTCCATATGAATTTACATTTTCCGTACGAATTTGCTCGAATTTCAATGAACTTCATGCATTTTTGAAGGATTCGCCGAATTTTGAAATTGAAGCTTCAAATTCGGTGAATGCTGTGACTTAGCTTAAAACCATGAGAATTAGTAATGAAAACAGTAAGAGCAAACATCAACAATGAGAACACCAATTTCACGTGGAAAACCCTTTTGAGTAAAAAACCATGGCAGAACAGTTGCTTTCATTAGCTCCAAATGGGCACCAACCTAGGAGACTACAATCTCCAGATTACAAAAGTGAGCACCAACTCACAGGAAGCAACAACTTTGAAAGACTGAAGCACCAACTTCAATAAGAGCACCAACTCTTTAAGCACTCTCACAACACACCATTTTTGCACTTTTGACTTCAAGACCAATCTGCACATCAACTGAAAGGCTCATGCATATACATAATCATTGTTTTGATTCTGAAAACTTCCTGTTCACAAACTTAACGTCATCTGCAACAATACCTCAAACCTTCCTCTGCCTTTTAATATTTTTCTTAACTTTCAAATACTCAAAACAGAATCAAAACTTTTCAATTCGAAACCATCTACACCTCAGTGCAGCACTTTAATATGGGAATGAATACCAAGTTGAAAACAAAACGACTTCCAGACTTCACAAATTCTCCTTTGTCCATATGCAATACAAGAACAAAAATTTCCTCATGTGGCACGTCTTCATTTTATGACTCCACACAATGCACGAATTGACTCAGAATGGCATACCTTGATTTTTTTGCAGCATCAAGTGAGTGGTCTGCTATACCACGATGGGCTCACTAAATGCTTCCAAGCCTATCAACTGCATCACCATTAAACACACTTTCAACACTAGAGTCTCCACACGCAAGCGAATGCTAGCACTCACAACTTTTTTAATAATCTCTAGTCTGCACCCAAAAATCTTAATTAAAGACCACTGCAAACAAAGGCGCTAAACCATTAAAGTGACACAAAAGAAATGTGATGGATCCGATTTTTGAGAGTAACAAGGAAGAAGTTTGTGGTCTGCAATAACTTTGAATTTTGTTAATTAACTTCATGACGGTTTCAACCAGAATTGATGATATCCTCTCTTCCATTCTGTAAGACAAATCCGATCACATATATAAGCTCATACGACTCTCTTCAAGTATATAGTCCCACTCTAAAACGTCCATTTTCTGAGCATCATGCCAAGGCACGTGACCTCTCCTGTTGCCTCTATATAAACAAAAATTCAAGCAACCTTCAAAAACATATGCATATACTTTGTAATTCACATGACTTTCCCTTTTATGCAACTCGTGCCAAAAGAATTAGCTTTCACAGCTAATCCATACACAATCCGCACCTCTCCACATATCGACCAAAGAGAAATGTAACTATATCAATGGCCATCACCCGGCTTAAGGATTCTCTCAACACACATGGCATATAGGTGATAATCTAACTGCACAGAGCCGACTATCCAATAAAACAAAAACATCCTGAATATAGCATTAATAATTGACTACGATGGTACATGGTCTGACCATACACAGCCGAATACAGTCTTTGTAATTGCAAAACATACATATGAGAGCGATAAAGAATTAGAACCAAAAACGACAGACATGATGAAACACGACTCCTTGAAAAAAAAGGTTTGATGAAATGAAAAGCCACGAAGGCCAATTTTCAACACATCCACGACATTGAAAACCATCATTGCAAAATGCAAGAACTCCATAAATCATAAGCCACCCACTACATTTTACGTTAGGAGTAATTTTGCTTATTAAAAACTTTAACCATTGCCTTGAATAGGGTCGACACCAAGAATGAAGATTTTGGCTAAGAAAAGTCAGACATGCATAAAACAATTCCGACTAAGATAAAAGAAGTTGCCTCAATTTATTCAAGACAATACCAAAAGCATTGAGCAACTACCATTTCAAAACAATTTGGCATAACATCTAACTTTTTCCATTCTGACTTAGCACTTGATTTTCAATACTGACATGGCATATGGAAACAAATTGCTGACTCAAATGGTCTAGGGAGACTTATTGAGGTGCTTGCCTACCTGCCTATCAGCCCCTCTCAACACCCAAGCCTTTGACATCAATGACAAAATATTCAACATTATATTCCACAAGTGCAAGATTACAATGATATAGGTTCATTACACAAATGTGAGCATGAGAGGAGTATTTATAGGAATTACTGAAGAGGAGTCCTATCACATGACAACTAGGCGAGTCACTATGAAGGAGACCAAGTAAAACATGAGTTGCTAAATATAGATGATGGTTCCTATGAATGTGACACATGTGGATGAGAGAAGACACTCATCATAATGTGATGTGCATATGTCAACTTTTAGGCAAGCTTATCCTATGCATATTAAATCTAGGATAATAAAATAAATATGTAAATACATTATGCGCTAACACCCCACCAACCGCTCACCCCCCTGCCACATAAGCACAACATAGGTAGGTAGTGAAGATAATGATGATGATGGGTCTCAACTATAAGACCATGTTAGGTACCCATGTAGGAAAAAACTCCCCTCCAAAATTGAGAAGGTTGAAGATGACTCTACTCAAAACATTTAGAATAGAAGTGTGAACCTGTTGAAGAAGTATTAGAAGCCCTCAATGTAGCTACTATGAAGTTTGAAGAGGTAGGTGGATTTGAAGGAGAAGGACCACTATGAGAAGTCTTATTCAAGCTTTGTCATATAGAGGAGCATTATGAGAAGTCTTATTGTTTAGGGTCTTCCCAAGCATCAATCTCATTATCTGTATGATTGTCATCATGAAGGTGTACAAAATAGTCCATGATAGGATTGCATGAGATTGGAGGTTCAATGGGATCTCCATATATCTCTCAAATTTGGTCCATGATGTGTGGCCTTTAACCCTAGAACCAATTAACCCTAGGACATGATCCTTTTGTTAGCCCATAATATTCATTTTGATCTAGATTCATTTTCCCCACATTATATCTCCTAGGGTAGAACTTTATTAAAGTTTGTGATTACAAAAATGCAATGAATTAGCCTCCCTAGAGACAAGTGATTTATGATGGCACTTTATAAGTTGAGGGTGTGTATAATATGTATGTACATCCACTCCCCAAAAAAAAAGATCAAATTAGACACCCTCAACAACTTTATTTTATGGGACTTTATAATTTACTACGATTACAAAACTTGGTTATGTTTTCTAGTTGATTTGCAATTTAAGAAATGAAAAATGCAATACATTAGTCCCCAAGAGACAAGTAAATTCATGATGGAATTTTATAAGCTGAGTTCGTTTGTAATAGAACAAATTAGACACCCTTAGCAAGTTTATTTTGTGGCACTTTATAATTTAGTGCGATCACAAATGTTGGACATGTTTTCTAGCTGATTTACAATTTGAGAAATTGTGGCATAGAACTGAAAGTATACTCTTGGAGCAAAAATTAAATCAAACAATTAGCACCATAGTGTAGTACTTGAAAATACCACTCTTTAAAGAAAGAAAGCTTGCTGATTGGAGTATGTATGTGAAAGTTATGTGTGCTTGAAATTGCAAAAATGAGAAAAATACAATTAAATATTTGAGAATTTGTGTTTTTTTGAAATACCAAGCATCTTGAGCATAAACTGATTTCATTAGTGCAAAGAGCATGAAATTTTAGCCTATTTCCAAAAAAATTGTGTCGAAAAGGACATTTGTTTGGCCAAGATACAACCCTGCAAAGTTGGAAATGAGGGATCTTTGTCCACGGTAGCAAGTGAGCAGTGTTGAGGCCAAAGGAATTTTTTTTGAATTAATTTTAAAAAAAAATTAAACAATTAAAATTATTAGGGCGGAGCCCAAGGCACCTGCCACCTTGTGTAAGGGGGAGCAAAGCCCTAGGATTTAGTTGCTCCTTTTAAAAGGGAGCAGGGGCTAGGTGTGTCCCTATGTACCCTACACAGGGCAAGGTACACCTCTCCCTTTGCTCCGCCTCCCATGCAAAAAGAAATGCTTCAATTTTTTATTTTTTTTTGATACACAAGTTTGATTTTTATTATAGAAAAGAGAGTACAATCGTCTGCTAATGCAGGTAATACTTCCGCCATTAATTTACCAGTGAAACCAACCCGACCACCAATACCTGAGGACCACCTCGGAGACGATTGAAACAAGAGACCCATCTCACCAGAGACAAGCACCCAACCTTCCAAAAACCACCACCCAACCTCCAAAACCATCTAACAACCCAAAAGGCCAAAAAGGTTTGGCCCCGCCCATGTACAGACAAGTCCCAAGCACCCAAAATTCCCAAAATGGCCATAAGAGACCGAGACTACAAACCCCAAAATTGGAGAGCGCCATTAGACCATAGACATAAACTCTAAAATTTAGCAGAATCATCAACTACATAAAGATATTCACAAAAAATTATTTAAAATAGCAAATTCTTCAAATGCATTTACCCACTCCACACCACCCACGGCCATCAGGCTGAAGAACTTCTTCAAGAATTCGATAGCCACCGCCACCACCATCCTATGTTTGCTCAACACCGGACCGCTCAAGTCAAGAAGAAACGGGAATAACTTTACGGCCTCATCCGATCCTCGAACAGCTGCGAAGTCACTCGGTCTTGGAACTCCTCTACCTTCCACAACAAAACTCAACACCTCATCTACAACACCCACCATATCCTTTTGGAACATCTTCACCAGCAACAGTTTGGCTTCGGCCTTAGACACACCATTGTCCAAAAGGGATGCCAAAAATCGAGAAGATATGTGAAGATTGTCTCTCTTGAACTCCTTGTTTGCCAAATGACCAGCGCCCAAGATCATTTTCGTTGCCAGCAAGACTAGCGGGTCTTTGTTAATACGAATCCGCTTCAGCCATTGATCTTTTATTTCTTTGAAGGAGGCTTGTCTAGCCGAGGAGTTTAGCGAGATTGGCGTGTCTGCTCCAAGCTTCGCCACGCCATCGACGAAGACTTCGATGACAAAGTGAGAACGCTTCGCCATGAGCGCCACCATCAAACAAATATCGTCCACCACTAGAATCCTCCACTAAAACTGCCACTAACTAATGAAAACCGCACAAATGAATGAAATAAAATAGATAAACTGCTTACTTAAACACTGCTATTCGATTTCCGCGAGGTACTAGCCTGCCGCCATCCTTACAAATGACTGCCCTCCAAACGTGCCGCTTTAAATCCATAATGAACGGCCTCCAGGGAATGATGCCTATGACATCCTCGAGCTCTGGAGAGGTAATTATCGTCTCCATCACATGACTATCATCCTAGTCACCATCTTTTGCGTCCCCCTTGACCCTTTCTTTTCCGCCACCTCATCTCCTAGCGGGCCCTCCTAGCACCTCAATGCGGGGGTAAGGTAAAGAAAGAAAGGAGGGGGAGCCCACCCAACCTCCCACAAATGCTTCAAATGCTTTACAAGCACTTGTGACATACAATTTTTTTTTTGCAAATAAAAAAATTGGTGATGTTCTTTTTTAACACGTCATAGTACTGCATGTCGAGACATTGTCAAACCTCATATTTTAATAAATTGTTATGTTGTCAATCTGGGTGGTGTTCAATGGCTATATGCAATAAGCAATCAAACATCTCATTCCGGTGATTGTTTTTAAGCTATAGAAGAGAAGAAATGCTTATGTGGAAACAAAATCTAAACTATGGAAACATTCAAAATTTAAACTAGGAAAACATTCGAAATCTAAACTGTGGAAACATTCAAAAGCTATCACAAATTTGAAACAAAGTATTCAACTCCATTGTTTTGAGAAAACAAATCCACACTACTAAACTCTTCAAGACAATTTCAACGAATGAACTCCTAAAGTAAAATTGCATACTAATTTTTTTTATAGAATACAACACTTCAGCACACTATGAATACACTGAACAATACAAATAATACTGGAACAACACAAAACAAATTATCCTAAAGGTAAAAACTTAAACAATTTATTCCATTTGCTGAAAATAGTTACTTCAATAGAAACATAGTAACTCATAGTAACATCATTTCAATAGAAATATAGTAACTTACAATGATATCAAGAATTAAAAACACTTATCTATGAATCATTGTTCTTCTTCCTTAATTGAGTGGCCAGCTCTTTGGAGATTGGAACTTCTAGCAACTTACAATATAATCACATAGATTGCTAGATTTATTGAAAGCAAAACAAAGCTATATCTCCTCTTGCATTCATTCAAAAAATTGTCTGCCAAGAAATGAACATCATAACACTATATATTATTTCTCCTGTATACTGGGTCCTCTAATCATGCCTATAATTTGGCATCGCACAATTCATGCAGGATTGCTGTTAAAGTTTTTAAGAGAAATCATAAATGCTAAATCCTATTGTGATTAGTAAAAAGTTTGTTTCTTTATCATCAAAAAAATTGGGAAACTGACAAAATAGGCTTTTATCAAGAGCCTTCTTCTTACAGAGTTTTCTATACCATTGATGAACAATGTTGCAATATATATTCAACTGTTTTGCCAAATAGGGTACAAGTGCAATGAACAGGGTATAATTTCCCATTGCCATAATTTCTCCACAACTGCCTTTATGAGCATTCTGGAGCTGCAAACATTTTGAAGCTTCTTGTGAGATATAAGCATCCATTTCCACTTACTTCGGAGTCTGTCTTTTGGAGCTGGATGAACTCTATCAGCTTCTATTACTCTGTTTTATAAAAAATGAACCTTTTTACCAATACATGCTAGCATTGGAATCCCCTTTAACACATAATACAAAAATAGAAATACATCCATCATTTTTAATTAAGATAGCAAATAATTATATAATCAGATTAGTAATAGCATGACAGGGCTGTTAGGCAATAAAGGAAGGTACTTATTCAAAATATGATGAGGCCAATCTCCACCTCATCACTCCCCCACACCTAAGGTTGTGCAGGTCCTTCTGTTTACTGCTGTGGAGGCTCCCTTGTTTGTTGTTGACTTTCTGCCTGTTGTCATTTATCTGCCTCTTTTTTTCTACAGTACTCTTCAAATTTCAGGCGATTATCATAAACTAGATGTATAGAGGCATCCGATTCTTTAGGATCAATGATAAATCCCTTGCCACCTTCTACCTGATTATACCACCTTTCAATTTCCAATTGAAATTGTTCACTATTGACATTTACTGGGGATTCGGTTGAAGTAAGGGGGGTCTGAACCTCATGCCAATCTATCCCTCCCTTAGCTGATGTATCATCTTTGCTTCTGCCTGAGCTTAATGAAAGGACCATATAATATTTCCTGGAGACATGATTTCATGTCTTTTAAGATGCACAAGTAGAGAATTGTACCTCTCTTCACAAGCTACAGAGGTAGCTTTAGGCATTTGGGGAATGACATTCTGTAAGGCTTGGTAACAATGCTTCAAGCTATTGATGTATTTTTCTGTCATCACAGAATATTGGATTATTCTTTGAAATTGATCCTGGAATGCTTATGTCTATGATGCTGATGTCTCATTAGCAATCCAACAATTTTCTCCACTTGATAATACTCTCTTGTCCTTTCTCACCAAGCCACTTGATTGTGCATAGTAGAGATGAAAGATTTCAATTGTGCATCCCCAACAAAAATACTGATAAAGAAATGTGTATGCCTTTCAACCAACAAATTATGTGTAAAGAATTCACATAACAGATTTTGTTGTTCTGGAGGAGCAATCTTGTAAGTTTCTAGGAATTCTTTATTATCAAGGTCATGCGATAAATTATAGGCAATCTTTAATAATTTCCACCTTAGTACTTGTTCATTTTAAAACATACTATACATACATGAGGGTTTCCTACATGTAAGAAATTTTCCTATCTGTAAGCTTCCATTGTGGCTTCATATGATTTATTATATTTGTCGTCCCAATTTATAACTTTATTTTGTATATTTTAAAAAAAGAACTCCTCCAAATGGGTGCTAGACATGGGTCGGCCCATGTATACAATAAATAATTATTTGCAAGATAATTAACTTCTCCTTGCCCAACAGTATCTTCATAATAGTGCCAAAAATTTGGCACAATCTGACTTCTAATAAAGTCGCCACTGACTTGCTCTTTGACATCAATAACAATCATCTAACACAATTAACATAAAAAGCAATGCTTTGAGTACAAAACATAGTTGCTAGGAGATTGGTACTGGTACGGGTTTTTTTTTTGAAAATAGGAGTCGGAGGTACTTGGAGACGCCATCTATTTTTAATATAAATAAAATTAATAAATTAATAATTTATAGAAAATATCATGACATTATAATTTTTTTTGTGTTATAATTTTTTAATGCTTTTAAATTTCACGGGAGATTTCCAAAATTTTTGTTGGGAGACGTTGGGAGACTCAGGAGACGGCACGTAAAGTTTCCATGCTATTAGAGGTGTTTCTATGGACATCTCCAGTACCGGAGACGCGTACCAGTCTCCAAGATGCGTCTCAGGGGGTAGGAAATGTGTCTCCTGGCAACAATAGTACAAAACATGGTGTTAATTGGAAGGTATTTGAAATATGAATAAAGAGTGTTAAAAATTGAAGGAAAACAACTTTTTAATACCATAAAATGATAATTAAAAAACTCATTAAGAATTAAAATTATACCTTTTAAATGACAAATTCTTGATTTGAATGCACTAGAAACATGCCAAAATATGCCAATGAAGAATTTAGGAATGAGAATGGATTTTGGAAATGCTTTGAAAAAAAATCCAAACTTCAAAAATTGCAGAAATTTGCTTCTCCAATTGCAAAATCCAATGAAGAATTTAGGAATGAGAATGGATTTTGGAAATGCTTTGAAAAAAATCCAAACTTAAAAAATTGCAGAAATTTGCTTCTCCAATTGCAAAAGCTGTGTGAGGTAAATGAGGGGTGCAATGGAGGTTTTGAAAGGCCAAAATTCAGCATTTTTGTGTGTTTTAAAACTATTTTTCTATGTTCCACGCCCATCATCGAGTCTGATGTGCAGACTTGCTGAGTACTTGTGCGTTTACAGGTCTAACTCATGCTGACCCACAGGTGAGTTCGAGGATAAGTAAATTGCTTGTAAATTTGACCTTTCAGTTTTTGAACTATGATCGGGATGAATGATGATGCCATCCATGATCTGCAAGAAAGGCTCAATATAGAAGGTGAGCTTGGGACTGGGGGGCTGATAGGAGGATCAAGTGAACTAGATATACTCTTGGTGGATATCATTTTTGACAAACCAAGTCAATACAATGCAGGTGGATATATCAGATCTTGGTTGATGGTGTCAGTGGTGATGTTAAATGTGTGGTTTAAGGAGATCATTTCATTTCATCTGATTCAATGCTGATACTAAATGCTAGGTTGGTCCTGTCCACTGGTAATTAATAAAATATAGAAAAATATCATCTTTGACAGATGTGAAAAAATAAAACATTAGAAAGGTTTCAATGCATACTTTCACATGGAATAGTTTTCACTCTTGAATTTGAGTGGGATTTTAGTTTTTTCAAAGTCTTTCTTTTTCAAATTGATGATACTGTGATGTTGTATCAGCGAGTTATGTTGTCATAACAGGGTTCCTTGATGACATCACTATCAGTTCACAAAGGGTGTTTGATCCTCGTTGTCTATTAGCTTCTTTCTAAGAGTTTAGACGTGCATATCAACAAGCTAATTTATTTGCAATTTTAGGATGAAGCATAGAAGTAATTTTTGATATGCACAAAGACTTTTTATTTTTGTGATGAGAATGTTTATGATGGATGGAAAAGTTACCCTATGATTACAACAGCTATGTCAAATCTGAAGAACATATGGTGTACGTACAGATCCAGAATATTTCTAGTTGCTATCATGCAATAATTTTATTTCTTTTATTTATAAAATAAATAAAGCAGTTGAGGTAAAAAAAACATTTTGATTTACCATTGAACTGAAACAAACAAATGACTTGTTCATAACTTGAATGCTTAGATTTGAAATGACATGATTTTTGTAAAGTTGTGCATGACTGCTGTGTTACCCACTTGACAAACCAAAGAATTGAAAAGCTCAACCACAAGAGTTCTTACAAGTACTCTCCCAGTGATGTCTGGTGCTGGATATGCTTCCTGATAGAAGAGGGGTGAGGCTTGGGCCTATTAGAAAACACCTGACTAATTGTCTTAATTTGTTTTTCTTAGCCACACTTGTTTGACAACAAAGTTGGGTGCTAGACATACATTTACATTGAATAGTTATCTTTCTGTTTTTGATTGTGTGAAAATATACTAGTAAGCTTTTGCTCCAGGTAACTTATGCCAATATGGTTACATGTGCCAACATTCTATTGATGAAGGGCAAGGCTTGTGTCCATTTCAGGCAGCCTATTAGAAAACACTTGGCTAATTGATTTAATTTGTATTTCCTAGTCATGCTTACTTTTTGGCAAAGTTAAAAGCTAGACAGACATTCATTTAAATTGGATAGTTCTCATTCTGTTGATGAATATGTCAAAATAATAAATATACAATTCTCTTGTTGCTTATTTGAAAATATACAAGTAGGCTTTTGCTCTAGATAATTAACTCTATTATGGTTACGTGTTCCAACTAACATTCTATTATACATATTAACTTTTTATTGGTTTGGTCTTTGCTTGTTCTTTACCATGGCAAGTGTGTAGTAGTTGTAATAGCTGATGCAAAATTTCCTTGCAACTTTGTCTTGATCTTCTTTATGTGTCATCAGCTGATTTTGTGCAATTTTGAAGTTGTTTCAAGTCTTATCTTGATCGCGATTTGATTGGCAATCCAGTGGACAACATGCTAAATTGCAAGAACTTAATATTTTCTTGATTGTCTATACGTGTTACAACCTGATTTCAAACAATTTCTAAGTTGTTTGAAGACATATCCTGATACAGATTTGTTTGGCAATCCAGTGGACAATTTGCTAAATTTTCAGAAAGTTATGAGCTGTTAAAGCAATCAATCAAAGCAAAGGAAGATGAAGTCAATAAGTGTAGATGATACTGCAATGTAAACAAAAACTCTATTGAAAATGAAAGATATTTAGTATTTACTAGAAGGTGGCAATTAATGAGAAACATAGTTAGTAGGAGATGGGGACTGATACTGGTATGAGATATGGGGACAGGTACTAGTACACCATTCTTCTAAAAGATGGGAGACAAGTACTTAGTGATATGCAACTAAGAAAATAGAGTTCAAAAGTAATGATTTATTATATTGATATTTGATGATTATTATCATGACATAAAAAAGTTAAATAATAAACAAGTCACCTAAGTAGTTAAATGAGGACCAGGATGAGAATGCTATTATTTTAAAACATGGTATCGGAGTACCTGGTGATGGCTATATTTTCAGTCAATAGATAAAACTAGAGTGCACATGAACAGCTTACACCTTTTGATTGTTTCTTTTCTCACTAGTACTTCCTTGGGTTTTGATTAAATAAATTCTGCTACACGAACTTGCAAATTTTCATGCTAAAAATAAAAATTACATTTCTATTATTGCATTTCTAAAGTATTAACCCAAGTTTCCAGGACGGGGATGGCGGGACGAGTCCCCAAGTTGCCGGATTTTGAGGCCAAATTTGGGGACAGTGGGGGGACGGCTATATAAAATATAGGGAAAATTTAAAATATATAGGGAAATTTTAAATATTCATATGAAAACATGGATAAAGCATGCATAATATACATTATAGAACCTTAAGTTATAATACCTCAAAAGCTTTGGAGAAAACCTTCTAATATTGTCATACTTTTCTCCTTACTGTCAATTGTTTGCCATATTTTTAAGCTTTATCAATCATCAACTCATAACTCTGATAAAGAAGATATTACAATCTAATGATTTTCTCAAGAATAACTCTGTCTTCTATCTCAAAATATTGTCATCAAACACACCCTTGTTCTGTCACTGTACTTTATCATTGTGTTTGCCTTCATCTTCAAAACTGTCCTTCATTAGACTATGTCCCTTTAGTCCAGAGTGACTGCCCTTTCATGGTTGACTGCTCACTTGTCCAAAGTGACTGCCTTTTAATAGACAAACCACAGTCATATTTAGCCCACTGTCAAATACTTTAATGACAGTCCTTTGAAAACTCTGTGTTGTTCTAAATTATCTAAACACCTTCTTTAAAGAGCCTGCCATGTATTCCTTTGGAATTGCTTTAGGATTCTGATGGTTTCAGATAGCTTTTGACCTCTCCATTGCTCAGATAAACATCATATTGAATTTTTGGAGGGTTCACTAAGGGTTTTTTACTTGTGTTTTCAACATAACCCATTATGTAACCTTCTATGACTATCTTTTCTAAGGTTTGACTGTCCTCATCTTGGTAAGCTCTGCCCTTGATCTGTCCTTTATTGCACAGTCTTTACCTTTTGTATGGACTTTAACAGTCTCATTCACAACCCTCTGTGATCAAGGTAACTGCCCTTTATGGCATGGTCACTGCCCATTGTTATTGCCAGTTAAGGACTGTGTTTTTTTTTTTTAACCATGCATTGATGTGGGGGACGACCGACCGTCCCCCTTTTTTCAGTCGACCGGTCCCCTGTTTCTGGGACATTTACTGGCTTCTGAGCAAAAAAGGGGACGCCAGGGGACCATCCCCCAGCTGCCCCCCTGTACCCAGGACGTCCCAAGGACAGGGACGGGCCATTTTAAGGGGGGCGGGCGGGGAGGAGCGCATCCCTGGGTTTCCCTGCTGATTTCTTTAGTTCTTTTATCTCTTTTCAATCATACATCAGCACTCTAGAATGAAACCAATGTAATTTGTATGATATATCATATATCTAAGAAACTATGATGAGATGCAGTCTCATGATGTCCCATATATGTCTCCAAGACAGATGCATTTCCTTGACAAGAGATGAGTGCCAAGGGTCAGGGTATGAGCCTCTAATTAACTACGATGAGACGAGATGTGAAGCTACTCCACCTTGATTTTTACATTCAGAATACAGTTTCTTTATTGCTGTTTCTTGGAGGGAATAAAATGTCAAAAATAGAAAATGAAATGATTCTTCCTCACTGAAAAGTCATGCGCAAGTGTTTCTCTTGAGTAGTAATGAAGGGACCTGCTGCGATATGAAATTCATCAAACACAAAATTTGAACTTTTCTGAAATTTTGTATTTTGTAATTCCAGGGTCATTTGGAGCCTTTTTAGGAGTATGTTCTGCCCAAAGTGCTTGTCATTTTTCCCAGCTTATCAGAGAGCACATTCTTAGCTTTTTAACACATTTTATTTGTATTTACTCCAACCAATGGTGAAGGAGCCATGCCCCGAGAAAGTTGACCTGGCTTCTTGGTATTTTCAAAATTTTAACCTGAATTACCTCCTGAATCACATCTTCCTTTCACTCCTTTGAAGGTTTGTCAAAGGGATACACAACACATATGCGGATATATGTTGGATGCAGGATGGCATTAGTATAAATAAGTGATGTATCAATATCTCACACCACAAATGAATACATGAGGGATCTCTAAATAGGGAGACATGAGTAGCTGCAGTGTTTTTATTCCCTAACGTTTAATCAAATATTTAATAATTGCATGTCATTTTGATACATGTATCATATTATAGATGTATTATTTAGGAATATGAGAGGAACATCATTTGTTCATTCATCGACTCGCTCAAAACAAGCTCCTGAAAAAGGCTTATATCTGAATTTTCTGCTGCTGGAGTTGGACTACTACTGCTGATGGTGAGAATATTGCACAGAAAGTCTGCTTTACTGATGCTACTGTTGAAACTAGTGTGGCACGTATTGCAATTGATACTCTCTGGATTTTTGCTTGTCTTAAGTGGACTGATATTCTAGAGACAACTTTGATACTGTATATTTGTCAAAAGTGGAATGATCAAAAATCTTAATTCGGGAAATGTTGAACTGCCAAACTATTGAATTGTAGTAACTGTGATATACCCATTTAGATTTAAAACTGGAACCATCTCAGACTGTTTCATATCTCAAAATGTTGAACCATGAAACTATTGAACTATCAAATCGTAGTATTGAAAATTGTCAAACTGTGATGTACTGTGTTTATGTCAAAGCTGAAACTATTCGTGACAGCCTCAAATTTGGAACTCTGGGTCGGTCTCAAAGCTGGACAACATTGAACTTTGAAATTATTAGATTGTAATACTGAAATTGGCAAACTTTCAAACTGTTGAACTGTGACATTACATACCACATATAGATTATCAGGCAGTATAGAGTAGGCAAACTATAGTCATAAGACAAATAAGTATGCTACACTGTGGATGGAATTAATGTAATTATATATTGGTCTTATACCGAGTGTGTGGAGAGGTCCGTATTAACACGGAGAAGTGGGTAGATGTATAGTTGCTACACCTAACCTATATAGCCTCCTATTATGATTAATATATGCATGATTGTAATGACCCGCTTATTCCTTAAATTGCAGCACTAAATATAAAACCCCAGGCATTGACAATTATTAATAGGTTTTCCTTGTGAAGGCTGACCCAGTTAAGACAATCAGTGATGGAATGAAGGTGGCCGACCTAGGAAAAAAAGAATATAAATTAATGGCAGCGATTTATATAAAAGGTGGGGCCGACTAAGAATAATTAAAGATTATTAGGGGCAGTGATTACCAAACAACAGGTAGATAAATAACCATAAAAGGCAGCGCTCAAGTTATGAAGGGATGTATCCCTTGCAAGGTAAAAGCCTCATTGAAGAGGTTTGACTCCCTCTCATTTGAGGATATCAAGAAAAGGAGAGAACAAATCATTTTGGGGGGAAATCAAGGAAGTGAATTGGAAAAGAGGGAAAAATAAGAAATTGGAATATAAGAGATCCATTGGAAATAAATATTGTTTTAGGAAGAATATTATTGGGAAGTAAGTTTTAAATTATAAATTAGGAATAACTATATACATATATTATAATTACATAATATTTTATTACCAATTAATATTGTAGATTCCTTTAGCAATCTATTTTGAATTTATAAAAGTGTTTTGCAAATAGGGAGGCTGATCATCCTTCTGAGTTCATGAGAGATGAAGTACTGGCCTTTCCTTCATCAAGTATGCCACCCCTGAGATGGAGCACTTGTGGATTGGGAGGCGTATGAGTGCTTCTGGGCTTGTTAAGGAAGGCAGTCTTAATGCATCTTATCAACCACACCACCCTTGAGATGGAGTGCTTGTGGGCTAGGAGGTGAATGAGTGCTCCTAAGCTTGATCAAGGAGGATGGAGTGCCTCAAAGTTGGACTGAGGGATGGAGTGGACCTGAGATCCAACCATGTTCGTGGGTCAAGAGGCGGATGAGTGCTCCCAGGCTTGAGGGACTTCTCAAGTATGCCACCCCCGAGATGGAACACTCGTGGGCTAGGAGGCGTATGATTGCTCCTGGGCTTGAGGGTCTTCTCAAGTACGCCACTCCAAGATGGATGGACGAGGATCCACCCATGCTCTTGCAATACAAGGACAACCATCCTTGAGATTGCAGATTGCAAATTGAAATGATAAATGATATTCATTATAGCGTATTTACAAAAGGAGATGAAAACTCCTTATAAAGAAACTTACAAGACGATGTTTCTAAAAAGAAACCGTCATTAATTGAAGCAAACTAAAGCAAAAATAGAAGTTACTAAAAGCTAACTAAGTTAACTAAAAGTAAATTTACGACTAACTAAAGCTAAGATGACCATTAATATTACATTTAATACTTTAATACAAACATTTCTAAAAAATTCCTAATATGATTGGCTATAGGAATATGCTTTGGAATAACCATTAGTGATGTTAAGATATTTTGAATTCAAATGTTAATGATGCTATTAACTATAGATGTAACTATTATGATGTCTTAGCTATGATGTATTGCTCTCAATATTATAATATTTTATGTGTTAATCTGAATATAATGATAAAGTTTATACTTGTTATTACTAATATCAATTTTTAGTGATTATTGTTGTTTTGCAGGCCTAAATTTAGGAATATCCCAAAAGGGGACATTACAATGATGCTTAAAATATGTGCCTAGATACATATGATTCAGGAGTTTTTTAACCACCTAATTTATTTCTCTGATCCTGTTTTGTGCTTTCCAATATTTCTCTTTGGGAGAAGAGTTTCTCTGCTAGAATTTGAATTCATTTCATTTTGTTTATATTCTTGTTTTTCCTTGAAAAACCAATTAGAAAATCTTCAACTTTTTGGTAATTAATCTCTAAGCGTTAATGTAACTTGATCAAACATTTGGGAACTATTGTACTTGATTGACTTTTTATTCAAGATAAGAAGCATCATGCCTACTGCAAGCACCGACTTCCTTTTATCAGTATGAACAAAACAGAATAAGGAATATATTTAGGAGCCATCCAATTTTGAGTGCATGTGGCACCATCATTTGCTTGATGTTTGGAAATGTTGTGTATGGTGTGTTGCTTTCTGCCAGTTCAGGTACATATGAACATAAAAAACTTGATTGCAGGTAAGATAGAATATCCTCATTTTTGTGAATATATTCTAAATTTAATTGATTTAAGCCTTACTAAGTTTTAGACTTTTCGTTGACAGCTTGAGAAGTTAATGAGAATGAATAAGTAACATTTAACTTTGTATCTCTGAACATTCTCCTATTTAAGAATACTTATTTTTGAAATATGCAGAACCTCCTCCTCTCTACAAATGATAGCAATGCAGTGCTGAAAATTGCAGACTTTGGTTTTGCCAGGTGAGGTTTCAGTTTCTTTCATTTGGCATTGTCACTGTTGGAAAGTTAGTTTATGCTTTATAACCAACATTATGCAGATCAATATTTATTATTGTGCATCAAACATTATGCTTGGTAGGTGTTCCCAAAATCCTTTTGTAATTAAGGTTTGCTGAGGAGAGATTTCTTTTTAGTGCATTTTTTAGCCAATGCTATGCAGATCAACATTTATTATTGCACATCCAGCATTGTGCTTGATAGGCGTTCCCAAAATCATTTAGTGACTAAGGTTTGCTGAAGAAGACAGTTTTTTCTCTATCCTCTTGCTAGACATCTATTTATTCCATCTGATAAAACTAGTTCTTGCAGTAATAAACAGAAATAACAATGCATACCAGAATGAGCAACAGATATATAGCTTCTAGTCATATGAAGTTCCTTAAATAGAAGTAGACCAGGGATGATCAGCCAAGGATAATACAACTTTCTCTAACAATGACAAGCATATTTAAATTACCTGATGGTTGTCAAGTAGAACAAAACTATGGACAACCTCTTACAGTTGATGCCTAAAGAGTAAAGACTACAAACAAATTGACTCGTAATTAAAACATAGTTTGGTACAGCATGACATAATAAGTTAATCATTACGATCTACATCATGTAAATGGTAAAAGTTACTTGTATTAACATGAAAAAGAGCTTACAATACATAGAAGTGCATTAAGCACTGTAGATATTAATTATCTACCTACTGACAGAAAATATCTAACCTAACAGATAGAAAATATCTAATCTATTAAATACATCATATTGACCATTAATAATATAAGAATATAATATATTCTAACACCCTCCCTTAATGGTCAATCCGTCAACAACACCAAGTTGCCCCTTGAATTTTACAAACTTATCCGGGCTCAGAGACTTGGTGAGAATATCTGCAGTCTGATCCGCTGTTGGAACATACTGCAGCTGAACTGATCCGTCTTCTACCAGCTTGCGGATGTAATGACAATGAAGCTCGACGCGCGGCCGTTCGTAGAAGGCGATTTTTGGCAGTTCCAGGCACCCCTTGATTGCGTCAGTGTGGGGAGAGATGCGCTTGCTGACATGTGCGTAATAAAATCCTAAACCAAAGCTGCCTGTCTTTGCTTTAATGGTTCCCTCAATATTCAACTTGTGAGAAAGAGCCACTTTGTTGCTTCTTGTATAGTCATGTTCACGAGCACTGTGCCCAGAAATTTGAATACATGCAGAAATGGATTTTCGTCATCATGAACACCATGTCTCACGATGCAGTAGCAACAATCAACTTTGGATCCTTGCATCTGTAATCTGAAGTGCCCATAGCGATATCTGACTGCCGCAATCCGTGATCGACTTTGTTTGTCCTTGAAGCGAAAATGTAGCTCAACTGCCAAAGCGATGTCGAGGTCAGTGGTAGTGGAGTGGATGAGATTGCCCACTAGTGGCAAATGTCGTTTAAGCCAGTAGGAATTCAGATCGAGTTCGTTGACAGCCATTTTCTCCATGGGTGTGGGCGGGGTTTACGTCTGCTCGAGATATGTCTAAAAGCAGTTGTGAGCATCTTAGATTGAATAAAAATACTATCGGTTGTCTGCCAAACCTCAATGCCAAATAATAATGGAAGCTGATCTGTCTGTCAAAGTCGGGCACAAATCGTGTTTGATTACTGTAATTATAAATGTTGCGGCGCGATGTGATCAAATCGTCAACATAGACAACAAGAAAGAGAATATCATCCCTAGAGTGTTTGACATACAGATTATTGTGAGAAGGGCCGCGCTGAAAACAATGATCAACCAAGTACTGATCAATCTTGAAATACCATGCACGGGGAGTCTGTTTCAGTCCATAGAGTGCTTTCACGAGCCTACACACCTGATGTTCTTTGCCGGCAACCTTGAAACCAGGAGGCTGCGTCATGTAGACTTCTTCCTGCAAATCACCGTTGAGGAAGGCACTCTTGACGTCCATCTGATGAACTGCCCATCCAAATTGGGCTGCAATAGCGAGAAGAAGATGAATGGTGCTCATCTTGGCAGTAGGAGCGAATGTCTCCTCGTAATCAATGCCCTCTCGCTATGTGAATCACCGAGCAACCAATCTAGCCTTGTATTTATGCAGAGTACCATCTGCATGATACTTGACCTTGTAAACCCATTTGCAGCTGATAGGTTTCTTCCCAGGAGGAAGATCAGAAAGAACCTAGGTGTGATTCTTCAGAAGACTATGATATTCTGTCTGCATAGCCTGTTCCCACTCTGGAATTCCTTTAGCCTCGGAATATGTATGAGGCTCGTAGATGTTGTGGATGTTGGCCATAAGAGCGAAGTTGACTGTGTGTTGCTGCTTGCTCTTGCTACGAGTTGATCGACCCTCAATGAGTTCATCATCATGAAGATCGCCGATTGTCTTGGCCCACCACTTAGGCCGACGAGGAGAAGTGCCAACATTTGAAACAGGAGTAACAACATCGCCTGGGATGTCAAGAACAAAGTCATCTGGATGCGAGTCCTGAGGAAAATCAGGTGGTGCTATATCATGATCAATAGACTACTCATTCAGAGTCAGAATGCTCTGAAGCCCTCCCATCATGGGAACCAAAAGGAAGACGAACACCCTCATCAGGAACCTTCGTAGACTGATCCGCAGGATTGGTGGTAGGGACAAATGGACCAGTAGTCTCATCAATCACAACATCACGGCTGAATATGAGACGATCTGTCTCCACATCAACCAACCTGTAGGCTTTGTGATTGTCGCCGTAGCCAGTAAACATAAGTGTCTGGCTCTTGGAGTCCAACTTGGCACGTTTGGCATCTGGAATCCATACATGAGCGGTAGAACCAAGGACTTTCAGATGGCCCACGTTAGGCTTGCGTCCTGACTAGGCTTCTTCAAGAGTCATCTTCTTAACGGCCTGTGTAGGTTACCGATTCAGGAGGTAGACGGCAGTGTAGATTGCTTCAGCCCAGTATTTCTTAGGTACATTTCTGTACTCGAGCATAGAATGAGACATTTCGGTAATGGTGCGATTCCTGTGTTCAACGACACCATTCTGCTGAGGGGTGTAGGGTGTGGTAAGTTGGCGCTTAATGTCGTGTGCAGCACAAAAGGAAGAGAAGTCAACTGAACAAAACTCCCCCCCATTATCTGACCTTAGAGTAACAAGCTGAGAACCCGATTCTTTATCAACTAAGGCTTTAAACTACTGAAATGTGCTGAACACATCTGACTTTTGTTTCAGAAAATACACCCACATTTTGTGACTGAAAGCATCAATAAACAGTAAAAAGTACTTGGACCCAGTAACAGAAGGAGTATTCATTGGCCCACATACATCAGCGTGAACCAATTGAAGTACCTTGGAGGCTCGCCATCTGAGAATGGTGTTCGATGCTGCTTGCCAGCTTGACAGGGTCCACAAACTGCACGAGTTTTAGTTTGAATCTCAAGTAGACCAGCAACAAGACCCTCCCGAGATAACGGAGAGAGGTAGTGGACATTCAAGTGCCCATAACGCTGATGCCAAAGTTTGTTGATGGTTGTACTTTGGGCAGCCAGAGCGTGCTCCTGAGAATCACCGGAATCAACAAGTCTATACAGACCGTGATCCTCATGTCCCATCGCGATTGTAGTACGAGTCTCCCGGTCAACAATGCTGCAAGTGGACGAGCTGAAAACAACATCCAACTGGGGAGAATGCCGCATGATCTGACTGACGGAGAGGAGATTATGTTCCATGCCTGGAACATAGTAGACATCGAGAAAGAGTAAATTTCTTCCTCATGAGTGAATCTGGACAGTGCCCTTACTAGCAACTGTGTACTCTTCGCCTTTAAAAATGACAGAATCTGAGAAGGGTTCAAATGTTGTGAACCAATTCCGACGATGAGTAAAATGTTGTGAAGCCCCTGAATCTATATACCAGGCAGAAGAATGTACCGGATCTGCAATGCGCTTGGCCATAAACGCATAGAATGCAGACTCTTTCTGCTTAGTGTGCTCAGCGACATGTGCCTTTAGTTGAGATCCTCCCTGCTTCTTTTGTTCAGAAGCCAACCGAGTGTGACAATCAGCCTTAATGTGACCGTATTTGTGGCAATAATTGCACTGAACTTTCTTCTTCTTGCTGTCCTGAGAAGAACTAGAGCCTTTCCGCTGAGAAGATTGAGGCTTCCCTTTGTTCTTAGCAGAAGATTTGGCAGAGAACGCTTGTGCTGTGGAGGATGAACTGGTACTGCTTCCAAATTGTTGTCGCCATCGATCCTGCTGCAAGAGCTTGTTGCAAAGATCTTCAAATTTGAGATCAACATTGGTGGAGGTGATATTCAACGTCTCGATGAAATGTTCATACGAGCGTGGGAGACTCTTCAGAGTAATGACCACCATATCTTCTTCCATTTTTCGACCAATGGCCTCCAACTGATCACGAATGTCCTTAATGTTTGTCAGATGTTCTTGTAAGGACATTTTCTTGTCCATCATGATGGAAAAAAGCATGTTCTTGAGAAAGAATGCTCTGCTTTTGTCGGAGGTTTCATGAAGGGCCTTCAAGTGATCCCAGATTTCCATAGCAGTTTTGCCAGACGACACCTGAGGTAACTGCTCATCTACGACTGAGAGCTTGATGAGCATTATGGCTTCCCGGTTGCGTTCATCCCATTTATCCTGATCCTTTTCGGCTACAGTTGGTCGAGTTGAGTGCCCCAAGACGACCTGATCGAGACAACGATATTCAAAGATCATCAGCATATGCTGCTTCCAGGTGTTGTAATACTTCCCGTTGAATTTCTGGCTGCTTTCAAGCATTATGTTTGTGAGAGATGCCATCACGTACCTCATAGCCAAACTGGTGACGACAAGATAATGCACAGAAAATAGAAATACAAAAATCCTAGCACGGATTTTGAGGTTTTACGAAAAACCCAAAAAAGATAATAAATAAAAACCAAAAGGATGGAAGAATACCCAAAAAAAATTGACAGCACAAATTTTGAGGCGTGGAAAATGAGGTACCCAGAAAAATCTGAAAGCAACCCAATTGAGATCTTAGAAAACCCAGAAGGAATCTGCGATTAGAATAATTTTTCGACTTAAAACGGAGGCACAAATTTTGAAGCACAGAAAACGAGGTACCCAAAAAATTTGAAGATTGACCCAATTGAGATCTTAGAAAACCCTAAAGGAATCTACAAGCAAAATAATTTTTCGCCTTGAAACAAAGGGTCAAAACCTAAGTTACCGGATTCGTACCCACAGGCCTCGAACCCGGTTCGGGTGCGAACCCGGTACGGCCTGTGCGTACCCAGCGAGTACCATGCCCGTGGATACGCGGACCCGGGGGGCGAACCCTGAGAACCCATTGCTTACTTAAAGGTGGGCCAAAGTGAAAAAAAAACAATTTTTTAATTTCTATTTTGCCTCTAAACCCTAAAATGACCCAATATGAGGCCTTTCAACACTAAAACATTTCATTTTTACCTCTCATTTTGCTCTCTCCATTTTTTTTGTCCATCTTAGCATTTTGAAGGGAGGTGATTGCATTTGAAGGAGATCGATTGTGGAGTGGCAAAAAGCTTCTACAAAGGAGATTTAAGTGTTCAAGGTATGCATTTAAACCCTATTCTTCAATCTTTTGATGATTTTTTTTAAGTTTCTTAGTTTTTGATGAATTTTTTCAAGTTTGTGAAGAAGTTTTTCAAATATATATATTTTTTTTTCATTTTTTTTATAGATTGCAACAATGGCAAGTAGTCAAAGTTCAGTGGGTGGGGATGGAAGCCAAAAGTTTAAAATTGATAAAGGATCTCCTTTATGGAGACATACCACACGAATTTCACAAATTCCTGGAGGTGGGGGGTTTGTTTGGAAGTGTAATTTTTGCAATGTACAATATAATAGCTCCTACTACCGAGTGAAACTTCATTTTATGGGCCCTGGTGGTAAAGGGATTAATATGTGTGTGGGCCCAGATAAGAAGGGGTTTTCTGCTGTACAAATAGCAGCATTTATAAAAGAACAAGAAGATGCTGACAATTTAGTTGCAAGAGGAAAACAAACTAGTTATAGTTCCGGAAAGAAAAAACAAACATTACCCACTCATCAGATAGTTAGGCCCTCTAGACATCCCTTCTTGTCTATACCCTCTACGGAAGAAGAAGATGAAGAACCAGAAACCACCACCCGCAAGAGAGGTCCATTAGAGAAAGCATTTAAAATGGAGGCAAGAGATATTGCTGAAGAAAAAATTGCACGTTGCCTCTATGCCAATGGTCTTCCATTCAACTTGGTGAGATCACCATATTGGAAGGACATGGTGTCAGCAATAAATAGTGCACCTCCTGATTTCACAAGTCCTGGGTATGAAAAGGTGCGTACCACCTTATTGCAAAAAGAGAAGAAATATGTAGAGGCCCAACTAAAACCAATTAGAGATTCTTGGGTTGAAACAGGTGTATCTATTGTTTCCGATGGATGGAAAGATTGCAAAAACTGTCCATTGATTAATGTTATTGCAGTGTCCCCCAAGGGGGCAATGTTTTTGAGGGCGGTTGACTGTGAAGGGGAAGTGAAAGATGCAGAGTTCATTTCCAAGATTCTCATTGACTCCATAGAGATGGTGGGTAGTGAAAATGTTGTCCAAGTAATTACGGACAATGCAAAAGTTTGCAGGGCTGCAGGTGCTTTGGTAGAGGCTAGATATGAGCACATCTTTTGGACACCGTGCACCGTACACTCCCTCAATTTGGTGATGCAAGCAATTGGCACCCAAATAGAGTGGGTGAAAGAAATATACCAGGAGTCTGAGGAGATCCAGATGTTTGTGACAAACCACCATATGTCACAAGCAATTTTCAGAACTTTTTCAACATTGGAATTGTTGAAGGTAAATTTTAAAATTTAATTTATTTAGTTTCATTCATCATTTATGTCATGTTTTACATAATTGAATAAAATAATTTTTTGCATTATTTACATATTTTAAATGTGTTATTAACTTACTATTAACATGTTCTTAGGTTGCCGAGACCCGGTTTGCATCTCACACAATTGTTCGGAGACGACTTGTGAAGGTGAAAGATGCATTGAGTCAAATGGTTATTAGCAACCAATGGAGTATATGGAAGCAATCAAATTCAGAGAGGGCCCAAAAAGTCAAGGCATTGATCTTGAATGATGATTGGTGGGATCGTGTGAATTATGTATTGGAATTCACCGAACCTATCATGTCTATGCTTCGGTTTGCTGATACAGATGAACCATGCTTGGGGGATGTCTATGATAGCATGGACACAATGTTGGAAAAAATAAAAATAGAAATACAAAAAAAAGAGAATGATCCTGAAGACACCTTGTACAAAAGGGTGGAAACAATTGTTCTTCATCGTTGGAACAAGATGACAACTCCATTGCACCTCCTTGCATATGCCCTATCTCCGAGGTACTATACCACTGAAGTACTTTCTATCCCAGGGAGAATACCGCCATATAGAGATTCTGAAGTTGCTAATGGGTATAAGACGGCATTTAGTAGAATGTTCAGTGATCCAGAAGTGCATGCAAGTGTCATGAGAGAATTTGGAATGTTTGTCACAGGAAAATCAAAAAATCATAATGCTTCTGTTGCTAGAGACCAATACAAAATGGATGGTCTTACATGGTGGTACCTCCATGGTCAAGATTATATGTACCTCCAACCTCTTGCAATCAAGATCCTCTCACAAGTAAGTTTTTTTTTTTTGCCACTTGTATTGTAAAATTTAACACTTAACATTCTTGAATTTATCTTGCATTTTTTTATTTTATTTTTAATTTTGTTGGTTTTCTCTCTAGGTTGCAAGCTCTTCTACCATGAACGGAATTGGAGTACATACTCCTTTATCCACTCAGTGAAGCGTAACCGGTTGGCTGCAAAAAGAGCTGAAGACTTAGTGTATATTCATTCCAATTTGCGTCTTCTGTCACGTAAGGATCCTCAATACAGGCAGGGGGCAGCGAGGCTTTGGGATGTAGCACCCGAGTCTACTGACTTGGATGCAACCATTCAGGATCTTGCTAGAGCCACTATGGATGATGTGGGTGATATTGATGACATATCACATGGTGTTGGATCCGCTTTGGGTTCAAATGATGATGATTTTGAAGTTGAAACCACTCAAAATCCAAGTCATGATGATTCTGACAATCCTTTTGATGATTGATGAGCACATGAACAATGAACATTGAATCATGTTTCAATGTTTCATGAACTACATTTTGTAATTCAGTAATTTTATTTGAATATTTTTCAACTATCAATTGGCATTTAATATTTATCTTTGGCATTTGGCATTGATCAATGATCAAGTATCATACTATGAAATGATTTAGTTTTACAATTCTCTATGTTTCTCTTTTTTTTTGTATATATAATACATATATATAGATTTATAATATATTAAATTATTAATATATATATATATATATATACACACACACGTACCCATACGTACCCAAACCCCTAAAAAAATTTTGCCCGTACCCACGTACCGGGTTCTCGTACCCGAACCCGTCCCCGAACCCGAACCGGTAACTTAGGTCAAAACCCTAGACGAAAATTTCTGAACCTTAGGCCGCCATTAAAAATCCAGAAAATGCAGGAAAACAACGTCAAAATCTTCAGAAAATCGTGGCAAGGAAGAGGCAAAAAATGCGTCTGAACTACAGCAAGAGATTTGTCCAAAATGATGTGAAAATCACGGCCACAAAGCACAGAAAAACGTGCTCAAAAGAAGACGCGAATCTGAAGACGATTTTCAGAAAAATGCCTTCAATATTTGTTCAAAAATGCGTCCCACAGAGGCACAAAACACATCTTTCAAAAAGTCGTGCCTAGAACAGCACGAACTTCAGCCACGACTTGCAGCAAGAGGGTCGAATTTTTTGTGAGAAAATACGCACGAAAATTGCAAATCAAAGCCCACGATTTCGTAGTAGAAAAAAGACCCGCGATTTTTAGAGTTGAAAATCCCTTGAGAAATCTCAGACAAAACAGCCACGAATTTACCTAGAAACCCTAACCTGAAAAAATTCGAATTATGAGTTTTGTAAAGCCCACGAATTTTTAGGGTTCTTTTTTCTGCTCTGATACCATGTAAATGGTAAAAGTTACTTGTATTAACATGAAAAAGAGCTTACAATATATAGAAGTGCATAAAGCATTGTAGATATTAATTATCTACCAACTGACAGAAAATATCTAACCTAACAGATAGAAAATATCTAATCTATTAAATACATCATATTGACCATTAATAATATAAGAATAATATATGATTCTAACACATCATCTCCCCTAAAAGAAAAGTTGGATTCCTAGCCAACAGCAGAGAACAAAAATAATTAAATCACTAAACATTAGGGTAGAAGACATCCTTGGCAGTGTTGATGCTTTGCTGGATTGATTTGGGTGTTGCTTTATGTGTTTCTGTTTGGTCCCAGGAGTGGGCTTCAAAGCTGGAGATGTTCAGTCCTAATTCATGCCAAGTTGTTGAATTGCAAATTTCCAAACTTTTGGCAGTAGAGTAGATGATGAAGCTCCAACTTGCAGATTATTTCTTGTAGCTACTATGACTGTAGTATCTTGAATTCTCCACTCCAAAATACTTGCTAAAATTTTATTTGTAGGGATAACTCCTTTTTGCAATTCATGTATTGCCATTCCTTGCAGTGTGGCTGGGAAAAATCTCAACCAATATCTTCTATTTGCCCATTTGTGGTCCATATGGTAATAATTAATAAATGTTTTGCAGTGCCTTACAGGGTCTTTGGATTCATCTCTATTTAACTTTGGCAGCTTCTACCTTTCAACATTTGGACCTACTAGAGGGGTCAATGCAACATCTAACACCTCAGGAAATTTTGGTCTGGGCGTTCCTTTGCTCCTTGAGCACTTTTGGACATGTCCAACCCCTCAACATTGCTGGAGATCTTGGTAATTCAAACACTAAATTCTCGTCTTCTCCCTCTAACCTTCAATCTTCATGTCTCAGGATCAATTTCATCTTTGATTAAAAGTACTTAGATGCCTCAAATATTGTTCTCATACACTTCCTGTTCTTTGTCTACCAAGAAGTCCTCAAACTCTATTTCACTATGAAAACTTTCCCCATCTAGAGAAGTGTGATGTCCCCGTTTTTGAAGCCAGAATGACTTTGGAAAATAATTGATTAAATATTTAATAAGTCTTTATTTTGCTTATTAGTTATTTAATTAATTAATTATATTAATAAATATTATATTTTGAATAAAGCTTTTAATAATTATGAATAAAGTTTTAATAAGTTGGTTGAAACAACTGATTTTGGCGAAGCTATATGGGCATTGAGGATGGATAAAAGATCAACATGGAGAATTGGAATTGAATGGGTTTTTCTACATTGGAAGACTGAGAACGAAAAATCTCAGGAATTCCTAGTCATGCCAGGATGAAACCCTTGGTGTGGCAATTTAGATAGGAGAATTGATTGATGAAAGTTACAATAGTGATCGGTTTGATATTTTGAAAATGAATGATTGATATTCTGAAGGGGATCAAATTGGTATCCTGACGGATTCATTTATGGGCGTGTATTCTGAATACCATTCATGCGACACTTGAAGAATGCATATAACTGTGGTTGATCCTTCTCTGTGCTGGACCATATCCGTGATTGTTGTTGCTGGATAACTCACTGCCAGATGGAATTCATTGTTGATATTGTGAGCCTATATTTCTTATGATTGGGTCATCTGTTGTTTCCAGCATCCTTTTAATATTCTCGCTGAACGAAGAGTTGTGAACAGAGTTATCATTGGTGTGTTCAGGACGTACTTATTCTATATGTAAGCTTCCCGATGGATTTTAAGGAAGCAGGATTATAAGACAAAAAGGATTTATTGGGCTTTCCGCCTATTACATGGTCGGCAGTTATGTTGAAGGTGATCATGCCGTAAAAGACAATGGAGTTTTCCACGTTGGCAGAGATGGGAAGATTACAAGATCATGGAAGATTTTGGGAGTTCATGGGACGATCAGATGATTGTGAAACGGCGATGGAAATAGAAGGGTGGAAGTCTCTATATATTTGTGGATGCTATCGGGCATATTCACATACCACAGTCCGTTGCCAGAGTTGTTTGGGACGAGGCGCCTGAGAGAATACATTATTACCATAGGCTTGATGAGATTATATTGCTGAGATCCTATTGATTCATGCTGCTGTCATATGTATCTTATATACTGGCAAGAAAATATATGAATCCGGAATTAAATGAATAAAAGAAGTTTATAAACATTCCACGCATTTTTCCTGTAGCAACTGGGTTGATATAATTATGCCATGAACTGCTCTATTAAACAAACATTTAACCAGTTATGTCCTGCAATATTTGGAATGAATGTAATTCTGTTATGAACTATTCTTCATTCAATCATTTTATGAAAGTCTCCTATTTTACAAACAAAACTATAAGATCAGTCTGAAAACATGAACCATTCAAAGGAGATAAGGTTAAAGACATAATCCCAGACGGGTTATTACAAGAAGGCAACTGGAAAGATTTAAATGTTTCTTCCTTTGATTGAAGTTGGCTTGCAAGTTCAGCACAGGCTTCTTTAGGAAGGGGGAGTTGCTTGCCAACATTGACCTGCTCTTTTTTGGTACGCTCTTGGGTGTTTGTAGTCATTTGGATGCTTTTGTCATTTGTTCTCAACTCCAACTCTGACTTTTGCTTTGGCTTTTGTTGTGACTTTTGCTTCGGCTTCTACTTTGGTTCTTACTTCCACTTTGTACAAATGGATTTTCATGTAGTCTTCTTTTTCATTCTCTTTGTTCCACTTCCCCCAGTATCAGAGTTTGTCTACTCTCTTGGTCCTAACTACGTTGTGGTCTCTCCTTGCCTTTGCTGGGTCTAAGGGCATTAATATAGTGAAGTATGGTGCTGATCCTTTCTTTACTTTAGTCCTCTTTTTGTTGGTGCCTCCACTCCTCATACCGCTAGTCTATTTTCTGCTTGTGTGCCCCACGATCTCATTTGGCATGAAAATCTTGTAATATTATGAAGTGTTTGGTGAGGATTTGAGGGTGATGGTAGAGCAGTCTGTCCACTTTGTCAATCACTGCAAAATTACTCCAAATTGTTTCTTGTGGTACTTGCTTACGTTTGGTTTCTTTGCATATGTGCTCTCATACATATATATGTCCCATAGATACACAAGATGCTTGTGAGATCATGAAATGAGCATTAACTGAAAACATACAAAATAATAAAATCAAAACTATTTTAATCAACAACTATTATATATATATATATATATATATATTTGTTCCTTTTTTTGTCATATACATACAAAAAAATTAAATTTAGTAATCTGAAAGACTTACTGGGCTTGCCCAGCATTTAGATTTGGCCCTTTTGTTGTTTCTTAGTGCACTGCAGGCTGCAATTTGGAATTTGATGATTAATCTGATAGGCCTCTACTAATTTGCAGCAGCGGCTATCCAGCCCCAGGAATGCACTGGGGCATGGATGCATCTTGCATGCATACGGCTGCCAACATCGATACCGACGTACCATTGATTTCGGTGTGAGGCTTCAAGAACTGTGCAGTTGTACGCTGCATACTTTCCAGGCAAAGCCTTATGTTTTTTTTTTCTCGCTTCTTTAAATTTTATTATTAACGTGTGATGTTTTTATTTATTTTTATTATTAACATATAATGTTTTTATGTTTTTGTAATGTTTTTATATTTAATTTGATTAATTAATTATTGAAGATTTAAGCAATTTTTATTTTTTGTGCTGATAAAAAATAATTATTTTTTAATAATATTTTAAATTTTATTTTATATGAAAATTATTTATTTCATTTTTACACATAATAAAATAAAATCATTATATTAGAATTTTCATACCATTCAAAATAATAATGTAGTAATATTTAATTGAATTTAACCTTTATAAGTCTAATTATAATAGTTTTATATTACTATTATAATTAATGTTTAATATATTATTATATTATAAATAAAAGTATAATTTATTATATATAATACATAAGTTTTAATCTTTATGTGATATATTAAGTATAATAAGATTTTATATTATTCAATCACTAATATTCAATCTTATATTCTTATTAAAATTAGTGATTGAATATTATAAAATCTTATCAATTTTGAGAGGGAAAATATTAATTCAAAAAAATCAAAACATAATTATTAAAAAACATGGAAATCATAAGATATTTAATAGTTAATGTATTAACTATTATGAATAAAAGTATAATTTATTATATATAATACATAAATTTTAATCTTTTTAAATTATTATTTTTTATTTAAATAGTTATTTTTATTTATTTAACCTACCTATTTTGACTGGTAGAGATAATACCTAATGTGAGACATTCCCATCATGCAAAGTCTAGTAATCAAAATATAACATTCAACATGCTATCTCACATTATTAGAGTATTATTTTAACAAGAGGTTATTCAACATTAGAGTCTTTAAACTAATTCTCATATTATACTATTAGACTAAAAATTTTATGTATAATTTCATAATTTTCGAAATGTATCATGCAACAATTATAAAGCAGAATTATACTAGATTATGGATTTAAAGAACTATTTTTATTTATTTAAAAGGTGATATAAGACAATACTAGAAATGAAAAATATATTTGTTCTTTAATGTAGGTATATGTATAATATTTTAGATTATAAGGGCATATGTATAATAGAATAAAGGTACTATCTATGCTTCATGTGAAATAAATATAATAGACATCTAAAATTATACATATACCTCTATAACCTATTTCTAGATAAATAGGTTATCTTAGTTATTTTATTACATTAGAGTACATAGAAGGTTAGAAAATAAAAAATATCAAACCTCTTTTACATATTTTTTTTCCTAAAAATAGATATCTTAGTTATAACATTTACCCAAGAACTAATTAGATGCATCAAGACATTCATGCATCATCCATGGATAATACAAATAGTTATTATTACCTAAGAACAAATACATAAATATAAATATAATGAAAATTAAATTAATATATAAATATAATGCAATACATAATTATCATATGTATTATCCATGTATTATATAGTAATTATGTATTGCACTATATTTATATATAATTTGTATTATATAAAAATGTATTATTTATTAATTATAATAATTTTATATTTGTATTTTTAATAATTTTGACTATAAAATATTATATATAATAATATATATTTTTTATTAATTATTTAAATTACGTTTTTATTTAATAATTTCTAATATTAAATATAGTATATAATAAATATAATAATAATAGCATTTTAAAAATTTAATTTACATTATATTAAATATTAAAAAATAATTTGACATTATATAAATATAACATATAATTAATAAATTTATTTTTTTTAAATATAAATGCAATCATATTTTCAATCAATTATATAAAATATGTATTATATAGTAATTATGTGTTGTACTAGATTTAAATGTTAAATTAATTTGTATTATATAAAAAATTATTAATTATTAATTATAATAATTTTATATTTATATTTATTAATTTTTACTATAAAATATAATATATAATAATATATTTTATATTTTTTTGATACGTATAATATATATTTATATTAAATATAATAAATAATAAATATAATAATAATATTAAAAAATAAATTGACATAATATAAATAAAATATATAATAAATACATTTTAAATATTTAAAAGATAAATGCAATCATATTTTTCATGTTTTTTACTGATTATGTTTTGATTTTCTTGAATTAATATTTTCCCTCTCAAATTTGATAAGATTTTATAATATTCAATCACTAATTTTAATAAGAATATAAGATTGAATATTAGTGATTAAATAATATAAAATCTTATTATACTTAATATATCACATGAAGATTAAAACTTATGTATTATATATAATAAATTATACTTTTATTTATAATATAATAATATATTAAACACTAATTATAATAGTAATATATTACTATTATAATTAGACTTTTTTAGTAAAAGGTTAAATTCCATTAAATATTACTCCATTATTATTTTGAATGGTATGAAAATTATAATATAATGATTTTATTTTATTATTTGTAAAAATAAAATAAATAATTTTTTATATAAAATAAAATCTAAAATATTATTTTAAAAAATAATTATTTTTTATTAGCACAAAAAATTAAAATTGCTTAAGTCTTCAATAATTAATTAATCAAATTAAATATGATAACATTACAAAATCATAAAAACATTAGATGTTAATAATAATAAAATATAAAAACATCACACGTTAATAATAAAATTTAAAGAAGCGAGAAAAAAAAAACATAAGGCATTGCCTGGAAAGTATGCAGCGTACAGCTGCGCAATTCTCAAAGCCTCACACTGAAATCAATGGTACGTTGGTATCGATGTTGGCAGCCGTATGCATGTATGATACATCCATGCCCCAGTGCATTCCTGGGGATGGATAGCCACTGCCCTAATTTGCTATTACACTATGTCACATATTGCTCCTAAGGGTTCCCATTCTTAAGATGTTCAAATTTGTGCTTGTAGGTTGTCATCTCTTGCATCCACAACTGCTATAATAGTGTCTTCTTTATGGGAAGAATAGTGAATGTTTTCAAAGTTCAAAATTCATATTTGGTCTTGTTTGACCCATACAAATGCTGAATCACCTCTTTGGCCTTATCCCTGGCCTTAGTGATTACTTTAAGAAACCCCCCTCAAAAAAAGATATAAAATCTTGACGAATCTTTTATTTTTTTGGGAAAACATATTAATTTCTATTGGTGAACCTTTCCTTTTTTTCGAAAAAAATATTAATTTTATTGGCAATTTTTAGATCACTAAAATTTTGTAGTCAATGTTGGCAAATCTTGGAAAATAATAGGAAAATGCATTAATTATGATAGGGAATCTTTCCAATTTTAAAAAACTCTTATGGAAAAGTAGGGGCCTGAGGGTAGAAATTATCAATGGGTTTAAGTGGTAAACTATAATATTTACTTGCCAACATTGATTCAAAATATAATCTAACAACCCTTGTCGTATTTCACGAGGTAAAATGTGTCAGTGATCTATAATGCTCATGGGTTACAACTCATTGATATATTTTACCTTGTGGAATACAATGAGGGTTGTTAGATTATATTGTAAATCAATGATGGAAACTAAAGATTGCAAATATGGCCCTAAATTAACTAATAATTATGACACACTATTACTATAACTTATAAAATTTAGGCGGACCTGATCTAATCATGCATTGAATATTATGGCGAATTTTTGAGTCAATTTTGTAATAAAATAAATGGTTTGGTGATTTAAATAAGACAAATAAAACTTTGTAAAAATGTGTTGATTTAGGTCAGATTACAACTCAAACTATTAGCCAATTTTTGATTCCCAAATTTTCAAACATTAGCCAATTGGCAAATATTAGCCACTAAAAAATCAGTGCTTGGCCTCATACAAATACCCCATGGGGTTTTGATCCCCATCCACTAATTGTAAGAACCCCAAAAAACCCAGTGAACCCCTTGCTACATAAGGGTCCCATTACCCCTTGCTACATAAGGATCCCATTAATTGTATGGAAAGGCACTCCCCCACTAGTGATCATGAAAAGACAACAGTACTAGAGAAGGAAGATCTTGGATCCATAAAAGAAAAGCCCACTTTCGGATTAGCATTGGAACTCATTGGGCTGTTGAAGGAGAACGAAGGCTTCCCTTCGTTGAAAATAGTGAATCACAAATCCTAAGAAACATCTCAAAGTCAAGGCACCACTTAGAAGGTGGTTTGAAAGAAGATAACATGGGATAGGAATTGGACATACTAGAAGGGAGACTAATAAGTTAGATCAAATCCAAAATTAAAAAGCCTAGATGTGGAGAAAAGAAGTGAAGGGGAAGGAAATCCAACATAGAAAACATGGAGACTGTAGGGATAGTTGATCGACAATTGACGCTACAAAACTTGGTTTTGAGATTTAGGAAGGGATTGACCCTTCCCAACAAGTCTCGAGGATCCTCACTTGGAATGTTAGGGGCTTAAATGCCCCTAGCAAAAGATGATTGTTTAAGCATCAAATGCCTTGGTCAGTTGTCAGTATTTCTATTTTTAGCAGTGTTAGTGGAGGTGTTTAATGTCAATATCCAAATATTTAATATAGTCTAGTATTTTAATTTAAATAACGATACTTTATAAAGTTATTAAATACTTAACTTTGTCATTATTTAATATTATAAAGTATTCCCAAAAAGTGGGATGCCCAAAAGGGAGACATAAGGAGGTTTTAAAATTTAAAAATTGGGGCGTGGGGTTTTGGGAGCCATACAAAAGGAAAAACTGAGGCTTATTTGCAATTATGCTTGGTTATTTGGTATTCTTCTTTGTTGGAGGAGCTAGTTCTTGGTTTGTGAGGACGAAATCCCTTATTGTTGGAAGGCACAATCTAGAGAATTTCTTGGTGATTTCATAGAGGGATCACAGCTGGACTTCCTCCTTTGCTGGTCATACCTTTCTAGGGGGATATGAGACTCTTTCCTTGCTGGATGCTAGGGAGTCCATAGTATCACCCAGAATCAGGGGCATTAGACTGCTAGATGAGAGGGAATTGCTCAATGTCCAATTTGTAGATGATACTACTCTTTTCCTAGAAGTTGACAAGCAGAACATTGAATCTTTAATGATGAAATTGGAGGTCTTTTGTAAGGCTTCTGGGGCAAAAGTTAACAATAGCAAATTCATTGCACTTGGTTGGGAGAGTAACTCACCGAAGTGGTTCAAAGACCTCAACTTTCAATTTTGCGGGAGGGGGGGGGGGCACAGATCTCTAGGTGAGGTACCTTGGCATACCCTTTGCTGTTGATCCCAACCTCAAGGAAATGTGGAATTGGATCAAAGGTAAAATTGACAGAAAGTTAGAAAATTGGAATAAACACTACCTTTACCTTGCGGGGAGGATTCAAGTCTGTCAAAAGATTCTCTCATCCTATAGCATCTACTTCACATCAGTTTGGTTTTTCTGCAGGCACCAGGTTAACAAGATCCAGAAAAAGATAAGGAATTTCCTCTTGTTGGATGGGAAAGGCAGAAAGAAAAAACATGCTGTAAAGTGGGATTGGTGTTGTTTAGGTAAGATGCAAGGGGGCTTAGGCCTAAAAGATTTGAGAATGCAAGGCATAGCTCTTGTTGCTAAGTGGATTGTGAAAGCATTAGAGGATAATGAGCCTTGAAAAGTGCTAGTAAGGAATAACATCAGCTTGGTTGTTCCTAGGCAAGCAAAAGCATGGAAAAAGCTTCCCTTGAGTGACATTCTCATGAGTAACTTCCCTATGTCCCCAATTGGGTCGGTGGTTTTCAGGAGCCTTTGGAAGGCCTAGGAGATAATCAAACACAACGCCCAATTTAAGTCCAATGATATAACCCTTAAGAACAATGCCAAATGTCAGTGCTATAGTTCCATCTGGTGGAATGTGTCTCATAATAATAAGCCCCTTGCTTTGTTACAAGGCTATTCTACTAAGAACTGGAATCAAAAAGGTGTCAAAACCTTTGGGGACATTGTGGCCGAAGGGAAAATAAAGAGTTGAACTGAACTAGCGGCAGAGTTTGACCTCCCAGCCTCGAACTTTAGAACCTATTCTACACTTTTAGAAGCCTGCAAGGATGTTGTCTTCCCTAGAGATGCTAGGAGGATCCTTGATTTGTCCAGTGACATTGTCTGGAAGGATAGGGGCCCCATCTCCAAGCTGAAAGCAAAGGATATTTATAAAGAGCTTACCTGTGTTAATACTATCTTTGAGCATTTAAATTGTTGTTGGAACTTGGACTTAGATAAAAAAAAGTTTGGCAAAAATTTCTAACTAATGTTTGGTGCAGTGGTTTGGAACCAAAGAAAGCCTATTTCAGATGGTTAGTGCTGCTCTAGAGAATACCATTTAATACCAATTGTGATGACATTGATATATGCAAATATTTGTAAGGTTCCTGAATTGGTAAAACACATTTTTTTGGATTGTCATTATGCTAAAGAAATTTGGAAATCTTTCTACTGTAATATAAAAATCTGGGATACTAATGATAAATTGAATTGGAAAGATGTGTTATTCTGTGATAAGAAATTGAATAAAGATTGTAAAGTTTTCTGGATTTTACTCTCTACAGAGATTATGTGGCACAACTGGAAAGCTAGGAATGATGAAAAATTTAAAGGCACTAGGAGGTCCCTTACTGAGTCGGCTAAAAGACTTACGTTTCTTCATGTTGTGTTGCAAGTTTCATTGCACATTGAGATCTCGCTACCGAAGTTTGTCAATCTGATTAGAGATGGTTTGGTGGCGATCGATAAGGCCAAAGTTAGGTGCTGGCATGCCTATCGGTTGGTATGTGAGGAGCATGAAATTTTCTTAAAAGCCATCAATGAGTTTCAGAGGGATTTCAATGCGGCTGTAGAGACGCAAGATAGACACAACCAATAATTAGTACTTTATGGGTTACCTTTTGCAGTTTTGCTTATACACAAGCAGCTACAAAGTACCATATGTGTTAATGTTGTATATGTCTATTTAAATCTGAATTAGCTGAACTGTCCAAGTCTTTTTTGTACACCAATGTATAGTTGGCTCAGCATATATAGTAATGCTATTGCAATTTTGCATGAAGCATTAGAACTTATCTGTGATACACCGTGATGTACAAGCTTTTCATACTATATTTAATACAAAAAGAAATAATGATACTTTATAAAGTTATTAAATATTTAACTTTGTCATTATTTAATATTATAAACTATTCTGAAAATGTGGGACGCCCAAAAGGAAGACATAAGGAGGTTTTAAAATTTAAATAAAGTATTTTATATTTCAAATTGGGGCGTGGAGTTTTGGGAGCCATACAAAAGGAAAAGTTGAGGCTCATTTGAAATTATACTTGATTATTTGGTATTCTTCTTTGTTGGAGGAGTTGGTTCTTCTTGGTTTGTGAGGACGAAATCCCATATAGGCAACATTCTCCATGTTGTTGGAAGGCACAATCTGGAGAATTTCTTGGTGATTTCATACAGGAATCACAGCTGGACTTCCTCCTTTGCTGGCCGTACCTTTCTAGGAGGATTAGAAATGGAAGATTAGTGACAAAGATGGAAGATTCTTAAGTTGATTTTGGCAATAACTGTTTAAGTTAGCCAGAACAAAACTTACCCCAAGCACTAGCTACCACCACAAACATATGCACAAATCAAAATTGTAAATAAATGGCTTGAAGGATACTTGCGGAATTATGTCATAGGGCAGAAAACGGCTTGGGTTAAATGGCTACATCTTGAAGAATATTGTTACAATACTACTTATCATATATCAATAGGGGTGAGCCCTTTCAAAGAACTATATTGGTATGAGGCAATATCATTTGGAGATTTGATCCTTACAGATAGCAGGGTGTCGAGGGCAAGAGACTTAGTGCAACAAAGTGTAGATATTTGAAACACTTGAAGACAACTTGCGGCATGCCCAAAATCAACAAAAGATGTATGCTGATTGTTGTAGATCCGAAAGGACATTTGAGAAGGCGACAACCATATAAACAATCCTTCTTCAAAGGAAGTGGAGCATAAAAACTCAAGCCACAATTGTATGGCAATATCATTTGGAGATTTGATCCTTACAGATAGCAGGGTGTCGAGGGCAAGAGACTTAGTGCAACAAAGTGTAGATATTTGAAACACTTAAAGACAACTTGCGGCATGCCCAAAATCAACAAAAGATGTATGCTGATTGTTGTAGATCCAAAAGGACATTTGAGGTTGGAGACTTAGTTTTCCTAAGGCAACAACCATATAAACAATCCTCCTTCAAAGGAAGTGGAGCATAAAAACTCAAGCCACAATTGTATGGGCCTTATAAGATTATAAGACAGATTGGCAAAGTTGCTTATGAATTGGAGCTACTAGCAAATAGTAGGATTCATAATGTTTTTTATGTATCTCGCATCAAGAAGGTGCTAGGTCAACATGTTACACCATGTCCGGAGTTACCTTTGCTTAATGATGAGGGAAAATTAATTTTAGAACTTGAGGCCATAGTTGACAAGAGAGAAAAGAAATTAAGGAATATGGTTATTCTAAAATATTTAGTTAAATGGAAGAATTTGCCTATGGAGGACGACACTTGGGAAGGAGCAGAATTTTTTTATCATCCTAATTTAAAGTTGCTAGTAGACAAGCAATCTTGGGAAGGGCAGACTATCACGCCCCTACCAAACAAAAGATTACAACTTCGATTAAGAAAATTAGATCACTGCCTATATCCTAGGCCAGGGAATCAAATTAACAAAAAGGTCGATTAATATTAGAGAAAAACCATGTCATGGGCGACGAATTTACAAAGCATATAAGTAACAATAAAGAGTTTAAGATAGCACTTGGTTATGAAGGGATGTATCCCTTGCCAAGGTAATGATGTTAATGAAAAGATGTGACTTTCCCCAACATTCAAGATATTAAAGGGAGGACAAGTCATTTGTGAGAGGCATGAAGTGAGAAATGAATAACAATTCATGCAACAATAAATATATTGCAAAAAATCTATTCAAACAACAGTCATTTATTAAAGCATACAACTATTATTCAAGGATTGAATTGTCAATCCATTAAGAAAGACAAATCAATAGTCTAGCAAATACATCAATCTATCAATTGTGAATTCTAAGTAGTATTTGCAAATCAGATGGGGTCTGAGCTCATGGGGTGGGCTAAGGGTTGGAACTGGAAGGACCCCTTTTCATGCCCTTGACAAACTAGGGACGAGGTCCTTGGTATTGTCACTATTGAGTTAAGGACGGGGTCCTTTATTTCAATAGTTTTGCAAATTATTTCCAAGGAATCCATGATTTGACTCCTTGGGTATTGTGCTATGATCTGATCTGATTATTATCATAAATTTCTTAATCTTGGATAAAACTTTTGTCATATTTTGAGTAAATATTGTTGTTTTAAAGAATATTCCAAAAAGGGGACATTACAATAGGTTGTCAAAGTATTGGACTTACCCTCTCTAGCATCCCTCTCCTTTGACCCCCACTCCTTTCCCTTACCTTGTCAGAGAGTCAAACTTCCTCGTATTGGTATGCCTCTCTTGAACCCTGATCCTCAACAAGTAGTAAGAGTTAGGCAGTATCCTCGACTTCCAAATTTCAACGTTCCGTCCTTTTTGCGTTGTTCATTCCTACCTACCCTTGCACAATAGTAGTGCCATTAGTTACAAGTTTTGATTTAGCGACCACACTAGAAGGTATTTTTCCTACCCACAACCATAATCAAATTGCTTTGGCGTGAATTCACATATGACTACAAGTGAGCGATGAAGAAAGTTGATTAAGTCAAATAATTCAAATGAAGCAAGAAAAGGGAGTCATTGCTTACACACCACAACCAATCGCTTGTTCCTTGGGCACCATTAATGTGGTGGTTGTATTTGCGGCTACCCATGATCTGTGCATAGATCTAAGTTGTTGTTTTGGTGGGATCTCTCATCACTCAGTGATTGGAAGAAATATCAAATGGTGGGGCACATTTACATAGGGATTATCGACTATTCTCTACATTAAAACCCTAGCGGCCATCATTTTGAGCACTAGTGTTCAGATTGTTAGATTTGGGGATGAAGATCCTCAGATTCATAGGAGGCCAAAGGACAAAAACCCTTTTGGTTTCACAAGGTAGACAATGAAATCCCTTTGTCGGTCGCACAATTTCATCAAATGTTGTGAGTGAGCTCCCATGGTCATGGACTGTATTTGCTTCAACTTAACATGATCTGTTGTCTACTGAAGGATTGAGTATGATTGGTTTTGCATTGTACTTTCTAGTTCATTGTTGTGGTGGTTCCAATAGTTATTCTCACTATTACCATAGCATGTTCAATGTATTTCAGACTTTAATATAAATAGAAAAGGCTTTGCAAGTCATTTTATGTCACTGTTGACCTATTTGACTATTTGGGTGATTTGTATTGAGGCGTAAATGGAAAGGACTATTCTAGGTTAATGTATAACAGGCTGATTTGATACTTTGCAACTTGTTTCATGAGCTTGTAAACTCGAACTTAATCAATGTTTCAGTGAACACCGCCTAGTTGTTGAAGAGCTCATTGCTGTTGCAGCTGCTTATCCATGAACTGTAGATGAGGAGTTTCACCTTTTTGTGACTTGCTTGGGCTAGTGTACCTAGCTGATCTGAGCTTTGAATCTCTCTCAACTAGCACTTGCCTCCTTTTCGGAGAACATGTAAGGATTCTACTGTATCCATTTTCTGTAGTATGCACCCATCTCGAATGCTTGCTTTGCAAAGGCATAGTATTACATTAGTGCAACATTTTTTTGTCACTAATATCTTCCATATTTTCTGAGGTGCAACCCAACAAGTAATTAAAGTGTTTACATTCCATTGAAGATGTCGAAATTTTTGAAAGATTTGAAGCTCGAGATGTAGCTCTACCTGCTGGTTCAGCAGCATTCCCCTTATTGTAACCCAAATCTATTTTCAATCTTATACATACAAACAATTTAAATCTATTAATCTAATACACTTACTGGGCTTGCCCAGCATACTAATATCTTCCTTATTTTCTGAGGTGTGACCCAACGAGTAATCAAAGTGTTTACATTACATTGATGATGTTGAAATATTTGAAAGATTGTAGCTTGAGATGTAGCTCTACCTGCTGATTCAGCAGCATTCCCCTAATTGTAACCCAAATCTATTTTCAATCTTATACATACAAACAAATTAGTATACATTTTTTTGTCACTAATATCTTCCTTATTTTCTGAGGTGCAACCCAATGAGTAATCAAAGTGTTTACATTCCATTGATGATGTGGAAATCTTTGAAAGATTTGTAGCTCGAGATGTAGCTCTACCTGCTGGTTCAACTGCATTCCCCTCATTGTAACCCAAATCTATTTTCAATCATATACACACAAACAAATTAAATTTACTAATCTAATAGACTTACTGGGCTTGCCCAGCGTACAAATCTGACCCTTTTGTGGTTTCTGGGTGCATTGCAGACTGCAATTCAAATTTGATGATGAATTTGATAGGCCTCTCTACTAATCTGCTATCACACTGTGTCACATACTACTCCCGAGGGTTCCTGTCCTCCAAGATTTCCATATTTGTGCCTGTAGGTTGTTGTCTCCGAGCACACAACCACTGTATTCATAACCGTTGTAGCAGTGTCCTTTTCCTAGGAAGAATAGTGATTGTTTGTTTTCAAAGTTCAAAAGTGTTTTCTTTTCTCCCTCCAGCAATTTTTAGTTTTCATCCTGCGATCCATTATCATAGGTGGGCAGTTCATCCTGCAAATGTTGGCAGCTAACTAGCACATTCATCCCTCAATTGAAGGGGTTAACTGGACAGAACTGAAGGACTCAACCTCTTCCTAACTGAAGACTTAGCCATTCCTAACTGAAAGACAGCCACTTATTCCACTGACAAACTTAGAGCCTTAAGTTTACTCCTTAAAGGCAACAGCACCGATGTTTACTCCTTTATCTGATAAGACTAATACTTGCAGTGATGAACAGAAATAACAATCCATACTAAAATGAGTAACAAATATATAGCTTTTATTCATATGAATTTTTTTACATAGAATTTAGAAGTAGTCTAGAGATGATCAGCCAAGGTTTAGTCTAAAATAACAATGCATACTAAAATGAGTAACAAATATATAGCTTTTATTCATATGAATTTTTTTACATAGAATTTAGAAGTAGTCTAGAGATGATCAGGCAAGGTTTAGTCTGCTTTCCTTGAGTATGAGAACCATATATTTCCAAGTACCCAATGGTTGCCAAGTAGAACACTATTGTTGATAACTATTGACAACTGACTCCTAGTGACTACCCACACACTGACACACACTGACAAGTAATCGACACATAGTTGGGTACAACATAACAAAACAAGTTAATTGTTACAATCTTCATCTCTATGTTATAACATTGAACTTCAAGGTATATCTATAGCTGGATTTATGATCTCTATGTAATTCTTGTATTGCCACAGAAGTCACTAGAAATAAATAAAATATTAAAAGTTACAGAAATAAAAATAAATAAAAAAGTGAATGTTGTAGAGTAAGAGGAGTCCCTATTTTGAAAAAAATCATGGGTCTCAATTCTGACCTCACAACTTCAGGTCCATTCTCACTGAATTTAATGACATATTATTAATTCACAAATGGCAGGCCATTGCAACCTCAAGGATTAGCTGAAACTATGTGTGGCTCACCTCTGTACATGGCCCCAGAGATCATGCTAGAACAGAAGTATGATGCAAAGGTGATGATGCTCTTTAATTTTAGTAGAAGTATCACATTTGTTTCCTCTTTTGGGAATTTACTGAAAATTTATTGTCATCTTCAGGCAGATCTTTGGAGTGTTGGCACTATTCTTTTTCAGCTTGTAACAGGAAGGACACCATTTTCTGGGACCACTCATTTACAGGTCTGGCCAAAAGCATGTTCTTCTATAGTATACTTTTTGGTTATTGGCCATATAGGACTTATTTTTCTTGCTGCTGACTTACAAATCTTTCTGGTGTCCTTGGTTCTCAGCTGAAGCACAACATACTGAAATCGAAGGAATTATCATTTCCACCAGAAGTAGGAAGCTTGAATCCAAATTGTGTTGATTTATGCAATAAATTGCTGCGTCAAAATCCAGGCATTTTTTCTTCTCGCCATGTCTTGCATTTATGCTTTCAGTTTCCACATTTGCTTTCATGTTTTATTTCTAATTTAGTTTGACTCGTAGATAGTTGGGTAAAAAATAGAGATTCCTTAGTAACTTGAGCTTGATGATTTATAATTGGAAAATATTATTGTTTAATGAAATTATACAAAATGACCAGATAATAGTTTGGTACATTTCCAAGTACCTTGAGCTTGTAGCTAAATGATTTTATAGAAACACTAATACATTTATGAAAACTTAATGGCCAGATAAGATGGGTTTCAGATCCTTTAACAGGCAGTACACAAATTTGCATAATATATACTGTATTAAAAACCAAGCGTTGCCTCTTCTTGATGATCTCTTGAATTCCACAGCCAATCCATTTTTTTATTGTATTACATCTAGTTTTGATCCATTTATATTTACTAATTTATCATTTTATTTTGCATTCCTAAAAAGTAATTTTGATTCCTGAAATGCCAGTCATCCTAGATTGCTTTCTAGCTCCTCTAGTGTTAAAGTTTATCCACAATTTTCTAACTCAGCCCCCACGCCCCAATCATGATTCCACTCATGGTGTTCATTAAACACATCCTTTAAATGGATCTAATTAAACACATGCATTGAATTGTGCTCATTCTTCAACGTTTTCTGTATAATTCACCTTACAGTGTTTTTATGTACCTTCCAATAAGATTGTCTTCAGTGTGCCTCCTGTCTTTATTGGATGGCAGCATCAAATACATTCTTTCTGGATCCGTCTTTCTCAATTTTGATCTAAGTGATTTTGAGTGGCATAAAAATCCAGGAATTGTCTCTTCTTGATGATCTCTTGAATTTGATTACCAAGTATTGTGTTTTGTATGCTATGATCTCTTGAAATTGATCACCAAAAGTTTACTTGTATATAGATAGGTTAAAGTAGCGATGCCTTAATAGCTTAAAATTGATAAACCTGTCCACACAGAAGACATGTTACATTTCAAAGTGCATGTAACCTGTGGTCAGATGCTTTTGTAGAAAATGGAACTGTTAAACTAGGCAGTACATGCAAACAAAATTTGTGTTACACATAGAAGCAGAAATCGGCAAAAAATTGCGATTTTTTGAAAAGTGTTGACTGAACTGTAAATCGTTGAAAATCACATTTTTTTTTCCTTTTAAATCATGAAAAAATTGCCATAAAATTGCTGACACAGAAAACCCTGTTATGAGTCTACTTCGATTTGGCTGCTGCGTAGCTATTCTGGCAACCCCCGTCACGATGCCCCGCGTTTTGCCGTTGCTCCTGCAAATTTCATAGAACCCTAGCATCCTCTGCAGATATGTGTGGCCAAATTATTTTCACTAATCGCAGCAGACATCGGGAGCTCGTAAAAATTATTATTATAATATATAATCAATAATATTAATATAATAATGTATATTAATATATTATTTTTTTCAAATCCCATTTTTTCAAAAAATTCTGAACTTTTTGGTTTGCTGATTTTTTCCCCAAATGATTTTTGCTGCTATGGTGTTACATAGCCTATAGGCTTATTAAGGTAAACCTGGACTCTGTACATCAAATGTATGGATGATACAAATAGTGTTAAAGCAGGGAATTATCTCTTCTTGACGATTTCTTGAATTTGACCACCAGTTTTGAGTTATATATATTTGTTTGTGTTTTAGTTTTGGCTTGTTATTACTTGTACATAAATACGTTGGTAATAGATATATCTTAGTAACTTGAACTTGACAAACATCTTAGACTGAATTATTTTTATTAATTTAGATCATATTTACTCGGAAACTCATACCTTGATTCTTGTTACTTATTTCACATATCAGAAACGGTTCCCTGTCTCAGAGACACATATGATGACATCTCTAGAACTTGGATACTTCAGATGAAGTTTCTTTGTGTGTCTGTCTCCTAGAAGCATCTCTTGAAAATTAGGAAACTTCCTAGAGAGGTTTCTTAGATATAAATTACACTGATTTTTTTCTGAAGAGGTGATATGTGGTTGACAGAAGCTAAAAGAGCTAAAGGAATACATTAATAGACTTGTAATTTTCTAATTTTTTTTTAAAAGTATACAAGTTGTTTGAGCATAAAATTTTCTTATCAAATCCAGCAAGTAATTATACGAAGAGAAACAATAATGAAGCTTAAGATGTGTAAATGTATTGAAGTTTTAAGTTTTTAACAATTGAATGAAGATGTGGTCATCTTCGAGGACCCCCATAACATGCTTTTCAAACACTGACATTCTCCTCCCAGTATCTGTCTGACATCTCCAGGTGATTATGGTTTAAAATTTAATCTTTTTATATCATGATGATGGTTATCAAATATTAATAATTAATCTTTGCTTTTGTTGATGTCTATTTCAATACTTTTAAAATGTAATTTTTTTATTTTCAAGTATTTTTGTATTTGACATTCTTTAGAGTTGGATATCCTTTATATAATTATTGTTATTTTTTATTAAATAAAAACTAATATAAATATTTATATTCTGTCTCAAAAGTGTCCATCTGCAACCTTTTTGAAAATGGCATACCTGTCTCCTAGTAAGTATGTTTTAGAATTTTTTCTGTGGGATTTGACTTGTGTGTGCTCTCCATGAGTGTAGAAGCAGAAAAGTGGAAAAAAAACAACTAATTGTGAATTGCTGGGTTCTCCAATTGCCCCCTCTAAAAAATTGCAATTTTTGAATAAATTGTGGTCAACAATTTTTGACTGAGGATTTGCCATTTAAACACAATAAAATCATCTGTATAGTGTCTACTTGTTGGGTATCCCTTTTTTGACCTGTTTTAACTTGGCCGTGATTTTTTTGGGATGAGTTTTATTGTATAATGCTTCATTCTTGATCTCTGGTGGGGGGATCCTGGTTTTGCACTCAAACATGCCTGCTGAATTTTGCACTCAAACATGCCTAGTCAATGCAGCAGGTTCAGTGGAGAGTATGTTCAGTGTATTGGAAAGAATATCACCTGATGGAAGGAAATGCTGCTGTATTAGTCTATTAGAAGGATGAGGTGGCAACTCAGGCTGCATTGATTCACTCGAGATTGTGGTAATTTGTAACCATATTTGCCTCCACAGCTCTTGCCAATCCAATTAGTGTTATGTATATTAATAGTTTAATAGATAGTTTTTATTAATTATATTCTATATAATATATATTAAAATTTAATAAATTACAACTAATTTTCTAATATATTATAAATATTAATATATATATATTTTTTGGTAACTCAGGGTATCCCCGTGACCAACCCCGCGACCCCCGGGAACACGTAGTGGGCGATTCAGGTGAGACTAGTCCCTGGGGGAGACGCTACAGCCGGCAAGCAGGCCCCCCGAGTCGAGCCCGGGAGCAAAGTGAAACCCGAGACCAATGGGGAGCAAACCCACGGACCAAGCCAACTCCGCTACCTATGCTCGCTTAAATATTAATATATTTATATATTGAAATTTAATATATTACAAATAATTTTTTGATATATTATAAATATTGATATACTTATTGTTAACTATATTAAAATAATTATTGTACATTATGTGCGCACTGACATCCCCAAATTTAGGTTTATTGGTCCCCCATCTTCAAAACTTGCCCCCCCATTTCGCATTTGGAAGCAGCAAGAGCGTTTTACCTGCATACTGTGATTGCTCCTTCATCTGTTAACCTCAGACTGCAACTTCAGCAACTGCCATAACACATTTTGCTGCAGACTTCATCTCCTTCACAGTTCACAGTCTCTTCTCCGGTTCATGGCAGTCCTCAATGATTTTTGCATGGTATCTTCACCAGTTTATGGCAGTCCTCAACAATTTATGCAGTGTCTTCTTCCTTTTATGGCACAGTCCTTGACTATTTTTGCACAATCTGCTGTCTATTTTATGTTGCATAGCGACCACAGTCCTGAGTCAAGCATTCATGAAAGGAAATTGATTATGTAGGCTATTGAGCAGAGCACTTAGTAGTAATTTTTCGTGTTCTTGGTTGGTGTCCTATACCTGGTTGCTTCCGTGCAAGGTGTTTTCTACCTCCTTTTGCTACTTGTAATTTTATTACTTTTTACTTTTTAGTAATATAACTAATCTGAAAACAACAAGTAGCTGCATTTTTTAATTGGAAGAAGGCATAAGTTCATCAACAGTAACAATTAAAAGTATTCCTATAAAGTTATAAATATTATGTGGTGTTACAAACTCAATGACAAATATTAAGTTTAACAAGAGAAATAAGCAGTCCACCCTATTGTCTTGGACAAATAACTGCACCACAAAGGTAGTTCTCCTAATGGAAAGTATGGATCAAGAAATGTATTAGGAAGCCAACTTCTAAAATGATAAGATAGGTATTTGTTTATCATTTATGCACTATGCAGTTTGCATTGTGCAATGCAATGTAATCAGTGATATGAACATAAATCAAAATATCTTCTTCCACGATTCATAGGCCAAAGTCTCATTTTTATTTGCTCTCTTTATCCCCATGCTAATAAAATGCCTTTAAATTTAAAAAACTGCAGGTTTCTCTCTCTTTTTATTTTTGTGTTTTTCTAGTTCTTTGTGTTGGTGTTTTATAGCTTAGGGAGCTATTTTTAGAGGCAGGTCGGCCTTTATGTATTAAATAATATTTATATTCCTTGTAAAAGCCAACCTAGAAGGGAGTTCTCTTGGTTTTGTATTTAAGGAGGATCAAATCCTCTCATTTGGACATCAATTCATTCATTCAATTCACATCTTCCATGAGCAGCAATTCGCACTTTCAAGAAAGAGTTCGCTATCAAGCAGCAGTTTACTTTCTCCCAGGCAGGTCGAGTTTCTTCAACAACAGATTCATTTTTTAAGAAGTGTTTTCAGTCATCTTAAGGAGAAGTAATATATGTCTTTGTATGAGAATCGGCCATGCTTAGGGCCTGATTATTTTGTATGCAGAATGCTGCTCTTATTCATTTGATAGATATATAAGAGAGATCATTTCTTGCTGGGTTTTTCTCCCTTGAGTAAGAGGGTTTTCCCAGGGTAAAAATGCTGTGTTCATTGTTCACTGTGTTGCATTTTCTGCTTATTACTTTTCTGATCCTAAAACTAACACTTTGAAAACTTGATTTTTTCCTAATTAAATCCTGATTTTCTGAAAAATTATTAATATTTCAATTTTCTGTTGTTTTTCTCAATTTTTTTTGCTGTTATGTTAATGAATAATGAGTAGTCATTAAATTGATTATATTTTTTCTATGTATGTGGTTCCATGAGTAATCATTCCTCTAATGATATTTTCCTGTGTGTATACGATAACAATCACAATGCAAGGAACCCTCTTAACACACAAGCTCCTTTTGGCATTTGTTAATAAGGGAAGGAAAAGTGAACCGTGAATGTAATCCAACAGTTTGAGATTTTCATCCTCTGGCCTATTTTCCCATTGGGAAAACTCTTGGAGCATGTATTGCAACTAAATCATGTAGTATTTGTGTTAATTGTTAAATATGATTGAACGCTTCCACATACATTTTTGGATAATTTTTTTAATTTTATTGTATTTGACCTTTGTGTTATACATTGTAATGGTCAACTAGCTTTTAGAATAGACTTTAGGATTCTTCTTTCATAAAATCATGTGACTTTAGATTTTACCTCTTATCCTATGAGTTTTCAATCTTATCCTCTAAGGTGTTAGTTTGCTCCTTATTTCTTAATAGATTTTTTATGCAATTTTGATAAACTTTTTATGTGTGCTTTGGGATCTAAGAATGGGTGGAGTTTTATGGACTGTTGCTGGCAGTGACAAATCTCATGCATGTGACGCAAAAAGTACCAAAAGGCATCATACAGAATTGTGTGAAGACTTGAGCAAAAATTCATGGGTTTTTTTTCTATTTGAAAAATGTGGATTTTATTTGTTTATGTTAAAATCTTTATTTTTTTTTATAGAAAATTTGTGGGTTTTAAACAGTGGTGTAAGTTGTGTCATTTCTGGTAAAAATCATGGGTTCTTTTGGTGAGAAAATTGCACTGGGTTTTTTTGCTAGAAATCGTAGGTCTTTTTTTTTGCAAAATCGTGACTTTCTTTTTTGCAAAGATGCATTGATGGATTCATTTGAATGTGTAAATCACACTTGTTATCAGCAAAAATTGCATCTTTTATGACATCAAAAAGTTGCATGACAGGGTTTTTTGGGTAGTTGATGGATTTTGCAACTTTTTTCAAAGGTTGTTTGACGCGATTTCCGAATTTGAAGTGTTGCCTAGGGTTTTTGGCAACATTTTTGGCGGTTTTAAAAAAAATCATGAGTTTTTTGCTATTTTTTGCAATGGCTAAGGTTTAAGCTGAACGTTCCAACATTTCTTTGCAATTTTTTTGAACGATTATTTTGATTAAATCATGGCATTTTCAATGCCTAAGGTTTGTAGACCTAGCGGCTAGGGTTTTTGCAGGTGTTTTGACGTTTTTTGATAAAATTGTGTTTTTGCTACTCGACTGGTGTTTTTAGATCCTATTGTGGGCTTCAAAATGCAGCAAATTTCTTTATTCTCCATGATTTTGGATTGTGGGAGAGATGGCTTCATTACCTAACATGATGTTGGAAGGTAGCCAATGTTTTACTGGCAAGAATTACAACATCTGGAGGCAGTAAATACTAACAATATCAAGTACAGATTGTTAAATTTAATGATCAGATTAACATGCACAGAAATTAATTTAAAATTCAACATAGTACACAGCAGATACCCTGGGAAAACCCTCCTCTTGAGGGAGAAAAATCCAGCCAATAATATCTCTTATATTATTGAGTCTTCAATATGAATGATACATATACAATAGGCCACTCAAAAGGCCAACACACAGCACCACAGTATGATGCGAATACAGAACTGAATGGTTACAATTTACCAATGACTATCTCAGCCTTCTATATGAATCTCAGATTGCTCTTGAATGAACTCGCATATGCAAACTTCGAACTGTATGAGAATGAACTGTAAGTGCGAAATGAATGGATGATGAAAGGTGAACAAATGAAGTCATATATATATATATCAAGTGATAGAAGAGATGCAACTCCTCAAGAAACAAAGTCAGCTATCATAGAGATATCAAAGATGCAATAACAAGAGGTCGGCCTCTCTTGGAAATATGTGCCTCTTCACAAGTCTTCAAGTCGGCCTCCAAATATAATAAGAGATGCCTCTTCATTTGGACGCAACCAATTAGAAGAAAGTCGGCACACATAAGAACTCGTGCCAATTAAATAAATCGCACCTCTTCATAAATAGGAGACTCTATATAAATTAAATAGCTTGAGCTATTATTTAATTTATTCAATCAAGAATAATCAACGGCTGGAAGAATACTACTGAAGCTGTAACATCAACACAGATGACTCAAAAAGATCAACCTTGGAACCACCACCTGACCAACAATTGTAGGTAAAGACCAAGACAAGTTTGATGAACATGACTGAAAATTAATCATGTTGATCAAATTATCAATGATAGATGCCATGCTTCTTGAAGTCCAAATAGGGACGATTTCAGTTGACAATTGGAAGTATTTGTGCGACCTTCATGAAACTTCAAAAAGAGATTGACTAAACAAAAATCCAACTAGGGAGGGCCTTCAGAATATGCTTTTTTTGATCACTATGGATGAGAAAATATCCTTGCAAGAGCATTTACTGAAGGTCAAGGACATCAAGGATCAGTTGTCAGCCATTGTTCAAAAGATAAAAGAAGAGGACATGGTGGTAATCACACTGAAAAGCTTACCACGTGCTTATGAGAACTTCATTGAGACACTCAATATCATCGCTACGGATGTTAAGCTGAAGATTGAAGAGCTATACAGTAAGCTCTTACAACAGGACAAAAGGAAGAAACAATTTAGTAGTAGTAGTGAAATGAGTGTGGAACATGCATTTGCAACCAAAGAAAAAGACACGGGAAAATGGTCACACAAGAAAGGACAAGGTCACAATGAGGATGCAACAAATAATTTGAAAAACATCACATGTTATTATTGTGGTAAGTTGGATCAAATGAAGAAGCGCTGCAGAAAGATGTTGGCTAAACAAAAATCCAACTAGGGAGGGCGTCAACAGAAGGCTCATGTCCCAAAGCATTCAAAAGAGAAGGCATCTATTCCTTCATAGCCTGAAGGCCAGTAGATTAGTCAGAGTCATCTACATGGTACATTGATTTAGGAGCATCACGTCACTTCACCAACAAGTGAGATTGGTTCATAGAGTATAGTGGTTACTTTGATTCAATGATCTTTGGTGGTGGTGAGAAGTACATGGTTGAAGGCAAAGGAATTGTGCAACTTACCTCTAAAGGGAAAAAGATAACTTTTTCTCAGTGTGTGCTACGTACCTGGAATGGAGCTCAATCTACTTACTATAAGCCAAATTATGCGGCATAGTCCTAATTTCAATGTCATTTTCAGCAAACACAAATGCAATATGATTGCCAAGGATATCAAGAAGACTATTGCTTTTGGTTTAGAAGATCATGGATTGTATAGATTAGTTGAAAATGGACAAGTTAGGGAACATGCATTGGCAACCAAGAGTGCATCAGCCATTACCTACTCTTTGGCATCAAGGGTATGGACACCTTAATTTGTCCTACCTCTCTCAGTTGGCCCGAGAGAACTTGGTAGATGGAATTCTTGACATTCAACAATAGATACAAGGTGTGTGTAGGGCTTGCCAAGTTGGGAAGCAACATAGAACACCCTTTGATGATAGACAAGCTTGGAGAGCCAAGAGAGTCCTACAATTAGTTCATGCAGATCTTTGTGGACCAATGAACATGGTATCAATCACTGGGTGCAGGTATTTTCTTTTGTTTGTAGATGATTTTAGTAGGAAAACTTGGGTACATTTTCAAAAATTAAAATCCAAGGTGTTTAATGAGTTTCAAAAGTTAAAGGCATTAGTAGAAAAAGAATTAGGCTGTGCCATAACCACTCTTAGATCTGATATTGGAGGCAAATTCTATTCTAAACAATTCACCAACTTTTGTGCTAAACATGACATCAAAAGACAGTTTACCACACACTACACTCCACAATTGAATGGAGTAGTTGAGAGATGGAATCATACTATAATGGAGATGACTCAATATATGATGGAGAACAGGAATGTTCCCAAGAGGTTTTGGGTTGAGTCAATATATATTGCAGTTACTTGCTCAATAGGTCTCCCACATAGGTGGTGAAACATAAGACCCCAAAGGAAGCATGGTCTAGGAGGAAACTAATCGTTAGTCATCTTAAGGTTTTTGGTTCTATTGCATATGTTTGGATTCTAGATGAAAAGCAAACCAAGTTAGATCCTTAAGAGTAAGAAATTGATGCTTACAAGGTACAATGACAATCATAAGGCCTACAAGTTGATTGATGTTGACACTGACCACTTGAATTTTAGTAGAGATGTGATTGATGAGGAAGTAGAGCCTTTCTAGACATCTTTTGAGATCCAGATTACCAATGATTAGCCTTATTTTGCTAAGGATTCAGGTATTCAGCTTTAGGAAGCGGGGGATTTAGAGCATGAGGAAATAGACCCAATTTTTATTGATGATAACTTGGATCAGCATCTAGATGACACAAAAATAGGAAGCCCAAATCATGATGACAATGTTGATATGGATGTAGCGTCTTCTAAGAGGAGACCAAAGTGATGGGAAAGCACCATTGGAGATGTTTGGGTAAGAGAAATGATCAAGGGTAGATCATCGAGAGGCAAGAGCAAGACAAATATTGTCAACTTTGCTCTCATGGCCAATATTCAAGGAGTGTATGACCCACAAGTGTTTGCTAAGGTAAAAGAAAAACTTGAATGGGAAAGGCCATGGAAATCAAACATGAGAGTCTTATGAAGAACAAGACTTGGGACCTTTCAAATCTTCCACTAGGGAAGAAACCCATTGGCTGCAAATGGGTGTACAAGGTCAAGTACAAAACAAATGGTACACTTGACAAGTACAAAGCTAGGTTGGTTGCTAAAGGGTTCTCACAAAGAGAGCATTGACGATGAGGAGACCTTTGCTTTTACAACAAAGATGAACACCATTGATTGGTTCTAGACATGGCAAGTAATTTGGTTGGACGGTCCATCAAATGGACGCAAAATGTGCCTTCCTCAATGGAGATTTGGAGGAAGAAGTGTACACGACTCAACCACAAGGTTTTCAAGTTGCAGGGAAGGAGCATCTTGTATGCAAATTGAAGAAAGCTCCATATAGCATGAAGCAGTCACCTAGGGCATGGTACATCAAAATCGACAAGTATTTGGTTGAACAAGGGTTCAGCGGAGTCCTTCGAATGCCAATCTATGTGTCGAAAGCATGGATATTGATCTCATTCTTCTCATCATATATGTGGATGATATCATTATTATAGGTAGTGAGGCAAGTGCTATTGAACAAATCAAATATGTTAGTAGTAAAGCTTTTGACATGACTGATTTAGGCCTCCTACATTACTGTCTAGGCGTAGAATTTTAGCAAACAAGTGATAGTATTTTTATCTCTCAGTCCAAATATGCCAAGAGTTTGCTCAACAAATTCAAAATGATAGATTGCAAAATTCTGTCAACACCTATGGAGAAAGGACTGAAACTTTCAGACAAATCTGACTCAAAAGTAGTTAACACGTCAGCATACAAGAAACTAGTGGGCAGCCTTATATATCTTACAGCCACTAGACCTGATTTGAGCTATACTATGAGTTTCGTTTTCTGATTCATGACAACACCAAATGTAGAACATTGTACTGCAGTGAAGAGGGTGTTGAGATATGTGAAAGGGACACTTGACTTTGGCATTTTCTACAGCAAAAACAAAGATCTTAGGCTAGTTGGGTTCATAGATTCAGATTGGGCAGGTTATGTTGATGACAGAAAATTCACTTTTGTATATGTTTTCAGCCTCGACATAGGTAGCTCTCTCTTTGACTGAAACAAAATATCGAGGAACAATAAAAGTAGCGTGTCAGGTAGTAGGGCTCAGAAGGATGCTTTCAAACACAAAGGTGCCTAAAGCAAAGCATTCACCCTTGTTTTGCGATAATCAAGGGGTGCTAAAGCTTGCCAAGAATCCAATCTTCCATGAGCATACCAAACATTTGGAGCTTCATTATCATTTCATCAGGCAACTTGTCGAAGATGGATTGGTTATGTTGCAGTTTTGTCATTCAGAAGATCAAATTGTAGATATCCTTATCAAGTCTTTGGGTCTTGATAAATTTGTAAATTCTCGGGATAAGCTTGATGTAATTAGTAGAATGACCATTAAGGGAGGGTATTAAAGTAATATTTTATATTGTAATGGTCAATTAGCTTTTAGGATAGACTTTAGGATTCTTCTTTAATAAAGTCACGTTAAGTTTAAGTTTTACCTCTTATCCGATGAGTTGTCAATCTTATCCTTTGAGGTTGCAGTCTTATCCTCTGTGGATAAGGTGTTTGTAATTTTATATAAGGATGCTTTTGCTCTTTGTAAGAACCCTGGTGGTTCTCAACCCAGAAACCCTAACTGAAACTCTGATTTTGTTTGTTTTAATTTTTTTTTGTATTTTTTTTCGTTTTTGAGGTTTTTTGCAAATAAACAGAAAGCTGCGATTTTCTTAATAAATGCTTGAAAAATTCACAAAAAAATCATATGGCAATGGAAATGTGTGGAAATTGTTCAGAACATAGAGGCGCACCACTTTATTAAATTTCCAGAGCTTTTACAATGATAAAATTTGAACAATGAATTAAATATGACAATATTTTAAAGAACCTGATGGCGGCTGCAGTAGCATGAAAAGAAATGAAGAAGACGGTGCAATCAACATGAATCTCCGAGCACAGACCAAAGGAATCTTCAGAAACCCCAAGCGCACCAAATACAACTGTCAGATGCTGAAAACCCAAGGCATTTCTCTTGCAATAAAAAGTACGGCCCTTTTAGCAGTGGTACGGCCTGTACCTGCAGCAATAATGAATGTAGTACGGCCCAAAGAAAGAATGCCAGATCTCTATGGAAACAACTCTGTGAAGTCGCCTCAGAAGCTAGATGAATATTCTCTGTTAAACCCTGCCTGAATCAATCAATAGACTCAATCTGTAACCTCTGTGTGAGATCACCAAGAAGACAAGCTTCAACTGATATTGCACAGTCTCAGTATGCCAAATTTTGAAGAGGTATCGTTCTCCAGAATCGATTCGTCTGGTGAAACCCTAGGTTTTGCAAACTCCAATGCTCAGAGCAAATACAAGACAAATTTGAATAACATAACATAATGGTTTGATTTGTCTTTCCTGTGAATATATATGCTTCTTCAAAAATTCGACCAAACCCTTCTTTTAATAATCATTTTAATAAAATGATTTAATTTGCCTGTTTGGACTTAGGAAGAATATTTAATAATTGGCGCCCCTCATCATTAATGAATGAATATTCATTCATTAAATTAATTATGCCACTTTATTATAAAGTATTAAAAATACTTTATAATACGCCTTAATTATAATATTTAAATACATCAATAAAGTGACACTATAATATAAAGTCAAAATATTAAATATTTAATAAATCATTAAATACTCCGTTATTCTTTCGTCTGACCAACAAACTGATGCACTGGGTCGAATCTGAGCTGACCAGTTGAACCAGGTGCCCTGCCAAAAATAGCAGCTTCCGCCTGCCCTACTTTCTAAAAATAGAAAGTCTCTGAAAAACCACTCTGAATGATTCTGCGAAGGCCCAACCTGAAACAACTGCAATACTGAAGCTACAAAACACTGAGTAACTGCCTCAGAAGATCCTCTGCACACAACTGTCAGCCTACGAGGATCGAAATAATAGGCTAACCACATAACCAGCTACGCTGACTAGGATGGGGACATCACAGCCCGCCCTCCCTGAAATTGCTTGTCCTCAAGCAATCTCAACTCTGGATGCTGTAAAATCGCCTCTGACTCCCATGTAGCATCCTCAACTGGCAAATCTCTCCACTTGATCAGATATTCCCTAATCACCCGCCTCCTAAGGTGTCTCTCTCTCATCTCAAGGATGGCCTCAGGTACTAGTATCAATTTCCCTTCGTCATCAAGGGGTGGCAAAACTGGAGAGGGTATCACATGCTGACCCAATGCCTTTTTCAGGCGAGAAACGTGAAACACATTATGGACCTTGCTATCAGCTGGCAAGTCCAACTCATAAGCAACCTCGCCCACTCGTCTGACAACACAAAATGGACCATAGTAGCGAGGCTTCAGCTTCTCTGCCCCACTCTTCCGCAGAGTAGACTGACGATATGGCTGCAACATAAGGTACACCATATCACCCACATCAAAAGTACGCTCAACCCTCTTCTGATCAGCATACTGCTTCTGCTGATTCTGTGCCCGCTGGATATTGTCTCAGAGAGACCTCAAAATGTCCTGCTGACTCTGCATCATATCCCCTGCACTCGGCACTCTGCTATCGCTCAATATCAAATCCAAAAGGTTGGGCGCCTCATACCCATACAAAGCCATAAAGGGTGTCATCTGTATCGTCATGTGGTGAGTCGAGTTATAACAATACTCGCATAGATAGATCCACCTCACCCAGCTCTCTGCTGTCCAACTATATAATTACGCAAATAACCTTCCACCCACTTATTGACAATCTCTGTCTGCCCATCTGTCTGCGGATGGTAGCTGGTACTCGGAGTCAGTTCGGTCCCACAGAGTCTGAACAACTCCTGCCAAAAGTTGCTCATGAACCGACTGTCTCTATCGCTGACTATCGTCCGAGGCAACCCATGCAACCCGAAATACCTCTCTGAAAAATAACTCTGCAGTTTGCGATGCTGTGAAAGTAGTAGTAATCGGGAAGAAGTGTGCGTATTTAGTCAACCGATCAACCACTACGTAGATGCAATCTTTACCCTGGGCTTTTGGCAAGCCTGTGATAAAGTCCATCGATAAACACTCCCACTTCCTGTCAGGTATCGGAAGTGGCTGGAGCAATCCAGCAGGATAAGTGTGCTCCTGCTTGTTCTGCTGGCAAACAGAACACTCTCGTACATATTGTAACACATCAGTTTTCAGCCCTTTCCACGTAAACCATTCCCAAACCATTTTGTATGTCTTATAGTACCCAGGATGGCCTGCCATCGGAAGGTCATGAAAGGCTCTCAAAACTGTAATCCTCACCTCAGAGTCAGGAACCAGAAAAATCCGCCCCTTGTAAATGATCAAGTCATCTACAACAGTATACCTATCATCCTGCTCTGTCCTGTCAACGATGCCAGAAGCCCATGGGTTCTTAGCATACTCCGCAATAATCTGATGCCTCCAATCCTCTGTGATCTATGCCATGGCATTCAACTGAGGTCTACGAGACAAGGCGTCAGCTACAACATTCTGCTTCCCCTTGATGAAGGTAATGTCAAAGTCATATGACTGCAGTTTACTGACCCATTTTTGCTGCCTCTCATTCAGGTCTCGCTGTCCAAGGAAGTGTTTCAGGCTGTTATGGTCTGTACGAACACTGAACTTGCTGCCTACCAAGTATTGCCTGAACTTAGCCAAAGCATGCATAATGGCTAACATCTCCTTGTCGTAAATGCTGTAGAACCTCTCAGGACCCCTAAGCTTTCTGCTCTCGAAAGCAATAGGATGTCGCTCCTGCATTAAAACGGCACCAATGCCCTCTCCTGAAGCATCACAGAATAAATCAAATGACTTCGTAAAGTCAGGCAATGCTAGCACTGGACATGAAGTCATGATCACCTTAAACCTGTCAAAGCACTCCTGCGCCTGTGGTGACCAAGTAAAAGCCCCCTTCTTTGTCAAATCAGTGAGGGGTGCAGCGTGACGTGAGAACCCACTAACAAATCTCCTGTAGAAAGCACACAACCCGATGAAGCCTCTGAGCTGCGTAAGGTTCTCAGGTACCGGCCACTCAACTATAGCTCGAACCTTTTCAGGGTCCATACTTACTCCCTTGGCACTGATGATGTGCCCCAAATACAACAACTCCTCCATACCGAGCTCACACTTGGATTCCTTAGCATAAAAAGACTCATCTGCCAAGATACCCAAAACTGCATCTAAGTGAGCTAGATGCTCCTCCCATGACCTGCTATAAACCAGAATGTCGTCGAAGAAGACCAACACAAACCTCCTCAACTGAGAACTGAAAACCTTGTTCATAGTTGCCTGAAAGGTGGCAGGTGCATTGGTTAGACCGAAAGGCATAACCAAGAACTCAAAGTGACCGCAATGACATCTGAAGGCGGTTTTCTCAATATCCTGCTCCCTCATCTGAATTTGGTGGTACCCGGACCTCAAATCAATCTTCGTGAAGAAGATAGCACCGTGTAACTCATCAATCAACTCATCGATGCGTGGTATAGGGTACCTATTCTTAATTGTCCTTTTGTTGAGCTGCCTGTAGTCGATGCACATCCGAAGTGATCCATCCTTCTTCACCAATACAACCGATGAAGCAAAAGGTGACTTGCTAGGTCTGATATGCCCCATAGCTAACAACTCGTTGATGGTCTTCTCTATCTCATCCTTGAGACGTTTCGGATGTCTGTAGGGAGTGATCATAATGGGCTTTGTGCTCTCCTCCAACTCAATGATATGCTCGATGCCTCTATCTGGTGGTCTACCAGGTGGAATGTCGCTAAACACTTTAGAGTGTTTAGTCCTCAATATCTGAATATCAGGGTGGTACTCACCCTTCTCCTACTCCTGCTGAGCTGGCATCAACATGCACTCTGCCGCCCAGTCAACCATGTCATGACGAATGAGTCTCTCCATCCGTCTAAATGAAACCATCCTCAGATTACTGTCTCTAATAGCCTTGATGACATGAGGTCTCCCATCAACCTTGAACTTCATCTCCATGTCACGCAAATTGAGTGTGAACTCACCCAAATCGTGCAACCATGCCATCCCTAACACAACATCAGTATCTCCCATATTAACAACATAGAATTCAGTCTTGAATTCATAGTTGTTCAGTCGCATCGGAAGATCAGTAATCTTTCTGTCACATCTGAGGGTGTACCCATCAGCCACCTTGACTCGAATGCCCTCAAATGCCTCTGTCTGGATGCCATGTCTCTCCACCAAACGTACATCAATGAAATTGTGTGTAGCACCAGTATCCAGTAATGTGATCACCTTCTAACCTGCTAGGAGCCCACGAAGTCTAAACGAACCATCTCTTTGAAGGCTAGTCAAATGGGCTTCCTGTAGCTTCCTTCCACCTTCGTGTTCACCCTCATTTTCGGACCTGTCATCATCTGAATGCTCGGAATCAGCTTGCTGGTCTGACAGATCAGATTGCTCTTCGCCCTCATAAAACCATTCCATCTGATTATTTTTGACCTTAGGACGAAGTGGGCATACATGTTTTTCATCGTAGGGTGCCTTGCACCAGAAACACAACTTTTTCTTTCGCAAGTCATTCAATGTTTCTCTGTCAAAGGGTGGTGCATTCTGTCTCTTAGGATCCGGTTGATCCTTCCTTCTGTCGAAGGGTTTATTTCTGTCAAAAGACCTATTAGGCCTCGTGTAGGGTGTTGAACCTGAATTGAACTTGCTGCGAGGTGCTGAAAGTTCCATGTTTCGCGCCTTCCTCATGGCCTCCTGAAGGGTAGGAGGGTCAAAAGCCTTTACCCAACCTCTCATAGGTTCTGTCAAACCCTCAACGAAGAGAATAATGAGTCTCCGTTCTGAAATGCTTGTCACCATGACTGCCACTCTCTGAAACTCACCAATATAAGAATCCAAACTACCTATCTACTTGAGCTGAGCTAGCTCCCTGAAATAAAGTTCCGGATCCTTTTTATCAAAGCGCTCCATGAGCCTGCTGGTGAATTCCTGGTAAGTATTGACTGCATGATGGCCGAGTGTATACATGTCGTGATGCCACCAATCATGCGCTATTCCATAAAGATGCAAGGTAGCGAATTTAATGGCCTCGTCCTCCTGCATAGGCCTCAGTGATAAGTAGTTGTCCAATTTCTGGACCCAAGACCTCGCTGATGTTTTATCAGACCCATCAAAATATGGCAAGGTAATCTTGCTAACAGCATACTGCAAATCCCTATTCACCTGTGGTTGTGGCTGCTGATGCTGAGGGGGTCTACGGTCAAATCTGCCTCCTCCTCTAGGTTTATGAACATCCATAAACTCATGAAACGATAATGCCTGCCTGATCTCAGGTGCCAATGATAGGTACTCACTATGAAATCTCGTCACATCTGCTACTGACATGCCATTATGTGGCTGAAACTCCTGATGCTGCCCCTGATGCTCTGCCCCCGGAGTCGGAGGTGGAGTCTCTCTAGGTAAGAATGTAGGCTGTCCAGGCCTACGCTCCTGATAGATCGGTGACGGCTGTTGTGGTACTAATGCCAAAGGCTGATCTACAGGTGTAGTCCCGCTCGTCTGTCCAACCTGTATATAATGAGGCTGTGATGGAGTATACTGCCTAATAGTTCCCATCAACTAGGACATCATATCCATCATGTTATCATGCCTGCGTCTGAACTCCTCATCGGTAATGTCGCCCTCTGCATGTGCCTTCCCTGGATCCCTACGTGTCTCTGCAGGAATCTCGCGATCTGCCATTAGGGTTGCAACACTGTTTTCACTGTTGTTAGAGCTAGATCTGTGAATGCCTAATACACCTGACACTGTCTCACCTTCAGGAATTGGTGGACCTGTCCAATCCTCGGCTCTGCCTGTTCCTACACCTTTAATGTAGTGAATAGTATCTCGGCTCATGAAAAGGCAACCAAAAAGCACACTGTATTCTGAAAAAGCAACTGAAAAAGCATAGGATGGCAGGAAATCTGTGCTCTGATACCACTGTAAGAACCCTGGTGGTTCTCAACCCGGAAACCCTAACTGAAACTCTGATTTTGTTTGTTTTGATTGTTTTTTTGTATTTTTTTCGTTTTTGAGGTTTTTTGCAAATAAACAGAAAGCTGCGATTTTCTTAATAAATGCTTGAAAAATTCACAAAAAAATCATATGGCAATGGAAATGCGTGGAAATTGTTCAGAACATAGAGGCGCACCACTTTATTAAATTTCCAGAGCTTTTACAATGATAAAATTTGAACAATGAATTAAATATGACAATATTTTAAAGAACCTGATGGCGGCTGCAGCAGCATGAAAAGAAATGAAGAAGACGGTGCAATCAACATGAATCTCCGAGCACAGACCAAAGGAATCTTCAGAAACCCCAAGCGCACCAAATACAACTGTCAGATGCTGAAAACCCAAGGCGTTTCTCTTGCAATAAAAAGTACGGCCCTTTTAGCAATGGTACGGCCTGTACCTGCAGCAATAATGAATGTAGTACGGCCCAAAGAAAGAATGCCAGATCTCTATGGAAACAACTCTGTGAAGTCGCCTCAGAAGCTAGATGAATATTCTCTGTTAAACCCTGCCTGAATCAATCAATAGACTCAATCTGTAACCTTTGTGTGAGATCACCAAGAAGACAAGCTTCAATTGATATTGCACAGTCTCAGTATGCCAAATTCTGAAGAGGTATCGTTCTCCAGAATCGATTCGTCTACTGAAAACCTAGGTTTTGCAAACTCCAATGCTTAGAGCAAATACAAGACAAATTTGAATAACATAACATAATGGTTCGATTTGTCTTTCCTGTGAATATATGTGCTTCTTCAAAAATTCGACCAAACCCTTCTTTTAATAATCATTTTAATAAAATGATTTAATTTGCCTGTTTGGACTTAGGAAGAATATTTAATAATTGGCACAGCTCATCATTAATGAATGAATATTCATTCATTAAATTAATTACGCCACTTTATTATAAAGTATTAAAAATACTTGATAATACGCCTTAATTATAATATTTAAATACATCAATAAAGTGACTTTATAATATAAAGTCAAAATATTAAATATTTAATAAATCATTAAATACTCCGTTATTCTTCCGTCTGACCAACAAACTGATGCACTGGGTCGAATCTGAGCTGACCAGCTGAACCAGGTGCCCTGCCAAAAATAGCAGCTTCCGCCTGCCCTACTTTCTAAAAATAGAAAGTCTCTGAAAAACCACTCTGAATGATTCTGCGAAGGCCCAACCTGAAACAACTGCAATACTGAAGCTACAAAACACTAAGTAACTACCTCAGAAGATCCTCTACACATAACTGTCAGCCTATGAGGATCGAAATAATAGGCTAACCACATAACCAACTGCACTGACTAGGATGGGGACATCACACTCTTTATTTCTTAATAGATTTTTATGCAATCTTGGTTAACTTTCTTTGTGTTGTTTTTGTAATAATAATGTGGTAGTATATTTATATAAGTTTTTAAATTTTTGCGGGATTCGACTTGTGCGTGTTCAATTATCTAAAGATGACCTCCACGAGTGGTCATCACTCATAACATTTCTCATGTATATGGTAATAATCACACGATAAGGGGACCTACTTCGCACAAATGCACAATTCAAAATTGTTGAAATTACAACATCTCTTCTTGATAATGTCTTGAATTTAACCACGAGTTTTTAATTCCCATATTTCCTTTTGTGTGTTAGTTTTGGTTTATTTTACTTTTATGTGAATGAGTTGAGATTGGATGGTGACGCTATTAACTTGAACTTATTTATTAGAAAATTATTATTATTATTGAACTTTAATAGTATGTGTTAGAGTGCTCTTCTTATTGAACTTTGCTTTACATTAGCAATATTTGTCGGAAGAGTTTTAGTTGACAGGTTCTTTTCTTCCTAAAAGAGGTCATACATCTTCCAATCCTTATTGGCCTACTTATCAAAGAGATTTCTACTACAAAGAATCTCTCCCAATTAGCAAATAATTCTTACCAATAGAAATGCTTATAAAGACTTTAAATCATACTACTCTTTTGTAAAGTTTTGACAATGGATTGTTCTTTGATGCTTCCTTCTTTCCCTTTAATGAGTATCGTAACCCTCTCATTCTCATTGCTTTTGAGAATTGAAAAAGGCCTAAGTAGCCCCAAAATATCCAAAATAACTTTAACCTCCTCGAGAAATTTAAATGCAAGCTCATTGAGAAATGTCTCAGCTCCACTTTGCTACTCTTGTCCAATGCAACTCAGACTTCTATACCAAAACACATTCTGAAAAATGAAGGGCTTTATGGATTGTTTATACTTTTTAGGTGGTGTTGTAACCTGTTGTGACCTTTTCACACATCGCCCCATTCAAGATGGGGACCCCCTTATTTTTGCTCCGTTCCGGTCTTTTGGCTTGGGTTTTTCCTCTCTCTCTCGCTCTGTCTCTTTTCTGGTGTCTGTCTTTCCGGGGGTTGTGTCGTCATTGAGCGTAAACGCGAAATATTGGCCAAGTCTAAAATTAGGGTTTCATCATTTTTGGTCAATTCAAGGTCAAGTAGGGTCAGTAAGTTGAAAATTGAACGTAACATTGTTGTCAGCAGGCATCCAGCAGGCTTCCAGCCAAATTTCATCAGATTCCGAGATACTTACTATTTTTAGTAAGTCTGCAATTCCAGGCAATCTGTCAGCATTTTCGAGATTCCGATCATCACACTGCATTCAGAGTACATCAGACTGCTTGCATGCCAAATTTGAGCAAAAACGGACAACTTACTATTTTTAGTAGTCCGGCTTCCGGCATGAGTTTCAGGGTCCAGATGCAGAGATTTTCTTTGCATGTCTGGATATTCCTTCTGGGTTTTTCGAGACCTTCGCGACGATATAACATGCAAGTCGAGATGACCACTTTCAGGATTTAGCCTTCCGAGGCTATTTTTAGGGTTTGCATGTCGAGCTTTTCTTTGCATGTCGGGTGATTCCTGGTGGGTTTTTCGAGACCTACGCAATGGTGTGACATGCAAACAAGGATTCTCACTCAGTAAGGAACTTGCTATTTTTAGCAGGTATGCCCCGGCAGCCGCCTCCCAGCAGTTCAGATTCACGAGCTGATCGCAGTGCCGCAGAAACAAGAACAAACGGAGATCTTTTGATACACATGCAACGCAAATTAGGGTTTCCAACTTTGGAGCCTAAAAATAGGCATCAAAAGTCAGAATCTTCGAAATCCGGTGTAAACCACCTCGATCAGCGTTCTTCAGGCTATCTGCTGGTGAAATTTCAGGGCAAACGGAGCACTTACTATTTATAGTAAGTCAGGTTGGAAACGTGCTAAAAATAGTAAACCGGCTGCATGCATCAGTGTCGACAGCAAAGTCATGTGGTGAGGAGCGCCTCATCAAAATTTCAACTCGATCGGAGCTTGGGAGCTGTCAGAATCAAGAGCTTACTATTTTTAGTAAGCCACCCTCAGAAACAGGCTATAAATGGCAGGGTGATTAAAAATTGCAGTGTCGACAGGTTGATAAAGTCAGGAGGATGCTATGTTTGAAATTTCAGGCCATTCCGAGCTTCAGAAGTCCAAATTCAAAGGACTTACTATAAATAGCAGGGCACGTAGGCTGGTGAGGATGATGAAAATTTTGCCTAAGTCTGGAGTCTCGTCCAGCAGGCATATCAAAATGCGCCCATCTCAGCTAGAGGCGTAGAAATTTTTTTGAAAACTCCAAGATGCAAGTTCATCCACCACACAGGGCAAAATGCGCCCAAGATGAAGAAGGTCAAAGAAAGTCAACAGAATTTCATCCTGCTCAGGGGCCCAAATGCGCCCAAAATGGAAGAGGGAAAAGTTGAAGAAAAATTCTAAGTATGAAAAATCCGCCACCCTCAAGGAAATGCGCCCAAGGTAGATTTTCATCCTTCACACAAGAGGAAATGCGCCCATCCTTCTCTCTCATCAGAATGCGCCCAACTTACAAGGAGTCAAAGCGTAGTCAACGTTTTCCGTCCTCCTTCATGGCTAAAATGCGCCCAAGTTCATGCATGTCAAGACGAAAACACGGAAGTTGAAGGGTCACAGGGCGTGGAAGCTAGTTTCATCCTTCTCTCTCATTGAAATGCGCCCATCCTTCTCTCTCATGGAAATGCGCCCATGTTTGAAGTGTAAGTGGTAAATGCGAATGGTAAACAAGGTGAAAATGTTGCCTAGGCGTGGTAAACTCAAGGTAAAAGGTGGACGTTATCCTCCTCCACACTTAGAATGCGCCCAAGGTGGTGGGCCTTAGTAAAATCTTGCTAGGCGTTGAAGATGAAATGCTAGGCGTTGGAAAATATTTGGAAGTATGAAGAATAAAATATTAAGTGTGATGTGCGCCAATGTTTGGAGGGTGATATAAGGCGTTGGAAAATATTTCAAGGTGTTGGGAGTTAAAATGAAGTATACGCCTAGGGTGATGGAGAGATGTGTGATGGAAAATGTTTGAAGGGTGATATTAAATGTTAAAAAAAAAAATTTCTAAGGCGTGAGATTGAAATTTGCCTAGGCGTTGGGCTTTTTAATGAATATTTTCCAAGTGTGTAGTGTGGGATAAAGATGAAATGTGCAAGGCATGCCGGAACAAATAAAAATTTCTAAGTGAAGATTTTCTCTCCACTGGCAATCAACAAATTTTTCTAAGGCAAGATTTCAAAGGTGCAAGAAGATTTTAAAATATTTTCTAAGGCAAGATTATCTTTCCTTGAAAATACGCCTAGAGCTCCAAGTTGATGAATTTTCCGGAGCACGAGCAACTTCTCTCAGTGATGGAGTCAGAAACAAGGATATTTCAAGTTCTTCAATTTTTTTTAAGAAGTCAGAGTAACACAGAGTATTCACAGGCGAAGAACGAGTTTAAAATGGTGAAAATGATATTTTTCTAAGGTTCAAAATTCGAAAAATTAAATGAACCCGTTCGTTGGGTACCCATGAATTCGAGACATTCTGACGAAAATTTGCTTCTGGGTACTGAACATTTGCGATGAATGATGGATTTCTAAATCTTTCAAGCTTCGCCGACACTTTTTCAGTAAGGAATTTGATCAGTGCTTAAGTTATGAATTTTCCTAAGGGAGAATTTTAAATTTTCTAAGGCAAATTTGAATAAAATGAGTTTTCAGAGTGAATTTTCTTCGAACGATGAATCTAAAGGGAATTGCCTAGATGATTTTGTTTAAGCTCTTCGAAGATGAATTTTCCAGAGCAGATGATGAAGTTTAGAATTCGAATTCAAGTGACGGAGCTCCAGCTGGTGAGTAAAATATGATGAAGTTAAATTAAATTTTTCGAAGAGGAATTCAAAACGCCAGTCAAAGTCAAGTTTCTAGAAGAATAATATTCCCGACGACTGGAGACAAGTGTCAGAAGAATTAGAGAGGGAAATTTCGAATTCTTGAAGTGGAGTAGTGGAGTTTAATGGCACTGGCTAAAAATAACGTCTTCTAGAATTTGAATTCTAGCTATAAAATGGAGAAGCTTTTCACTCATTTTCACAACTGGAGAAGGCGAATTTACTAAGTCTGAGTGAGCTTGAAGAGGTTCGAATTTTGCTGAGTGCAAGTTGCTGAGTGGTGTTTTGCTGAAGGTGGAGTTTGCTGAGAAGGAGACGCCTTAAGTGCTGAAGAGAAGGTACGCCATTGTCAAGTGGAGAAGTGTTTGCTGCAATTTGAAGTTGCTTGAAAAGGTACGGCTTTGAGCCTGAAATTTGATTTGCTTGAATTATAGTGAGAGGTGCGCCATTGCTTGAGAAGTACGGCCTTGTTAAGCTGAGGTCTGAAATCTGATTTGCTTAGTTGAAGTTGCTGGAGTAGATTTGAAAGGACGCCTTGTATTGGTTGAAACATTGAGAACTTTAAAAGTACGAACTTGCTAGTGTGAGATTGATGGTTTAAAGTGCAAAGTTAAGAAGTTTGTTATGTGCCGATTGCTGGTTTGAAGTGAAAGACGTAGAAATTAAGATTGTTGATTGCTGATACAAGTCATTCAATCTGCTGATTGAGAAGTAGAATCATCAGAGTTCACTTAGAAATCCGTTCTAAGTATTGAAGAAAAGAGGCTGAGGTTTGCAAACGAGAATTATTGCAGCTTCTAGAATTCGACTGCAGCCCCTATCATGCCTTATTTTATTAAATTTAATTGCTGATGAAATGTTTGTTATGTTGCAGATGGCTGAAGCGAGGACAACCGGAAAGGACAATGGTGCCTCCAGACAGGCTACGATCAAGAAGCTGAGCAAAACATTCATGCCGGAGTCAAAGTTCATTTCGAAATTGGGCAGGTTGACGGATACTAACCTGGGCTCTGTCAACCTGGAGACCCTCAAGAACAGGCTGTTCGGAATTGGAAGTCATCGGGCTTCGGTCACTTCGCACAACATCGTCCGAAGTGGGTTATATGCAGCTGCTGGTTTTCCGCCAGTTATTCAGTGTTCGGAGTTAATAATGGAGTGCGCCAACTACTACGAGAAAGAACACCGGTCGATCACGTCACCAGATGGCCAAGTCCTTGCCAACCTCACTCCGGCAGCCATTGGTGAAGCTTTCGGGATCCCGGTACACAGGAACATGATCTACAAGTCCAGGGAGCGAGCGGAGCGGATGTACGCTTCTGCTTTCGAGAGGTGCATGGATACAATTAATACTCACTGGATGAGCACTCCGAAGCCGTCTCGTACGAAGTTGCCGAAGCAGATCATAGCCGAGGACTTGAAGCAGGAATATTGTGATCTTATCATGTTGCTGAGCAGGGTTGGTGGTTGCCCTCAGTCCTATATTTTTGAGCCGTGGATGTTTTATTACATCAACCTGGTGTTGGAAGGCAAGGATTATGTCAATTGGGCTGAGATGATCAGCGACAACATACATGAGCAGCTCCTGAGTTTGCGGAGGACTAAAACGTTTTACATGAGCTCCTATCTCATTTACATGTTGGCACGAATGACGAGGTACAGAGGGATTTCTTACAAGGAACCTATCGGTTGTGGCTCCCACCAGTTCAAAATCCATGAGGCGTGT